>JAITYX010000019.1:0-600000 GCA_021018815.1 Talinum fruticosum
AGCTGCATTACAGGGCTCAAAGCTCAGAAATGCTAACCCAAAATCCTCATTTGAGCATTTTTCTCTCCTCCCTCACCCGCCAGCACTGCCCACCCCCGGCCACTCCAGCGCCCGCCCCACCGCTCCCCAGCCGAGGCAAATCAACCAGAACCTCTACATCACCTTTAAACAGTCCATATCCACCTTCAGCCGACTCCACCCCACCACCATATCTGAAAACCCAAGCCGAAACCAATTCAATTCACTAACTTTCCAATTTTATCTTTGCATCTCACCCCACTAAATGCACTACCATAACCACCACGGGAAAACACCTCTGTCCCACTTCACCGGCCAGACCCGTACCCACCTGCTGCGCCCCAGCGCCTTCCTGGCAACGACCATCACAACAAATCACCATCCACACCCCTCCTCAAACTTCAAAACTCAAAACACCACAACATCTTTCACTTCACCACCACGCTACCCACCAACCACCCGCCAGCCACCTGACCACCACCCCAGCACTGGCCGCCACCAGAGACAATCGACCCACCCACTCCAAAGACCACTCACTCGGCACCCCATGACCACACTCTCCTTCTCTCCTTTACATATGCCCTAAAACCAACTTTCTCAAAACCCACCATCACCACCACTACCACGCACACCACCACCACTGAGGATCACTACCAGGCACCGCGCTACCCTGCCACCGGAGCATCGCCACCACGCCGATTCCACCCACAACCACCACCTTGCTCCATTCTTCGCTAGGTAAAACCTAAACCTAACCCTAAAAATTAGCTAACTCAATCTAGTCTTTTAAAAACTAATTAAAATTAGATAAAATATGAAGTACATGAAATATGATTAGATTAGTAAGCATAAAAATTTAATCAAGGCATGCATGTTCTAACCCTTGTAATTAAGAAAATAAAATTGGTAATGGATTCATTATAATTCATGTTTAAGTTAATAATAGTAAGTAATTATGCATGCATGTATAAAAAGCTAGTAGTATACTACACACATAAATTAAACCTGTATGCTATGATAAGAAAATAAATTAGCATATTAATAATAAGTTCATAATTAAATTCTTGCATGCATGTTAAATAAGTAGCATGTTCATTACATGAGTATTGTTACATAGAAATTTATTTGGTTATTAGGTGCATGTTTAAATGATTAACCAAAGATTAACCTAGCTATAAACTTAAAGTAATTAGTTAAATCCTGAAGCATGTTAATTAATAAATAAACTAGTAGTAGTACATGATGTGCATGTGTAAATCACCAAAATATTAATGCATGCTTAGTAAAATTCATGCATAACTATAATCGCCTATGAGTAAGTGCATATTTATTAAACTTGTAATTAGCTAAGTTAAAGATATTAAAATGCATGTTTAATTTCTAAAATAATTCATAGTGATTGATTATTGTGTTACATTCACAAATAAAATGACTTGGCATGTAATTTCAGTAAAATAAGGCATGGATTGTAGATACTGCATAAAATCATATCAGTTACCATGGAAGTGATTCAGGCCACAGTAGTACTCTATTAATGAAATCGTGGCTGCAAAACTCTATGTTAAGGGCCTATCAAATCAAGTTCCGCCCCGTGTAAATCCCCACCAAGAATGGAAAGATATTATCAACATTAATAAAATGCTCATTGATCGTGTTTCTTCAATGTTTTATTTACAAAATCATGTTTCGATAATGACATCAACAACAATAATGGAATCATTTGCAAACAGTATTTGCTATATAAAAGTGGGGCCCGCGCATCATTACTTCACCATTGTTCACAAGTCAGCACAATCGTGAACTGCGGGCACGCACTAACCGGACTTCCGATCGGCCCGGTGTGTACACATTTAGAGGAAACCCGATGATCGCAAGGCGGTCACCACACGTAGCAATTAATTAGCAACATGCTTTTACATTATCCACTCCCTCATTTACAAATGAATTGAAATGCATGCGCTCAACTCAACTACTACACCCATAGCCTTTTATTTTATGGCGCATGATAATGGGACGTATTGAGCTTCGTGCTCACATTTCGAAATGCTTTTCTGCTTTCTGCTTTTGTGCAGTTTGTCATGGCTAAAAGGAAGCAAAGGTCTATTCAGACTTAGAGGCCTCGCAACAGCAGCTGGCATTGGTGGTCAAGTGAAGTTGGATTTCGTATCAGGCTTAACATGTACTAGCTACATACTCGGTTTCTAGTGCAAGGTATACCCTGGGCAAAATATATTACAAGGCCTTGCCCTTCTCCGTAGGCGTGGCAGAATGTTCCTAACCTCCTTCAATGCAAGACTCCACCATCGGCGAAGGTTTATTTAGACTAAAAAACCGTGATTACGGGTTTGGGGTTATAATATAGGATCTATAGGCAATTACTTAGAAGTACATTTGTGCAACAAATTCTTCCTTTATCCGGGACATAGAAAAGGCTCCCATGATCCAACTGATTCGAATGGGATCGCAACCAGCATCTATGAAGAGCCGGATCTAATTGTATCACACAACACAGCGTGGTGGGCAAGGCAAGGCAAGGCATGGCAGCGGTATCTAGAATTGATTTTCCTGTAATATCAACCGATAATTACTAAAGTGCTACAAGATCACTTATATTGAAACCCCACCCATATGGTTATGGACCCAATCCAGCTTAGTCTGAATATTTTCTTTCCAAGTGAAATCCCCTATACAAAGAGTGAAAAGTGCCTTGTTGTATGGAAATATTATCTAAAAATTACTCAGCCATGAGAATATACGCTCCTTCTTTTCCAAACAATTTTATTAGGCAATTTTTTTCAATCCCATCATTGAACTACCATTGGCTTTTGATATGAGAGAGCAGAGGAATTTAGTGTGTGAGATTAGAAGGAAATGAGATGTGAAATTTCATGTATTTAGAGAAAAGCGAAGGAGTGTAAGTTAGGATAAGAGGGAGGAAGAGAAGAAATTTTAAAAAATTTTATGTATAATTAAATATCAATGGTTTAGATTTATTGTTTTAATTCTACGATTTGATATTTTATTCAATTATAATTTCAACTATGGTAGAATTTTCTATAATATAAATTATTTGTTTTAGTAGAGGAATATAAATTCGTTTTTTTGATAGAAAGAATGTCGGGAACTGTTATGCAGGATCATCTCATGGTAATATTTTTTTGCTAAATTAAGTGAAATTTATAAATTTGGATCGTTGTTTAAAGATTTTATTATGAATTACTAATATTTAGAGTGACTTTTAAAATAGAAATAATGATTTTTACTTTATGGATCACTTATATGATGGTTTAATAAAAGCTCGTCTTGAAAATGAGTAATTAATTATTCACAAGTGATGATACGATATTACTTGAAATAGCATGATCGCTAATCTTTCTTGTTATATGTTCCATGATCGCTAATCTTCTTGTTATATTCCGCGATCGCTAATCTTCCTGTTATATATTCCATTATTCTCTCTTCTAGAACCATCACGAGGTAGATTACTTACACAATAATGTTGAGTATTTACCCATCACACTATTATACAAACAAAAGGCAAAAGAATTTTGAAGCATTGTAATATCTCCCACAAAACCAATAAAGTTTCAGATCATAGAGATATTTCGTAAATAAAATCCAATGAAATCTTGACACTTGTCCAAGATCACAAACGTGGAGCACAGTTTTGGTATAATAATTTACCAATTCCACAAATTGTGGTGTATATAAGTTTAAAAATTAGTCATTCACAACTTATTCATCTCTAAACATAAAATTCATGCACTTTAAAAGGGAAAATAATTCCATAATAAATCCACTGTCATTAGCAAGTAATCAAACTTTCAGATAATTACTGGGATTTATTCTCAGAATCAAAGTGATTGTCATCCATCGAGGAGATTTGCATATGCAAGCAAGTCATCATTTCTGCCCAAAAAATAAAATTAAAATAAAAAATCTCAAGATTTTAGCTGGATTTTTTAATTATAGGGTCATTTTTTTTTATTTAAAACTATGACTGCAAATTGAATTAACAATTACTGTATTAAATTAATTAATTAATTAATTGAGAATTTAATTACCCGCTAAGCATTTCAGGAAGATAATCCTCAAAGGGTTCAATAGAAGGCATGGCAGGGGCTTCTTCAGTCTTGATCATCATTTGTTCCCTAATTATTTCATTCTGAAACGAATTAAAAGAGATTAAATTATAAGTTAATATATTTTGCTTCCTTTTTTTTCCTACTGTTTACCTAAAATTAGTCAGTAAAAGAATTTTACAACAAAAATAAATATTACCCATTTTTATAATAGATTTTTGTGCTGATATATAATTTATAAGTACTTTAAAGAAGTCAATAAAAAATATTTTTTGGACACAAGCATCTAATGAAAATGTTCTACCACAATTTTATCCCACAACTTACTCTAAACTATTATGTTTCACTATGGTCTAATCAAATAGATAATCCATTTCGAGTTACGAGTATTTAAGGTAAAAGTTTTTGTAATAAGTGCGAGAATTTAAATTTATATTTTTTTACTGGGATGATGATGTCATTACCATCTCAACCAACAATTTATTGGATCTCTTATTAAATAGTTGAAGTTCTAGTTTCTTTCGTTGACGTATTATTCCACAGTTTTCAAAATTACAAAATAATGTATAAAGCGTGTTCATAGGAATTTTTCTTCACTTAAACCTAGAAAAACTCCCTCCATCTTACAATAATTGTCGTTGTGAGGTTATGAGGGAATACCAAAGAAAAATAATTAATGATAAAATTTGTGTTTAAAGACGAAGTTACTCTAACGTTTCATCGGAAATAAAGAAAATCAACGGAAAAATAAGAGAAAAAAATTATTAATGATAATAAAATTAGTAAACTAATCATTAATATATGACTGAAATTGAAAAATAACAATATTATAAAACCCAAAAAAACTCAAAAAGTGTATGAATTACCTTGCGTTTGCGAACTTCTTCAAGGGATTTCTGTAGTCTTGCTTCCATTTCATTGATCTTTTCAATATTATCAACATTTTCTGGATTCTTCCAACAGCTGTTGATTGAATTTAAGCAAAAAAAGTCAACTTAAAGATTACAAAAGAAATTCTTCATGCCGTTGTAATTCCTCGGAGGTTAACTTCTTATTTGGGTTATTAATATATCGTTTTTTGTTTTTATTTCGTCAAAATTATAAATCCGACTTTCATGTTAATATTTAAAAAAAAAAAAAGCATTACAAAAGAACTTCCAAAGTAGCCAGTACCAGCAAATACTCCTTTTACCTATTACTTTGGTTGAGGCCTGAGAGCTCCTCCTTCAGTGTAGCTAGTTCTTCTCTCATATCCTATTTATGGGCTCAAAAATCACAATACCAAGTATATTAAATAAATGAAATAAATATTTTTCCTTATCTAGTTACATGAAGATAAATAATATATTTGATTTAACAAAACTTCGAATATATATATATATATATATATATATATATTACTAACCTGTAATCTCTTAACTTTCCTGCAATTAAAAAACAAATTATGATCATTCATATCAATTACAATAAGTTTAAAAATTACAGCCACTATTTGGCGGATTTTAAAAAAATTAGCTAAATTCAAGAACCATGATATAAGGATTTGGGGAGTGCAGAGGAGTAACAAAGAACAGTATAATACAATTCAGCCACAAACGCACCAAGCATGGAAAAGATTATGCACATCGATGTTGTATCCATCCTTTTGATAGTTCGCTCTCAATGTCTGAATTAAATAAAAGAAAAAAAGAAAAATATATACAATTATCATTTATGTTTCTTGGAAATAAAAAGGGAAGAAAAATGAAGATAACAAAGAAATATATTGTAAATATATTTTTTTAAAAAGAGAAAAATAAAAAAGAAAGAAAATTGATGATGTGTAGGAGTAGGATCTTTACCTGAAGGTTATCAAGCCTCCTGTGCTGACATGAAGTTTTTCATGTATTGAAAATTTTTTAAACAAGTTAAACAAAATCTCATATCTAAATAAAAATATTATAAGAAAAATATATGAAATAAGTATGAATAAAAATTTCTCTGCTAATTAAATAAAATAGACAGCCTTTGAATGGACTGACCTCTTTTCTCTATCGGTGAAAGGAACCTCAGAAAATCTCCTTACAACATTTATTAAGTTGCTGAAATTCAAAAGGAAAAAAATAGCAATCCATCACTATTCACTGTATATCGAAGCATATACTTGTGAGAGCAAGACTACCTAACACAAATAAAGCTTTAATTTAAATAAAAATATTAATTATTAATTATTTATCGCTCGATTCTAATTAAATGTAAAAAAAAAATAATAGCTATCTTTAGTTAACCGATAATTTAAAATTTTCGTTTAGATGGTTCTTAAGTACTAATTCCTAGTAGTGCTACATCAAAATATAATTACTACAATTTAACACAAATTATATTTGGATGACAAAAACATTCCAAATCTGACTGTAACATTCATGCTAATTCAATGTTAATAATCTAGAAAATTCTTATTTGAGTGCATGTTAATTTAGACTTACAATATATTATCATTTTAGGGTCCATTTTCGATGTAAAGGACGAGAAAATTAACGTTATTGTGGATAAAATTTAAACAAAAGATTTCTGTAGAAGTTTTATCAGTTATTTATATAATATCAAATGCATAAAATTCAATGAAACAATCGCTCAAGGTATATGTTTTTTGGACTTCAAAGTTGTAGCGAGTACTTATAAATTAGAACTAAGGTCAACCTCCTAATCACACTGACAAAAATCCCCTAAATCTCCTCATGACAATGTAATTCTTAAACCCCTAAAATCCAAGAAAATTCTAGTTTCCACAAAATCAAATCATTTAAGAACTTGTCGACAAAATCACACGTACATCTTCTTTTATGCTCACTCCATTATTTATTTTCAGGGAATAATTGATGTCGCCAAAAAGGATTCAAAATTACTCACAAACTCACTCATAAACTGCCAAAATCAAATTAATTTAACAACGTTACTCCAAATAAAAAGACTTTAAACAAATGGCTTTATTCCTTATCATTCTTTAAGGATGTTCTTCATCGAACACAACTAAGATAGTCTATGTCATCTTTTCATGACACATCTCATCGAAAATCATTCAAAACACATACCACCAAGATTTCATACCGTAAAATTCCCGATCACGAAATTTTTCAAAACAGCTGAATCCCTATCTAGCTAGATCCAAGAAATCCAAGAATAGACCAGAAACCAAATTAGATTGAAAAATTGGTTACCTATGTTGTCCCAAGTGAAGGGTGGGAATTCCAGCAGGAGAAAATGCAAGGAAGAGGACATCAGTCCCAGTGAGAACACTCATTTCTTTCACTTTCCTTGACACAATTGATTTATTGTGCAAATAATAGTGCTCCCTTGAAAGCTCTCCATTTAACCTCTCCAATTGCAACCTTGGCCTCACCATTTTCAACTCTTTTTTTTTTTTTTCCCAGATTTCTGATGACTTCAAATCTGTTCATATAGTTTTTTTTTTTTTTTTTTGGGAAATTAGTATGTCTTTATATAGGGGAGAGGGTTTCAAAATGGGAAAAAATCTGGGGTTAAAAAGTAAGAAAAAATGGTAGAAAATGGTGAGTAAATAAATAAAATTAAATTAAAAATTAAGTGGGGTGAGATTTCAAGATTTGACTGATAAAATAAATTCTACCTGATTTTGTAATGAAAAGCGTTAGACGTTTTTGTGTCAGAGTAGTCTCTGTCCTGTGATTGGCAATTTGGCATGCAATGCATGGATGCATTGGAAATTCATTAATGTTTTGTATTTTTAATTTTTTTGACAGAAAATCCAAGATGATTACACCTTCTTCCTTTTTTTTCCTTTTCTTTTTCCTGTGGAAATTCACTAGTGAAGAAGATCAGTGGAAGAGCCAAATTAAAGACGATATTTATGATCAACTTTGAAAGTTAATTAAGACGTCACAATTTGGCAAACTTCTGCGTTTTGGTTTGGGTTTATCGTGTATATCGATGAAGAATTTTGAAAATTAATTAAGAATTCTAAGCTTCGTACCTGTATATGCTTTTTTTTTTTTTAAATTATTCCAGTTGAAATAAATTGAGAGGAGAATGTTTTGTGTATAATCAAAGTCATTTATGTTAAGAAAGGAAAGAAATCATAATTTATAGAAAACTGGTGGAATCTAAAAGATGTCACTACCGAGTTTTTATATCAAAGTGTCCTTAAAGATTTCGGTAAATTTGTTTTTATCATTGAATTACTTTTTTGTTTAAATATGTACTTATAAATATTTAAATGTTTTACGATAACTAAAAATATGATTAATGTACTTATTAAAAATTTAAAGAGCACTTTGATCTGATATACATAATCCCCAATGACCGATATACATGCCCCCCAACCACCCTAGAGCTTGTTGAGCAATATTTGTTGGAGTATATGAATTTTTTTTTTTGAAAATGGTAGGTGAACTTGTATTATCGGCTAATAAATCGTCCCATCTTCGTGGGGAAATACATCAACTATGATTACAAGAAAGTCTCAATCATCTTCTATCACATAACTTCTCCACTAGTTGAATTTATGATTTATAGTGACTTACCCAAATCTGCCCCTTATATCTTGCTGTATATTCCTCCATACTTGCATTGGTGTTTTTGTACCTTGGTTGAAAACTCTATTGTTTGTCTCTAACCAGACATGGTAGATATAAGATGAATAACCTGCATATATCACTTGTTTCCTCCTTCTGCACCAACAGCCATTTAAGAGGGATTGATGTAGTTTATCAAGTGTCTCCGAGCATAAACTAATTTTCAGCCATTTACACATCTGTCTCCATACCAGTTGGGAATAAGAGCAGTGTATGAATATAAACTAATTTTCAGCCATTTACACATCTTGCTCCTAACATAACTTGCAGATTGGATAAATGTTCTCCATGTAAGCAGCTCATCTTGTTACTGTGGGGGTCTTTTTATGTAGTAAAATCCAACTTTATAGGAGTGCTTGGGAATGTTAGCTCTGTTCCACGCCAATTTATCCCATTGAACCTTACTTTGCTCGCCCTGCAGCCATTTGTATCCAGAGTGGGTGGTATATATGCTATTTGGACTGTTAAGCCATTCCCATCTTTGGCTGAATCCTTTCTATATGTGTTCCTTGACTTTTGACAATTTTTTCCAATACCAGCAAGTGTCTGATGAAGGCTTGTACTCTCTCTATGTGGTATGCTTTAAATATTGTCCATGTATCCAGCGGACCCATAGGTTAGCCTTCTTCTCAGCATGTCCCAGACATATTTAGCAATGAGAGCTATGTTCCAAAGTGTTATGTTTCTCAACCCCAGGCCTCCCAACTGTTTAGGTCTGCATATCAAATCCCAAGCAACAAGGGGAATTCTTCTCTACCCCTCATGCCCCCCAAGGAATTGCCTGCATTTTGCTTCCACTGCCTTCACAACCTGTTTTGGCAGCACAAAGATATTGCCCCAGAAAGCCACCACTCCCATTAGCACCGAGTTGATTAGTACCACCCTCCCATCGTACGAATAATGTCTGCTGCCCTAGATTTTGATCTTGTTTGTTATCTTCTCCACTAATAATGTGCACTCAGATTTCCCAAGTCTTGCAGATGTAATGGGGACTCCTAGGTATTTAAAAGGTAGTTGCCCTTCCATAAATCCACTGAGGTTAATCAGTTCCTGCTTCCTTGCTTGATCCAGGCCTCCTGCAACAATTTGAGATTTTTCCTTGCTTACTTGTAACCCCGAAACTACAGCAAATTTATGTAGTGTGTTAACTAAGCTAGTAGTTGAGGGGCCATCTGCTTTGGAAAAAGAATGAGGTAATCAGCGAATAACATATGGTTGAGCATCAAGGCTTTGCATCTAGGATGATATCTGAAGCTCCCTCTGCATTTATTTTAAACATCCTTGATAGGTATTCCATCGAAAGCACAAAGAGGAGGGGGCCATAGGATCCCCAGTCTAATACCTCTAGCTCTCTGAAAAGATGGCAGGTCAACAGTATATGAATCTTGTTCAACTTTATTTTGCATCTTTTTCTTGTGCATTATTTTCATAATTTGTCATGTCAGTCCAACATAAATTACATGATATGGCCCTATATTTAGTCATCTAAATAACAATCTGACTTGACACGAAGAGGAAAAAAATTGATTAATATGTAATAGAGAGTTTAGGTGTTTGAGGGAAAGGACTAATAAAAAAAGTACAGTAGTAGTAAATAAAAATACAAAAAAAAGAGTAAAAAATTATAAATAGAAAAATTTAATTATTAGAATAATAATAATATAAACATTAAATAATCAACAATCCCATAATGGAGAGTAAAAAGAAAAGGAAAAACTAACTGACGAGAATCAAATTCGTAAATGTTTAGAAACCGATTATCTTGGTCAGTTTTAAATTTTTAGAAACCAATAGCCTAGTCTGTTTCTAATGATAAGATTGATTGAGACATTTGTTTTGTAATGATCGAAACCAAAAGATTCCACTCAGTTTCAAATGTTTGAAACCATGAGCTCCGTTGGCTTTAAAATAAAGAGATTCACCTGACATATTTTTACCCATGTCCTAGTTATATAACATAATCAAACTGATCCAAGACCATAATGAAACCAACAAACTTCAACATTTACATCCAAAATACATAATATATATAAGTAAAAAGTTTTCTACAACTAAGTTGATTCCAAAAGGTAGAGCTAGCTATTTGCCAAATTTACAACCATACAGAAGGTAGAGGTTTGTAACTATATATTGCACAACTTAACGGGATCAACAAAAGTGACAACATATACCATGCTTCCAATAAAGCATCCGAAATTCAGAACCTCTCTTATTTGCAATGGACCTCTGCAGCTGTGCATATGTATGCATGGCATAATATATCCAAAAGTTAGATTATGTAGTACATGTTTAGGGCATAAAGTATCCAAAAGTCATATTGCAAAGGTTGTGTTGTTGTGCATGTGTATAGGTAAGAGAAGTGCATGCACCTACTGAAGATTGAAAGGATACAGCTCAAATGAATGATCAAGCAAACTCGAGACATGCACTACTATAGGAATCACTTTTAATTACGGTAAAAACGATATTTAACTACGGTTAACCGGCGTCGTGTATTCGGGCGACGTCGTTGTATGTATCACCTTCGACTGCGGTTCAAAACCGTAGTAAAAGAACACCTATGACAACGGTTCTTCAAGAACCGTAGTCATAGGTGACCTATAATGACGGTTCTTCTTGAAGAACTGTCGTCATAAATACAATTATTTTTTAAAAAATAAATTATTCAGGGAGAGACATTTCGGGAACGCAATAGCAGAACACAATTAGCAAGATATGAACACAAAATTGCTCAAACAACAGAAAGAGTCTCCCGTTTTCAGTTCATATTATTCAGGGAGAGACATTCTTGGACTTGCTATGCATAAGAAGAATCCACTTCGCCTCATCGCACAAAATTGGACTCAGTAAACATTGTGGTCATATATTTGATGTATCCATTGATATAATTTGTTTGCCTTCATCTTGTTTCAACTGCAACATTCATGTATGACATTCACTATATTGATGAAATTAATAAAAGTACACAATCTTTTTCAATTATTTAGGATCTGTTCAAATGAGCATTTATAAAAGCATTGATAACCGCTAACAATTCATAACACCTAATATTGGAAAAATGCGGGTTGGTATAGCGGAAGCAAACCCTTTTCCATCTTTTTGTAATTTAAGATGAGCAATAAAATTATGGAAATACAATAGATGGAGACACACAAATTTTTACAAGGAAAACCTTCCAAGACAAAGGGAAAATCACGGGACGGTTGGTCCGAAAAATATACTTCCACTATATGAATAGTAGGATTACAACATCTAATTACTAACTTTAACAGACTTTTAACCGTTATAATCGCTATAATAGTTATAACCGCTAATCATAACATCATATATTATTATTATTATCTTCTTTGTTGTTGTTACTAGTACTAGTACTAGTACTACTACTACTACTTTTATCACTTTCAAGTACCAAAATCTATTTGCAAACTTAATTTAGGCAGACTCAATTAGATGAAGATTGTTTACTGATCGAACTAAACTAATATTAAAATTACAATGTGAGAAATCGAATATTAATGAAAATGCTTAGATTGGGATTAATCGCACTACCATGCCTGAAATCATACTCAAATTTGGCTCAAGACTTATGCTTGCAATTTAGAAGGGTAAGACACCAATTAAGCTTATCTCTGCCTAATTTCGAAGGTCGAAGACTAATGTATTCATTCTAATTACCTATTTTCATTAGATTAACAAAGAATAAAATTACAGAATATGCATCTCAAAATCCCCGATTTAAATCTTAATTATTTTCATATCAAAGTATTAATCGTTCACAACATCACTCTAGGTAAAGATTCCATCTTACAATGTTCACAAAACCCGAATAAGATTTGATGATTTCTCTTTTAAGATTTTCATTGAATAGGTGATGAGCGAAGCGAATTTTAAGTAACAAGCATAGAACAACTCAATTGGACATTTAATTAATGATTATCAAAACATAATAGTGATTAATCCTAACCTAAGTTTGGAAATCTAGCCTCTCAACATCATACTAAGTAACTTGCAAAATTAAGTCAAAACAGGCATGAGAGGTAGTGAGAAATTACGAACCACAAATATAAAGGTAGAATTATAATTTACCAAATGAAATTTCAATGCTTAAATTGAAAATAATCTTTAAAACCCAAGTCTTAATCTATCTATCTCAAGGAATTGTAATACCGAAAATTGTAATAAAAGATCTAAAAATGAAATGGGAAAGCTGTCCTCGAAAATAAATAAAAATTGCTTATAAAGTCGTGGAGAAGACGTTGCACGACCATGCAGGATTTCACACGTTCGTGTAACCCTCATATAAGGTCATGCACAATTGCTAAAGTTTCTCTCTGTGTTTGCCTGTTCTGCACAACTGTGCTACCTTGCATGGGTGCTCATCATTCATGTAGCTTCTAACACAGTTGCACGACCTTACACTGGTGACCATGCGACTTTTCCTAGGTTTCTGCTCTTTGTTTGGAAGTCTACATGGTTGTATGCCGTTGCACATGTGCCTGTGCTACTTGACTTAGTGGGTTTTAGCCATTATTCTTGCTTCCTTTTAGGCTCGAACCATCCCCTTTATTGTCTTCTATCAAATTCACCTTGAATCTCCCTTTAGTTATAATTAAGAGTTTTACAAGTTTAAATGACAAATAAGAGGAAATAAGCAAAAAACCAACCCAAAACCAAACATACATCTTCAAAATTAGCATGGAAATGAGTGAAATGACAATGTAAAAAGTGATAAATATGAGGCCTAACAACGACCTTCTAAAAACATCCAACCAAACATATATATATCACTAACCTACTTCAAAACTGCAAGAAACTCATAATTTAACGAAAAATTTAAAACGTTTTTGGTACGGACTTATGCCCATATATAAAAAATCACAACAATAAAATCAAGTCTGGTTATAGATTTTAGAGTTCATATATGCACATCATTTTCTTTGCTAATAAACCACCCATGTATACATATCAATAATTGACTTTGTAGAACAAGTAATTGTCATTTTCATGAAGATTTTAGGTATTTTAAGTAAGCTCATAAGCACACGTATGAAATTTATTTTGGTTGAAAAATATTACATACTCAGGAGGAGAGAAATATGAAACCAATATTTTGGCTAAAAGCCCTATTCTTATTAACAAAAATATATATTAAAAGTATATCAACACATTTTGTTCGATTTCTTTTAATTTTATTATAAAAAGTCATATTTTTATAGTGACAATTTTTATACCTTGAATGGTTTTATTTTGCCTTTTAAATACTTGCTAATCAAACTCATGTCACTCTTTTCTTTATTTTTTATTTTTTATTTTTTTATTTTTTAATCATTGTTTCCACCAAATCTATAAAAAAAATAGCAGCTACTACTTAAAATAAACTTGAAAATTTGCACCGGGAAAAAAGATAAATTTGAATTTCTATATCATAGAATGAAAACAAAAGTTGTGATTAGGCAAGTTGTACGCATCATTTAGAGTAAGCCCTCCAAGGAGTCATTTCATGCCTTCATTCTACTGATTCACATTATTCATCTCTAACTTGAGTGTCGGAGGCTTTTTGGACCTCCTCTGTATTAGTTCATTCGAGTTGTTTTGCAGGTATAGCTGAGTCTATAGACCCGAGGTCCAGACCTAACTCAACTTTATCCTGTGACGAGACACAGAATAATAGCAATACATGAATGATACCAAAAGATCTTACATGAACTGAGAGATCACATACATGGTCCATAGAACATATGAGAAATCAAGTACCTGTCTCATTCTACCCCTACAGATCTTTACCAAACCCCAAAACAGAAACAGAGAGATTTGGGAAGGGGGGGCAGGTCAGTTATTCTGGCCAACGAAGACTAATTTCAATTTGACACAGAGCAGAAGATCTAGGAAGTTCCAATAAATCCTGAGAAATTTCCTGGGAAAGCTCATCGCACCCGAGTTCTACAATTGAAGAACAATCAAACCTGATCTTCATCTTCTTCAAGACCGACCCGGCCCTTAAAAAATATTCCACGAAATCCACATCATCCACCCGACCATAAAACGCTTGGAGGTCAACATATTCAAGGCATCCAAAGTGGTCAGGCACTATTGTGTAATCCACTGTGTCGCAATCTTGCACCTGAACAGCAAAATCCATTGTTAAAAGCCAAGGCAAATTTTCCTTCTTTTCTCACCATTGAATGATTTGTTTTCATCTGTCCTTACAAATAAAATAACCAGAGATTTGAGCTTTGGAGAACAACTTAGAAACGCGGACAAAATACTGGAACAACAACCAAGTGTTAAACAGATCAAGTTTCGGAAGGTTTGGACAGCAGATACCTGAAGGCAAATTAAAAAGGGAGTCATCAGAAAACCAGAAGAAACAGGATACAGAAGAGACTCAACTCACTTTGAAAAAGAGACTAGCTTACATTAAGAGTTACAGAAGAATCGTAAATATTAGCTTCCAGATACAGTCTTGTTACTGTAGAAAACTTGTTTAAAGATTCAAATGAAATCTCATTATCCAAGAGCCTGAGATCCACTTCCTCAAGTGAACTTGGGTCACAAATGTCATAACAATTCACGAGATCGCTTAGATGAAGGTACCCAAGATTTGGAACTTTGATGACAACAAACGAATCTGACGACAATGAACCCTTCACAATGCCCTGTAATTTTAAGGTGTGCAGAGTTGCAGACTCTACATATAGAATGCTAATGCCATAGCAGTTCTGAATTAGAAGTTCCATAAGAACAGGAGAGCCTAACGTGAGACTCTTCATAAATTCGTCATTAGGTAACTGTATATTGCTAAGGTGCATGATCTTGAGGTTTGGAAAATGAAAAGAAACTGGGACTTCAAAAGCAAATGGACCATCTAGCTTTAAGACCACAAGTTTCTCATTCGAAAGAAACCCTCTTGGCAGAGGAATTGGCATTGCTTTTGTTGTCGATTTAAGCGTGACACAGATCTCGCAAATTTTGCGCCTTGATAAGGTATCCAACCATGCCTTAACACGGAGGTCATGATCTCCAAGAAAGAGATCTTCAAAAAGAAGAAGGTGCAAATGCCGTAAATAGGATGAGTCATTGAGAAGAAGAACTTTACCCACAAAATTCCTGAAATGGAACTTTTGTACCCTTGTGAGGTTTGCACAATCCTCAGAATGGAGCATCTCAGTAAAGTCAAGAGCAGGAACATTGGTCCACAAGTATTTCCATTGTTTTGACAATATGCTTGTCCCAACAGCAGACTTAGTAGGGACGAAAGAGAGAATATGGAGAAGAACGGTATTTGGTAAGCTACTGATATGATCTACAGTTTGATGACTCCCAACACGACTTTGATTGCTCGGGTCTGACATCAACACCTTGCTAGAGTATGACAAAGTAAGAAGACAAGCATATCGTGAGAAGAAACGTAACTCTCTTTGCAAGGGTAAATGAACACAACAAGATATAGTAGGTTAAGCAATTCAGATGCAGCAAATGAAGTTCTATGATCTCAATTTAGTTGGCTGAATGTAGTTGGAACCTCATTGTTTTTATTTTCTCTTTTTCCCCAGTAGATGTCATAGTCAGCAATTTCCTTCGGAGGCCAAAGGGCATGGAAATGAGAAAATGTGAAGATTAAGGTGGGGAGATGGGGAGAGAGGGGAGGGGGTGGGGGGGAGGACGGAGACATATTGCAACTCGACCAAATTTTACTTGCAAGTGGGTGGAATCTTGATTATAAGGGGTGATGGAATTACAATTATTTTATGATAGAAATTAAGCAATTGTGATTGCAAAGGGTTGTGATTAATGTGATTCAAACGTGATTTTGATTACATTACCCAATAGTAAACCAACATAGTGAATAGAATCACCATTTTACCATTCTAATTGAATTACCACCATGATTACCCCCAATCAAACAAGCCATAAAAGATGCCTGACGATACCAGGTTATAGACGGCATGGTGCATATACCCAAATATGTCCCCCAACATGCTACATACTCTAAACCGTTCTACGTAACTAGGCATACTCCAAACTATCTAACTATGATACTGCGATCGAGGTGTCAAGTGTGTAAATAAAGTCTAATATCAATATTATTCAAGTATACTAGTCATAGCAAAGAATCCACAAAATTTAGCCAGAGTCGATAGATTTTGTATCTCGACTCACTAAAGGACTTCAATCAAAGATTCATTTCTAACAAGCCATAGGAGAAAGGACATCTCTTGGGCTTAATTGTTTCTGTAATAGGGATGGATCATCATTTCAGTTCTCTTTTGCTTTCATATTTCTTGACAGAGTTGCCATTATAGTGAGCATTATTTTCTGTTTTAAGGACCTAATGTAATTTTTGCACTTTCTGTGATTTGTGAAATTTTGAGAGATTTGATTTTTAGTCGAAAATTACACCCTCAGCATCGACAGTACAGATGAAATCAAAACAAAGGCAGCAGTCAACATTGTATAATGAAGCAAAATGACCCGAAAAACAGGGCAGTGACTCAAAACAAAAGAATCCCACCTAATTTGATGAAAAATCAAGAAATTCAAATCCCGGAACGAAAATCCTACGTAGAATAATTCTGATGAGGTAAGAAATCCAAGAAACAAAGACAAAATAGCAAGAAATTACAGCCAGAATCAGAAAAGTAACAGCATCAAGTTATCAGAAACTAAAATGGAGAACTAAAAAGGGAGAATTTGGGATACCTAATTGGAGAAGAAGATCAACAAGACGGCGATGCGTGGTTGCGCGGAATTGCGATGAGTGAGCTGGGAGGAGGAGGAGAGAGAGAGAGAGAGAGGGGCTTGCCTGAGATTTCAGGAGAGTCAGAAATGAAGCGGGAGAATCAAAGTAGCATCCATTGCCATTCAATGTGAGATTTCTTGAAAGAGAGCTTCTCTCTCTGGAACAACTGAAGATGAAATGCAGCGAAATGACGACTCCTTCATGAACTCTCTCTCTCCCTATCTCACACGCTGTCAGTTTTTATACCTTTCCCCCAAAAAAATTATTTTCCATTTTTTATATCATTTTTTGACTTCATTCCGATTTTGTGCTTTTATATTGTTTTAGATTCAGTAGTCTAAGTATATTATTATATATCATAATAATTAGAATTACATTCAACATAATTTATTTATATTTAAGAGAAATGTTTTTCCATTTTTATTTATTTATATTTTACTATGTTTATTAATTTATCACCATCTATCTATCTATCTATCTCTCTATTTATCTATGGAATTCGACACTCTCAAGGCATGGGAAGCACTCAGGCTCAGGCACCAACGTGCAACTCGGCTGGTGGGACAATTCCATATATGGTACCTGAAAAGCAAAATCCGCAGTTACTCACCGATAACAAAGACACCCTTTTCATTATTCTTCTTACTTGTCCCATTTCTAGACTTCTGTAGTACTCATACTTCCATCAATAATCAAAGACTTGTCCCATTCAAAAACACCACAGAATACTATGGAGTGTGTGATTGTTTAAACAGGTTGAGTTTCGAATAGTTCGGGCAGGAGATACCTGAAAGCAATTAGATGGTCAAGTCATCAATAGAAAACCAAGACAGAAAGGCATATGACCAACTATAGCATCTGGTATCGAGCAAAAGGTTTGACAGTGTGTTGGTTTTGACAGCAGATTTTATAGGGATAAAAGACAGAATATGACCCATTATAGCATCTGGTAGATCACTGATGCGGTCTATAGACTATAGCTTGATTATTCACAGGATGCCTCTGCTAGATCGAGCTTGACATTGGCAGCCTCATCGCGAACAAAAGAAAGCAACCAAGCAATCATGAGGAGGGAAATCTCCTCAGATCTCTTTCTGGAAACGCAGATAGAACACAACCAAACATGATATTAAAGTAAAAAACAACCAATTATATTGGATTGGATGAGTTTAGCACAGTGTCTTTTGTTCTCTGGGTTATGTATCCATTTTGTTTTTTTATAATTGTGTGAAATTGCACACAATACCAATATTTCTTTATGCCACGTAAAAAATCTAATATACCAGTACATTATGATTCATGAATTTTGAAATACCCACAGAAAGAGCAGCTGAGTAGTGGTAAGGATAGACAAGTTGTACGAAATGGTAAGTACCCGTAAGTGGTGTGGAGCAGTAAGCAGTATGTTAATGTTAAAGCGAACAAGGCCATAGGATCAAAGGCGCAAAAGCTTAAAATAAATAAATAGATAATTGTATTACACATTTCGCAAATCTACTGTACGGACCAGTTGCAGTACCAGACAATGTATTGTACTTCCTGAAGAATAATTGCAAACGTCTGACTACGATGAAAGACAACTAAACTTACCGACAAATAAGAAGACATACTAGGTTAAAAACGATGCAAGCAATTGAGGGATCAAGTAAACCAAAAGATCGAAATATAATTTTCTAATTTTGAAAATACCGAAAAAATTCCCGTGACTGAGGCCAGAAAAATCAACCAGTGTCCGGTGAGGGAGTAGGGGACGTGCGTTTAGGTTGGTGAAGATTGATTAGCAAAGACATTTATGTCAAATAATTCATAATACTAATGTGAGTGTATAATACATGGAACTATGTAGAATGCAACATAACTCAAACTAAAACATAGATTTATGTTCTAAGCTCAAGCCGACCCGGAAGGAAAAAGGTCTTCATCATCTGATAAACCATCCAGGAACCATCACCGATGAGTTCTATGGGTGATCAACAAATCTAAGGATGATGATCGTCAAGTCCATACGTAGCTGAAGGATCTTGGAAGGTTCGATATCAGCGTTGAGTATGATCGACAACTTGAACTTGACAGGAAAAGCTGAAAATCTAGGGAGCTCCCGTGTCTGACAACGAACATTTTCCACAGAATTTGGAGTATCCATGATGAGTGTGATCTCCTTTAAGACGGATCCAGCCTTCAAAAAATATGCTATCATTTCAAGTTCTTCTGGCAAGCCTTGAAAACGTTCAAATTGAACAAGTTTAAGGTAGGGCAGACACTTCGGCCTCAAGCCATTCTCTAATGATGAGTTATCCCCAATATAAAATGAACAACAAAATCCAGTGTGAGAAGCTAACCAAGCCAATTTAGGAGTAGCATTAAAAAATATCTGCAATGTGCGAGCATCAGCCTCTAGCGTCAAATGTGTTAAGTTGTGAAAAGTCGGGAGCTTACAGCTTTCATATCTGAAGTACTGCAAGGAGTCAAACAATTATTGATCTTGATTGTTAGAATTGTAATTTGCTTACTAGGATAGGCAACAGGAGAGTAGAAAGAGATCAGACATACTTCAGCACCTTCCAAATTAGATATTTTACACGAGAAGCTCTTCTGAGAAGTAGATGAAAATGATCAAGATCGAAAAACAGAGGTAAAGATTGTTGGGTTATTCCCTCCTACAGTAAGAGGACCAAGTTCAACCGCCTAACTTTATTTACCCACATTTTTATGTGGATGGTTTATTTTTTAGTGGGTTACTTGTAAAAAGGCTCATTTTGTCTCATCCACTTACTTCTCAAGGAAGCTAATTTTTGGGGGTCTAGAACTCTCTTCTTTTTGGCTGGGAGAGCAGTGGAAGGGGGCTGGAAAAACTGGACAGACACTCCAAAACAGAGGGAGAGAGAGCATAGTGCAGAAGAAGAAGAAAAGGTGCAGCCAGTTTACTATTTGGGCTCCGATCGACGACCAAACGACTTCTGATCATTGCCAAATTTTAGTATATTGTTCCTGACACTCTGCTCGTCAAATCCAATGGTCAGATTTTCATTTTGAGCTCCCATACTCTGGTAACACCTCCCAGACCAGCAACTTACGAAATTATGTTGTTGCTACTTTAAGCGATGAATTGTGGAGACTTGTTGTTCCAAGGTTAATCCTTGATAATTGTAATGCCTCTAGTTTAATCTAGAGAAGAACATTGCTTGTACCCACTTTAATTCTCGGTGATTAGTGGAAGTTTTGGTACCGTTGTTAACGGTCCCGTGGTTTTTCCACTCATTGGAGTTTTCCACGTAAATTTGGTCTCTTTTATTCATTGGTTGTTTTGGTGTTCAATAATTGGTTGTATTTGCTGCTGTCTCGGGTTTTTTTTT
This sequence comes from Talinum fruticosum, assembly GCA_021018815.1. Lineage (NCBI taxonomy): Eukaryota > Viridiplantae > Streptophyta > Magnoliopsida > Caryophyllales > Talinaceae > Talinum > Talinum fruticosum. Next base: position 20,783 of record JAITYX010000019.1, read on the forward strand.
AAATTGGTTGGTTGTCTATTTGATAACACAAAAAGGAGAAATGTCTAACTAGCTTTCGTTTGCATTTGAGAGTTAGATATTCTTTGTCGTGTACTTCCCCAACAAAGATAAGCTTCCACGGGCGAAGGGAGGTCACCAATGTCATGCTGCTTTGGTGTGCCTTCCACTCCATCTTCTAAAACAAGGGACTCAAGGCGCGTTGCTCTTACGACAATAAAACTACCAGTGTATCTCAGTTCTAAAGTCTTCAGAGTCGAAGACTCTACATACAGAGTGTTTGTGCCGTGGCATTGCACAATGCGCATTTCTTTCAAGACAGGGAATCCCGATGAGAGACTTGTCCAGAACCCATCATTGTGAAACTCTAAACAGACAAAATGGACAATCTTAAGGTTTGGTAAGTGCAAAGGAGTTTGGAAATCTTTTAACTGGAAATTACCTGCTGGTATTAACAAGGAAGACATTCACTTTAATGCCAATCCTGGACTTGCTATGCATAAGAAGAATCCACTCCGCCTCATCCCACAAAATTGCACGCAGTAAACATTGTGGTCATAAGAAGAATCCACTGTTATAATCGTTATAATAGTTATAACCGCTAATCATAATAGTTGTTGTGTTGTGTTGTAGTTGTTAAAAAGATATTATATTTATTATTATTATTATTTTATCGATATTATTATTATTATTAACATTGAACGGTATAAGCTTTCCAAGTATAAAATAGTATCACATTTTGGCTTGAGAAAATTCATTAGATTTTTCATGAAAGAATAAACAGTTCTTAAACAAAAATTGGACAAATCAAGTTATAATTTTTGTTCACAATGGTTGAGAAACTATCGCAAGCATACGGTGTAACTGTAGCTAGCAACTGACAAGTACATGTTGTGTACTCAAGGAATTCGCTTTCAAGTACCAAAAATTATTTAAAAACTTAATTTAGGCAGATTCAATTAGATGAAGATTGTTTAACGATGGAACTAAACTAATACTAAAATTACGATGTGAGAACTAACCTAATACTAAATTATGTTGTGAGAAATTGAATAACTAAAATCCTTAGATTGAGATTAATCGCACTACCATGCCTGAAATCATAATCAAATTCGACTCAAGACTTGTTTATACTTGCAATTTAGAAGGGTAAGACGCAAATTAAGCTTATCTCCGCCTACTTTCAAACATTGAAGACTAACGTTATTCATTTTAATCACCTATTTTCATGAGATTAACAAAGAATAAAATTACAAGATATATATCTCAAAATCCCCGACTTAAAACCTTAATTATTTTCATATCAAAGTCTTCATAGTTCACAACATCACTCTACATAAACATTCCATCTTTCAATGTTCACAAAACCCGAATAAGATTGGATGATTTCTCTTTTGATACTTCCATCGAATAGGTGGTGAGCGAAGCAGATTCTAAACAACAAGCATAGAATAACTCAATTGGATATTTAATTCATGATTTTGAAGACATTATAGGGATTAATCCCAACCCAATTTTGGAAATCTAGCCTCTAAATATCATATTAAGAAACTTGCAAAACTAAATGAAAACATACATGAGAGATATTTAGAAATTACAGAGAACAAATATAAAGATAGAATTATAGTTTATCGAATGAAAATTTCAATACTTCAATTCAAAAATAATCTTCAAAACCCAAGTCTTAATCTCTCTATCTCAAGGAATTGTAATATGAAAAACTATAATAAAAGCTCTAAAAAGGAATGGGAAAGTTTCCCCTAAAAATAAATGAAAATCACTTATAAAGTTGCAGAGTAGACGTCGCACGATCATGCAGGATTTCGCACGTCCATGTGACCGTTCCTAGACAGTCGTGCACCCCTTGCATAGGTGCCTCGTGCACAATTGCTAAAGTTCCTGTATGTGTTTGCCTGTTCTGCACGACCGTGCTACCTTGAACGGGTGCCCGTGCACGACATTAACTTTCAAGTAGCTTCTAACGCAGCCCAGCGGCCTTACATTAGTGGTCGTATGACTTTTCCATGATTTTTCTCTTTCTTTAAAGGTCTACATGGCTATGCTTCTTTGCACATAAGCCTGTGCAACTTGACTTAGTGGGTTTTATCCATTCTTCTTGCTTCCTTTTAAGCTCGAACCCTCCTCTTTATTGTCTTTCTTCAAATTTCACCTCGAATCTCCTTTTTTATGCTCAAATACCTATGATTAAGAGTTTTACAAGTTTAAATGACAATTAAGCGGAAATAACCAAAAACCGACCCAAAATCAAACATACATCTTCAAAATTATTATGGAAATGAGTGAAATAACAGCGTAAAAAGTGGTAAATATGAGGTCTAATAACGACCCATTAAAAACATCCAACCAAACATAAATATCATCGACCCACTTCAAAACTACAAGAAACTTATAATTTTACGAAAAAAAATTTAAGCATTTTTGGTACACACTTATGCCCATTTCCTTGAGCTTTACCTCTCGTTGACAATGTCATCTTCTTCATTACACTCGGTTCTTTCACTTTTCCTTGTGGAGAACTCAATGACTCATTCGTACACCCAACGAATATTTCGTCACTCTTACTAACTGCCACTATAGCAGAACCCGTACCAAGTTTAATATCCCGTATACTCCCACTCGAAATAATTCATCCCGACATTTGCAACTAAGTCATTACACACTTCGTTAGAGTACAATGAGCCAAATTTTAAACGCTTAGCTATAACCAATGCCCCTTTATAATTTTCCAACTTCTATTGCAAAACTTTGTTAGATACCCTGGCTTATCCAATTGATTCACCGAAATCAAATTCGTAGCCAATCTCGGGATAAACTTAACATCATGCAATGTTCAAAACCCTCCATTTGAGGTTTTGATCCTCACATTCCCCTTGCCTAATTTGTCCAAACTCTTCCCATTAGCAACGAACACCTTGCCAAAACTACTAGCAACAAAATTGTGGAACAAGTTTATAATATACCCAAAATAAAACAATGCCTCCGAATCCACAATCCAAGACTCTATAGGAATTTTCACACTTAACACAAGTGCATTATCGATATCCTCAAGTGAATTCATTGAAACCCGGTTATCAATTATTTTAGGACAATTTTTTGAAAGTGTCATTTATCACCACAGCCCCAACAAACAACCTCTCCTGGATTTTGGAACTTACCCTTTGCTTTGGACTTTGACCAACTCTTTTGATTCACATGTTTGTCCCTACCCCTCACATGAAAAGCATTTCTCGATGACTCTACCGTATTTTCTTGCAAATGCTTTTACTCAAGATCATATCCTAGACTTCATCATACTTTAAAACATTTGACCCCCTATCACTACTAACCGTAGAAACTATGTTATCCCATAACTCGGGTAAAGAAGACGACAAAATTAACGCCTTAACTTCATACTTGAAGTTAATTTTCACTAAAGTAAATTTGAAATAATCATATTAAATTCGTTAATATGATATGCTATACTAGTGCTATCATGCATTTTTAGATCAAACAGCCGCCTTATAAGATATACCTTATTCATTGACGAGGGTTTCTTAGACAACGCCTCAAGTAGCTCTTTCGTCGTTGTTTGACCCATCACGTTAAATGTTGCATTTTGCGCTAACATCAATCATATTGTCCGTAGTGTTTGTCGATCGAGCACCTCTCAAATCTTTTGCTCTATTCCGGCTGGCTTCTATCCGAGACATCGATATAACTCCTTCGATACAACAAGTTTTTGATTTGCATTTTCCAAAATGCGAAATTTTTGCCATCGAACCTCTCAATTTCAACCTTACCGCTATCCATGTTTGATGTGAACTCTCAACTCATCATACTCCGATACTACTTGTTAGGATCGGGAGTTCACTTACAAATAATAAAACAGAAACAAAAGAGAATAAAAAAAAAAAGGGACAAGAGATTTAATGTGGAAAATCCAAAATCGGAAAAAACCACGAACGATACACGAAATCAGTAGCAAATTACAAGAAATTTTCTCTTAAGCTAACTACAAGCCTAACACATTAAAACTCTGCTACATACTCAACAATGAAGGTCGAGTAAACTGATTTATAGTCATTATCGAATATTAACACGCATCAACACTCATTAAACCAAGCAAAAACAAAAGAAAAACGGCCAGAAACGGCCACAACCCAGAGTCACAGTCGGCACGAGCCGTGCCATCATAGAATGAAATCAGAAGTTGTGATTAGGCAAGGTACCCATCATTTCGAATAAGCCCTCCAAGGAGTCCTTTCCTGCCGTCATTTCTACTGAAAATTCCAATGTACTTCTAGGATTACGGACTATTATGTACTTTTGAGGCTTATTAGTATACCATTGTATAATTACTCGTATAATTATATAGTAATTAGTGTACAATAGTATCACAAATGGTGTGTAACAAAATTAAAAATTCGAAGAGAACGAGCGTGATTTTGTAATTCCTAATAGAAAAAAGACTATAATTTTGTGAATTCTAGGTGAAAAATGATCAAAATTGCATCTAATACCTTGAAATTGAGTGAGAGAGAACATGTGAGAGAGAGAGAGACAGAGCAAATGCAATATGATTGTCCAGATCATCATTCTTCACAAATTACATCTTAAACTTTGAATCTCTCAACAAAAGAAGTTTAATCAGTATATACGACGAACAACTCAGATGATACCATTCAAAATTGGCAAATCTAAAATTGTTAAGATATAAAATTAAAGTCAAAATCAATTGAAATCGCAAAAAACAAAAACCTAATTACACATTTATCTCAACAAAATTGTTGAGAAATTGTAGATTTGTCAAGAAATTGAAGAAATGGAGAAATTTGGAGAGATCGGAGAGAGAGAGAGAGAGAGAGAGAAAGAGAGAGAAGAAGAGCATCGGTTTTTTTTATTTTTTATTTTTATATATAAAAGGTCTAATATTGCAGCTGAATTTTAATTTTTGGCTTCATGATTGGATTGGAGAGTACGAATAAATCTGTACTCCTAGGAGGATAGTAGATGAACTGCATTTCTACTTATTCACATTATTGTTGTCTAACTTGAGTGTCGGAGGCTTTTTGGGGGACCTCCTCTGTATTAGTTCATCGGAGTTGTTTTGCAGGTATTAGCAGAGTCTAATAGACACGGAATAATTGCAATACATGAATGATATCAAAAGATCTTACATGAACTGAGCGAGCATATACATGGTCCATAGAACGTATGAGAAATCAAGTACCTGTCTCATTCTACCCCTACAGATCTTTACCAAACCCCAAAACAGAAACAGAGAGATTTGGGAGGGGGGCAGGTCAGTTATTCTGGCCAACGAAGACTAATTTCAATTTGACACAGAGCAGAAGATCTAGGAAGTTCCAATAAATCCTGAGAAATTTCCTGGGAAAGCTCATCGCACCCGAGTTCTACAATTGAAGAACAATCAAACCTGATCTTCATCTTCTTCAAGACTGACCCGGCCCTTAAAAAATATTCCACGAAATCCACATCATCCACCCGACCATAAAACGCTTGGAGGTCAACATATTCAAGGCATCCAAAGTGGTCAGGCACTATTGTGTAATCCACTGTGTCGCAATCTTGCACCTGAACAGCAAAATCCATTGTTAAAAGCCAAGGCAAATTTTCCTTCTTTTCTCACCATTGAATGATTTGTTTTCATCTGTCCTTACAAATAAAATAACCAGAGATTTGAGCTTTGGAGAACAACTTAGAAACGCGGACAAAATACTGGAACAACAACCAAGTGTTAAACAGATCAAGTTTCGGAAGGTTTGGACAGCAGATACCTGAAGGCAAATTAAAAAGGAGTCATCAGAAAACCAGAAGAAACAGGATACAGAAGAGACTCAACTCACTTTGAAAAAGAGACTAGCTTACATTAAGAGTTACAGAAGAATCGTAAATATTAGCTTCCAGATACAGTCTTGTTACTGTAGAAAACTTGTTTAAAGATTCAAATGAAATCTCATTATCCAAGAGCCTGAGATCCACTTCCTCAAGTGAACTTGGGTCACAAATGTCATAACAATTCACGAGATCGCTTAGATGAAGGTACCCAAGATTTGGAACTTTGATGACAACAAACGAATCTGACGACAATGAACCCTTCACAATGCCCTGTAATTTTAAGGTGTGCAGAGTTGCAGACTCTACATATAGAATGCTAATGCCATAGCAGTTCTGAATTAGAAGTTCCATAAGAACAGGAGAGCCTAACGTGAGACTCTTCATAAATTCGTCATTAGGTAACTGTATATTGCTAAGGTGCATGATCTTGAGGTTTGGAAAATGAAAAGAAACTGGGACTTCAAAAGCAAATGGACCATCTAGCTTTAAGACCACAAGTTTCTCATTCGAAAGAAACCCTCTTGGCAGAGGAATTGGCATTGCTTTTGTTGTCGATTTAAGCGTGACACAGATCTCGCAAATTTTGCGCCTTGATAAGGTATCCAACCATGCCTTAACACGGAGGTCATGATCTCCAAGAAAGAGATCTTCAAAAAGAAGAAGGTGCAAATGCCGTAAATAGGATGAGTCATTGAGAAGAAGAACTTTACCCACAAAATTCCTGAAATGGAACTTTTGTACCCTTGTGAGGTTTGCACAATCCTCAGAATGGAGCATCTCAGTAAAGTCAAGAGCAGGAACATTGGTCCACAAGTATTTCCATTGTTTTGACAATATGCTTGTCCCAACAGCAGACTTAGTAGGGACGAAAGAGAGAATATGGAGAAGAACGGTATTTGGTAAGCTACTGATATGATCTACAGTTTGATGACTCCGAACACGCCTTTGATTGCTCGGGCCTGACATCAACACCTTGCTAGAGTATGACAAAGTAAGAAGACAAGCATATCGTGAGAAAAACATAACTCTCTTTGCAAGGGTAAATGAACATTACAAGATATAGTAGGTTAAACAATTCAGATGCAGCAAAGGAAGTTCTATGATCTCAATTTAGTTGGCTTAATGTAGTTGGAACCTCATTGTTTTTATTTTTCTCTTTTTCCCAGTAGAGGTCACAGTCAGCAAATTCCCTCAGAGGCCAAAGGGCATGGAAATGAGAAATTGTGAAGATATATTGCAATTGTGATGGAATTCCCTCGGGCATATAGTCAGCAAATTCCCTCGGGGAGAAGGGGAGAGGGCGGGGGCCATATATTGCAACTCGACCAAATTTTACTTGCAAGTGGGTGGAATCTTGATTATAAGGGGTGATGGAATTACAATTATTTTATGATAGAATTAAGCAATTGTGATTGCAAAGGGTGTGATTAATGTGATTCAAACGTGATTTTGATTACGTTACTCTAGTAACCAAACATGGTGAATAGAATCACTATTTTACCATTTTAATTGAATTACCACCTTGATCACCCCCGATCAAACAAGCCATAAACGACGCCCAACGATACCAGGGAATAGATGGCATGGTGCACACTCAAATATGTCCCCAACATGCTACATACTCAAATCCGTTCTACACAACTAGGCATACTACAAACTATCTAACTATGATACTAAGAAAGAGGTGTAAAGTGTCTAAACAAAGTCTAATATCAATATTATCCATGTATACTAGGCAAAGCAAAGAATCCACAAAATTTAGCCACAGAGTCGATAGATTTCGGATCTCGCCCCACTAAAGGACTTCAATCCAAGGTTCGTTTCTAACAAGCCATAGGGTCATCATTTCAATTCTCTTTTGCTTTCATATTTCTTGACAGAGTTGCCATTATAGTGAGTATTATTTTCTGTTTTAAGAGATTGTAATAATGAATTAAATGGGGGGAAGCAGCCTAGATTGTAATAATGAATTAAATAAAAAAACAGGGCAGTGATTCAAAACAAAAGAATTCCATCAAATTTGTTGAAAAATCAAGAAATTCAACTCCCGGAACGAAAACCCTACGGAGAATCATTCTGATGAGGTAACAAATCCAAGAAACAGAGACAAAATAGCAAGAAATTACAGCCAGAATCAGAAAAAGCAACAGCATTAAGTTATCAGAAACTAAAATGGAGAACTAAAAAGGAGAATTTGGGATACCTAATTGGAGAAGATCAACAAGACGGCGGTGCGTGGTTTACCCGGAATTGCGATGAGTGATCTGGGAGGAGGAGAGAGAGGGAGAGGGGCTTAGCCTGAGATTTCAGGAAAGTCAGAAATGAAGAGGGAGAATCAAAGTAGCATCCATTGCCATTCAATGTGAAGTTTCTTGAAAGAGAGTTCTCTCTCTTGAACAATTGAAGATGAAATGTAGAGAAATGACGACTCCTTCATGAACTCCTCCATGTAGCCGTACGGAGTTTCTTATAGTTATACATGCCGCTGGCTTACCCAATTACACGAATTTATTGAATCGAAAATTGGCTTCCTGTCATAATTTTTCTATTTCTATTGTCTAATTTAATTTTAATCCGAATTTAAACTTTTTAAATTGTCCAACTTGAAAAAAATGCGTATTGAACAAAAAAAATAACCTAGTGTTTTTCTAAAGTCAATTGGTACTATCAAAATAAAGGATAAGTCAATATAATTCATACGTCTTGTAAATGTTTAGTTATATGCAAATTTTTCAATCTTTAGGTATTATTTTTTTTTCTTAACTATGTTTGCATGTGATTCTATGCAGTCCACAAGTATTTATGTATAAATTAAAACTAGTTTTTCTAAAGTCAGTTGGTGCGGCCTCTCAACTTAGCGTAATTGCCCGAGTCCCTAAGCGTGTTGCTAGTTCCAGCCCAGACATTTACCAAAAGAACACCATGATTCAAAATAAAGCATGATAGTTTTCTTTGCATTTCCTAGTCCTCACCAGTCCACTGAGAGGGGGAGAGAATTTTCCAGTCAATTTTTGCTTTATCCACTCTAATGCTCAGGAATACATTTAACTCAGACAACAAGGCGATGATCCAGGAAACATCAAAGCTCATCAACAAAATCGCGCTTAGATTGTGAGTCGGGATTAAAAAAGATCTTCATCTTCCTCAGGATCGAGCTAGCCTCCAAAAAGTACTCCACCAAGTCCACTTCCTGCTCCCAACCATCAAACTAATGGAATTCAACATTCTCAAGGCATTGCAAACACTTAGGCTCAGACACCAATGTGCAACCCAGCTGGTGGGAGAATTTCATGTATGGTACCTGAAAAGCAATATCCGCAGTTACACATCGATAACAGACACCCTTTTTATTACTTTTCTTACTTGTCCCATTTCTTGACTTCTGTAGTACTCATACTTACATCAACAATCAAGGACTTGAGTTTGGGAGCGCAATTCAAAAACACCACGGAATACTATGGAGCGTGTGATTGTTCTAACAGGTCGAGTTTTGAATGGTTCTGACAGGAGATACCTGAAAGCAATTAGATAGTCAAGTCACCAATAGAAAACCAAGACAGAAAAGCATATGACCAATTATAGCATCTGCTCAGGCAAAAGGTTTGACGATGTGCTTGTTTGGACAACAGGTTTTATAGGGCTAAAAGACATAATATGACCAATTATAGCATCTGGTAGATCACTGATACGGTCTATAGACTATAGCTTGATTATTCACAGGATGCCTCTGCTAGATCGAGCTTGACATTGGCAGCTTCATAATGAACAAAAGAAAGTAACCAAGCAAGCATGAGGAGGGAAATCTCCTCTCTTTCTGGAAGTGCAGATAGAACACAACCAAACATGATAGCAAGCAAAAAACCAATTCTATTGGATTGGATGAGTTTAGCACAATGTCTTTTGTTCTGTGTTGTGCGTCCATTATTTTTATTTTTATTTTTATAATTGTGTGAAATTGAACACAATTCGAATATTTCTTTATGTCATGAAAAAATTCTAATATACTAGTACATTATGATTCATCAATTTTGAAATACCAACTGCAAAGAGCAGCAAGTAGTTGTAAGGATTAACAAGCCATAAGAAACAGTAAGTACCAGTAAATGGGAAGCAGTAAGCAGCATGTTAATGCTACAGCGAACAAGGCCATAGGATCAAAGGCGCAAAAGTTTAAAATAAATAAATAGATAATTGTATCACGCATTTCGCAAACCTACATGTACGGAGTAACTCTTGATATTGTACACTGGAGTATTGTACTTCCTGAAGAATAATTGCAAACTTTTGACTACGAAGAAAGACAACTAAACTTGCCGACAAATACGAAGAACACATACTAGGTTAAAAATGACGCAAGCAATTTAGGAGATCAAATATACCAAAAGATTGAAATATGATTTTCAAAATTTGAAAGACTGAAAAAATTCTGGTGACTGATGCGATAAAAATCAATCGGTGTCCGGTGAGGGAGTAGGGGAGGTGCGTTTTGGTTGGTGAAGATTAATTAGCAAAGACATTTATGTCAAATAAGTCATAATACTAATGTGAGTGTATAACACATGGAACTATGCAGAATGCAATAACTCAAACTAAAACATATATTTATGTTCTAAGCTCAAGCCAACCCAAAAGGAAAAAGGTCTTCATCATCTGATAAACCATCCAGGAACCATCACCAATGAGATTCTATGGCTAATCAACAAATCTAAGGATGATGAATGTATTAAATCCATACGTAGCTGAAGGATCTTGGAAGGTTAGATATCAGCATTGAGTATATCGACAACTTCAACTTGACAGGAAGATGAAGATCTAGGGAGCTCCCTTATCTGACAACAAACTTTTTCCACAGAATTTGGAGGAGAATACATGATGAGTGTCATCTCCTTTAAGACTGATCCAGTCTTCAAAAAATATGCTATCACTTCGAATTCTTCTGGCAAGCCTTGAAAATGTTTGAATTGGACAAGTTTAAGGCAGGGCAGACACTTTGGCTGCAAGCCCTTCTCTAATAATGAGTTACGCCCACCATAAACAAACTGAACAACAAAATCCACAGTGTGAGAGGCTAACCAAGTCAATCACCCCAAAAAATACACGAAAAAAAAATCATGCTTACTAATTCGATAATTAGAGACTTCAATTTAGGTGTAGCGTTCAAAAATATCTGCAATTTGTGAGCATCAGCCTCTAGCGTCAAATGCGTTAAATTGTGAAAAGTCGGGAGCTTACAGCTTTTATATCTGAAGACCTGCAAGGAGTCAAACAGTTATTGATCATGATTGTCAGAATTCTAATTTGCTTAGTAGGATAGGCAACAGAAGACTAGAAAGAGATCAGACATACTTGAAAACTTCCCAACTGCAGATATTTTACACTAGAAGCTCTTCTGAGAAGTGGATGACCATAATAAAGATCGAAAAACAGAGGTCAAGATAAGCTTCCACGAGCCAAGGGAGTTCGCTAATGTCATGTTGCTTTAGCTTGCCTTTCATCCTATCTTCAAAATCGAAGACTCTACATACAGAGTGTTTGTGCCGTAGCATTGCACAATGCGCATTTCTTTCAAGGCAGGGCATCCCGATGACAGACTTCTCCAGAACTCATCGTTGTGAAACTCTAAGCTGACAAAGTGGACGATCTTAAGCTTTGGCAAGTGCAAAGGAGTTGGGAAATCGAATGCAACCCAACCATTTAGTTTTAAGATGACAAGTTTGTTAGAGGATAGAATCCTCATTTGCAGATGAATACGCTTCAAGTCCTTATCACCCTGAAAAATCTGTAATTGATCTTGATATCAATTTCATGTATATCATGCCTTGTTATGCCATCCAACCATGACGTTAGTCTTGAGCAATCATGTACTTGTTCGAGAGGGAAACGAAAGCAAATACACTATAAATAAGAGACATCATGGTGAGGAAGAACCGCATCCACAAAGGTCTTGAAAAGAAGCTTTTGCTTCCTTGTGAGGCCTTTGTCCATTTCAAACTTGCTACAACGATGCATCTCAGTAAAGTCCAGTACAGGAACTTTTGTCCATGCAAGCTTCCATCGGTTTGACAGTATGCTGGTTCGGACAGCAGACTTTACAGGCATGAAAGAGAGAATATGGCCAATCACAGCATCTGGTAGATCACTGATATGGTCTATAGCTTGATTGTTGATAGCTTCATCATTAACAAGATAATCCCTCTGCTTGATTGAGCTAGACATTGGAGCGCAACTTCATAGAGATCACAAAAGTTAATTAAAAAAAAAAAAAGACCAAGGATGAGGAGGAAAAGAATTGGAAGTTTAGCACATTTGTTTTCAAGTAGAATCACCAGCAAGTCGTTTGTTTGGGGTTATGCTCAACAGCATAACTTCCACTCAGTTATTGGTTGATCTAATGAATTTATGTTGTTAGTACCAGCAATAGTAGTATTATGAAATTTTGAGTTAGGTTCAGGTGAAAATAGGGTTACCCTATTCTACATACATGGTTTGATCCCAGGACAGCAAGAGGTCAAATAATTAATCAGAATGAGTCAATTTCAATAGAAATTAGACTCCTGACATATTAATCAAATCATCAATCTTTTTCATCCGCAATTCTCATCAAAGTTTCAACTTTCCTAACAATTCCGCTTAGAAAGTCATATGTGGAACATCATGAGAGCAACTCGCCTTATACACACCTAGAATATCTGATCCTCGTCATATGTCATGAGATAGTTGGACGAATGAAAAAATAAGAGATTTTGTATGCTCCCGGAGTATTTCAGAATTTGCATAATAGGAGTTGAGAACGAATTTACTTACGGTAAAAAAGGGATAAATTAAAATTAAAAATTTAGAAAGATTAGGGTTTTGATTTTTTTTTCCAATCCATAAAAGCTTCTTAAAAGCTTAAAAAACGATACAATAATGATCAGTTAAATGATTACAAAAAATCAATTTGGTCATAAATGATTACAAAAATATCAATTTCGACCTCATATGACCAAATAACAAGCAAAAACCTTTCCGGAACCACCAAGTATAAAACTCCACCCAAACAGTCCAAGATCGATATCCACCTAATAGAAGAGTAGAGTATTACCTGGACGATCTGCTACAAAATAAGCGTTGATAGAAAATTGACGCCACACTCTTCCACATCCTTTCATTGCTTCGCTCTTGCCCGGTTCAAACTTCAAAATTCAAACACCCAAACCTAAACCTTGATATTGGAACCGGTTCAGAAGTGAACCGGATGAGTCCGTGCAGTATATGAACGGGCTATATATATAATCAACACTGGCCATCGGAAATTAGTTATGGTTTTGGTAATTTAATAAAAGAACAAAAGACCCATGCACGATTATTATAATTAAACCCTTAGTTACTCCACATGGACCATTAATGAAAAAAATTAAGCGTCTTAAATGCAAGAATTAAAATAATTGGATAATATTAATATACTGTTTTCATTTCAAAATGTATCACTTTAATAATTTGAATAATATTATAACTAACTTTTTTTGTTTCACAATACTTGTCACTTTTTTCGATTAAAAAGGGAGTTTTATTAGCATAAGTCCAACGCTCCGAGGGCTAAAACCCCTCGGGGAAAATTCTCAGAAAACAATTGTTCTTCTCCATGACTAGGATGGAGACTCGTAATTAAATATGCAACTGTGCTTCCCCTTTCTTAACATGACTCACAAAAAGAGTATCAAAACAACAAAGTAAATTCCTAATATCCTCCAAGATAAGATCAATGGGGGCTTGTCCTCTTTTATCTCGAATGAAGTCTAGTCACTAATCTTAGAGCATCGCTCTCTATGATCACCCGACCATACCCGGGTTCAGCAGCTTTCATAATCCCAAACAATATGCTAATAAATATTTGTCACTTTACAATATATTAATTGCACATTTATCAATTTTACCTTTATTAATAATTTTTCTTCTCCCTCTAGTTTTTCCTTTTTTAAAACTTTTATAATTCCCCATAAAATCTGCTTTTTTCATTCCCCCTCTTTCACGTTTATTTTAGGAGCTTTGTTTCTTTTTTATTTTTTATTTTTTTGCTTACCCATTTCACATATCTTTTACCACGCCAACTCATTTTTGCTTGTCAGAAAACAGATACTTGAACTTTCACTTTTATTTGCATTGCCCAATGCTTGTATATTCTAGTGAATCTTCAACTATCCACTCCTTCTCGAACGAGTCTTCAATAGCCATGAAATATTCTGAATCTATGAAGTCTTTTGCAATCTAAGGAGAATAATAACAATTAATCAAAGAGAATTTTAAAAAATAGAAAGAATAAAACAATTATGGAACAATTACGTACGTTTATGAAAATAGTTTAACTTAGAATATTATGCACTTCTTCCACTAAGTGAGCCTCACATTTCAATTGATTAGGTAGATGACTTGTCACTCTAACATTACGTTATTAATATGAGGAATCTTGTCTTTGAGAGTACCCGTGTTTCACATTATCTCAATCATGCATAGTTACAACGTCACAAATATACGGTTTGATTTCGCTACGGGGAAAGCTTTGAACGACCTTATAACAATATTAACAAGCTCAACAACAGTTTTAAGGAACTCCTTATAATGTAATGATTGTATGCCATGAAAAATTCAAGATCCATCATATTCAAATCATGAGAGTTAGAAGGTTTAGTCAATCAAGCGAATATCAAATTCATCATAAGTAACTATTCGACGAAATTCAGGATCATCGGTAATAATGTGAGTTTTAGTATTATCTTGCTCAATGAAAATAAGACATTGTGCATCATCTCTTGGTCAATTTTCTTTGATGACAGGTATGACTTTTTCTATCATGTATGATCTCATAACTTTCTTATTCACTGAAGCCATAAACTTTGTCTCTAAAGTCCGTGCAAGCCTATTAGTACTACTCGCCAGCTCTTGAGTAACAAAAGGAAAAACCTCAATTTTCTCGGAAAATATTTCATTCCCTTCCGGATTAAAGCTTGGTCGAGCTATGGCAACTAGAAACATAACCTTGCATATACAATTTTTGCTCTTGCAAGTATGGTGTGAATTTTCTTCATTAGGTAATAAGTAGAATTTAAGACTTTCTTGTCATGTAAAACTCACATTAATAAACAAAACTTCTAGCAGCAATATAAGCTGACATTGTACATTGAAATGAAAATCAGATCATGTGACATGAGTTTAGTAGCAAGCATTGATAAACAAAACTTCAATCGAGGTATTTTATTTTCCTATGTGAAATAAGACTTTAAAGCATTTGAATGTCAGTGTATTTCTCCATCTTTTAAACGTCTAGCCAAGGTGAAGTTGCTAATTTTCAGGGAACAAGCTAGTGACTCAAGAGTTGTTCGTTGACGGTAATGGATCTAACGCAATTGATTGAAATCAACTTGAACTCTTTTTATGCCCACTGTTTTTTGTCTTTTATAAGAAACGTCATTGTTCTCATATTATTTTCAAATACGTTGTATGGTTTGCATTGAAACAGAAAACTGGGACACAAACTCTAGTCACTCTTTTTCCCATTTTATCATTTGAACTTCTCTAGATTAGGGTATAATAAATTGCTCTACATGCATTGTTAACATTTTCGTATTTCCCCTTGGTTTGAAGGTTGGTCATTTGCATTTTCAGAATATACATATTCATCCATTAAACTAAAAAAAAAAATTAACATTCCAACATACCCTGGCAATAACACAAGTTTATGCTAAATAAAGGAGATAATACATAAATAAGGGAGTCGAGGCTATCCAATAAGTTTTTCATGACTAACCATTTAAACAGAATGAGATCAAAAGGTTTTGTCTTGCCAAAACACATGTGACTGAAATAAAGCTTCTTGGCATATGGTCTGGACTATTGCTAACATGATAATTAATCCCTAAGCTCTAAATTTGGATGTAATGAATCTGATGATTTATAATCAATACACTGCTGAAAGGCTAATTTTTCTTCATGTTTATGTTCTATTTCATCCTCTAAATTATCTTCAAGGGTAATTACGGAGGCACGTAACTTAGCCTTGCGAGCTTCTTCAATAATATAAACACCGACAGGAAACTAGTCAGTTGATTGCCCCTCCCAAAAATCCCAGCAACATTTTGTTAGGAATTTTGAGTGACTTGATGCGGAAGCGTATAATAGGATGTTTTATGATAATTAAAAGTTTGAACAATAAAGGTACTAAAATAATGGACGTAATAAATTTACATGGAAAACCCAACTCGGGAAAAACAATGGAGGTGACAAACAATTCACTATGATTTTAAAAATACAAAATGATCACAATCGAAAAATGATTTGATCAACGATAAGAATCTCTAATGCTCTCACAATATTTCTCTTATACTCACTCAACAATGTTGGGGAATTAATCTCACTAATTTTCAGTTTGGCTCTCCCATTTTCTCTTTAGCTTAATAATATTATATATACTAATTCTTCAGCAAAGCTTTCATGTGAATCTCTCTGCAAAGCTCTTCATTGCTCCCCCAAAACCTCTGCCCACTACTCCACATCCGCTGCCCACATGTCCCTTAATGGACGGGACTAACGTCCCCATAACGCTGCCAAAACCCCTCCACGAACACTGCCCACATCCTACTGAAAACGGTTGAAACATAGCTCCACTTAGAGCTACCCCCTAACTGACGGGAAGACCTAGCACAGTCGTGCCTCTTCGCTGCCAGTTTTCTTACTTTTCGTTCACTTGTGGCTGGTGTGGCACAATTCGCTAGGCACGGTCATGATGTATTCGATTTGGACTTGCCAACAAATGTAAAGTTATAAGGGATTTGAGCGACATCCCAACACATTCCCAAACCCCAAAAGTCATGAAAAGAAAATCAGGTACTTAATTAGATACAAAATGAACAATGAAGAGCTATTAGGTGATTACTTTCCTTGCTTAAATTAGACAAATGCGTTTTCTAAGTTTAAAAAAAAAAGAAACAATTTGGTGAATTAACGAAAAACTCATCAATTCGAAACTTAAAAAGTTGATTTATCACCGAAAATAAACATAATACTCTAAACTTCATTGTATCTCTAATTTGATGATTTATTCATACTTTTAGCCTAATCAGGATATTATTACGCTAATCATCTAGGCATTATTACCTCAATTATAATATCACCTAGAGTATTACAGTAGCTACCGAGTAGGTGATTAAGATACAGAGGAGAAAGAAAATGGTAGAAGGCAAAATCACAAACAAACCTATTACTCCATATTTGATTCATACATGCAGAAAAATATGTAGCATCAACCAAAATAAAGAAAACAAATTTCCGTCAAGGGGAAAATGAACTTTAATATGAAATATTTAGGTTGGACATTAGAGATGGAGGGAGATTCAAATCAAGTATACCATCTGTATCATCATGAACTTCAAACTTAGCCAACTCAAAATCTGATTCACAAACCTCATTCTCTTGTAGTGGCTCCAAATTCAGATCAGGAAAATCTTGTGATCATCAACATTAAAATCGAATTGCTCCGGTGGTGGCTCCAAATTCAGATCAAAGTTGCAACTTCTCAATTTCTTTCCCGTTTGAGCCGCAAATTTTGCATGTTGTTGCCTCAATTTATACGATGAAATTGGTGAGAAATATTAAAATTTTCTCTTCAACATCATTTTGGAGTTTAATTTTGGTGGAAATAAGCTCATTTGAGAAACTTTCATGAGGTAATTTTGTTGTTGAAGCTGTCCACCTCTAGCCATGAATGAGATGTCGATTCGAAAACAATACAAAGTAAACATGGGAGGGGTGGGAGAGAGAGAAATGAACTCAAACATTACAATTGGAGACAAAGTAAATCAGGAGGAGAGAGAGACATCGAGACCAAATAAGAAGAGAGAGTGTGTGTGTGAGAGAGAGAGAATATTTGAGAGGGAGAGAGGTGAGTGACTGACAGTGAAAGAGAGAGGTCCCACCCAAACCAACACCAATTTATCGAAAAAGAAATTCAAGTCTTTTATAAATTGATTCAATATCATATGGTAAATATCTTTTCACAATATCTCGTTACTTTACAATTTTAATAATGTTCACTCTTATGTACCAATTTTGTCCTTATCAATTGATTTTTCTCTCCTTTTTTATTAACTAATCTTTAATTACAATGAAACTTGGAAGCAACTTTCACTTCTACGGATATCACTTTTAACTATGGTTAAAAATGACCTTTAATGACGGTTAACAGACTGTCGTGTATGTGGGCATCGTTATATGTACCACCTTTGACTACGGTTCAAAACTCGCAATTATAGGTCACTATATGATAACGGTTTTTACATTGGAACCGTCGTCATAGCTATAATTATTAAAAAAAAAAAAACAGAGCTCCTTCGGATCTGAAATTTTCAAAGAGCTCTGAAATTTTGAAATCTAAAAACTAAAAATTAAGTAAGAGAGCGAAGAAAAACGAATGAAGAAATGTAAGTCAGCCCTAAAGGAGCGAAGGGATACCAAACAAAGAAACATCCATAATACGGATCTAAAAACGAAATACAAATCCATTGTTTGCAACCAAATGGATATTGATAGAAAAGAGTAGCAATTCACCTCTAAATTCCTCATGATTGAACTCATAGTTTCCTTTCCAAAAGAAGAACCCATAAACCCTAGCCTTCTCCAGGACATGATATAAGAAAAATTGTAGAGAAAAAAAGGTATAAAGGAGAGAGATGAAGAGAGTTAGAGAGACAGAAGAGAGTTGGAGGTATGGAAGAAAGGTAGAAAGGAGAGAGATGGAAAAGAGTTTGAGGAGAAAGAATGAAAACAACAAAAGAAAAGATGAGGGGCCTTTTGAGGGGAGACGGGGTTATTTTTAACTACGGTTCTTTCATTTGAACCGTAGTTAAAAGTATGTCGAACTTTTAATTATGGTTCAAATGAAAGAACCGTAGTTAAAAGTCTCACATCCTAACATAATGACGACGGTTCATTGAAACAACCGTTGTCATAGGTGGTAAACAATGTCGCTTATTTACAAAAATGCCACCGATTTATTTTTCATGATAATTTGTCGTTTTAACCGTCGTTAAAGACCCGCCGTTAAAAATTTTGCGTTTTCTTGATCCTCTTACCACTCAAAAACGATAAATATATGAGAGGAAGGGAGTATTGAATTATTAATGAATAACCAATCATAAAAGAAAAACTCTAAGAATTAATTATGCCACACTCCGTCGAAAAAGAATAAAAAAGAATAAAAAAGCACCACATTATTAATAAACCTAATAGCGTCATTAAATACTCCACATGGGTAGGGGCTTCGCTCCTCGTTCACCACCCAAATAAAATAAAAATAATAATAAACCCACATGGACCAATAAGATTGAAAAAAAGCAAAGCAAGCATAAATAAATAAAAAAAGGTAAAATGGCATATATCTTACCACAAAAGACATTTATTTAATTTGAGAGTTAAGCACTACTCCTCAAAAATTTTTATTTTAGATCATATAGTTAAAAAAGTAATTGAAAGTTGTGAGTAATAAAGAATATTTCCTTACATTTTTAGCTTTCCAAAACTTAATAATTTTTAGGAACAGAGGGAGTATATGGTGTAGTATGCCGTCCATTTCAAAACAATTATTACTTAAACTAACTTTTTTGTTCCATAATATATTTAATCCCTTTCATAATAATAACTATCGTTTTGGGGCTATAAAAAAAGTAACAAGAAAATGTAAAGTTTATGACAAATTTTGTATTAAAAAACCAAGTGACCTCAAAATTTCATTGGAAATGAGAAAAAGTCAATGAAAAAGGAGAGAAAAAAAGTAATTAATAAGGAAAAAATTGGTAAACTAGTCATTAATATGTCATTGTGATTAACAAATGAAAAAATATTACAAAATGAAGAGAATATGTTGCTTTTATAATTCTAATGACATATTAATAGTTAATTTACCAATTTTATTTTTATTAATTACTTTTTTAATCTTTTTCATTAATTTTCCACATAAATTTTGTTATGAATTTTATATTTCCTTAATCTTCCTTCACAATGAAACGAAAGAAATATTATTTTTTATATCTATAATTTTTTTATAGTTACAAGTATGATACGTTTTTACATATAAAGTTGATTTAATTATGGTGTTATTTTATTCCCATTAGTACACTCAATGAATATTAAAATTTTATAACTTATAATTAATTATATTTCTATCATATTATATTAATTAAAATTACAATAAGGTATTTATAACTAGTTGTGCCACATTGCATCTGCCCTGCTCGTGTTCTCTCCTCAAAACTTATCCAAACCGAGTTCCCAAAATAATAAATACAGTCTAATAATAATTGGAAATATCCCCGAAATAATTATTTTCGGAATTGTAAATACTTCATCCTGAAGTAGTTAATTAGATTGTTGATCCGCGAATCCTGAGTGACTGTGGCAAATGTTTATTAAAATCGTGCATGCATGTGTAGGGGCTTGAAATATCTGTGATGCCTAATCGAGTTGAGATTCCAATAAGAATTTAAAATATCAAGCGAAATGATCGGTTTACCTTTATTAAAATATCAAGTAAAATTCTTAAATGGTCCTGGAAGTATATGTTCTTTTTAAGAGAGATATTAGACCCATAAAAATTTCTTATTTTCCCGTTCGTCCAACAATCTGTTAAGATATAGAAAGACACACATATTCCCAAATACATATAAGACATTCTATCTTTCCACGCCATCTCTCGCTTCCTCCATCTATTGCTCGATAATAAACCCAAACACAAAAAATATGAATTAGTGCAATTTATACTTTGCAAAGGTAAAAGTTTTTCCAATTCAAAGAATTTGAACTTGTCAAAAAATAAATAAATAAAAAGACATCTAAATCAAGACAACGAGTCCTTTATTGAAGGTATTTATGAAAATTCACTTAATTATGTACTCTACCCGTTTTAAAATACTTGTTGGTTTAAGGTTTTGAGGGATTACCAAGGAAACACTAAATTATGACAAAATTTGTGTTAAAAGACCAAATTGTCCTAAGAGTTTATTAGAAATGAAGAAAATCAATAAAAAAAAGGCAGCAATAAAACAATTAATAAGGAGGATAAATAGGTAAATTAGTCATTAATACATTATTGAAATTAAAAAGTGACAAATATTGTGAAATGAAAAAATTAGTTAAAATGACATATATTTTAAAATGGATGGAGCATATTATTTTAGTTACCGTGTCACCAATTCCCAAAATTAGCTGCTAACTTAAAATATCGTCAACAATCATGCCTCTTACACCAGGAGGGTCGAAGTAAAACTTCCTCTCATAATGTTTATAATATATCCATACATTTAGCATGTGTATGTATAGAACGTGCAATTTGGAATAAAATGGGGCAAGTGGGCAAGTGTTCTTCCGTTATAAATAGGGCAGTGGAGAACCAGGAAAAAGCATGCTCTGGGATAGACTTACAGAGTTACAGATCTAGAGCAATAGTGAGGTCGTGAGAATGAGTGTGTTTATAACAGATCAGAGCGAGGGAGAGGGAGAAATTTCGTCGGCATTGCCGAGCCAAGGAGTTCTGCAATCATGCGTGAGCAACAAATACATGGACTTGATCTGCGGCGATGATCCGCTTCGGGGCTATATCCGCTTCACGGGGACGCTGTTTGGAGCCCTTACGCTAAGATCGCATTCGAGGAATCAGAGATTGCAAAAGGCTGCTTTCACATCAGATGCTGCTATAACAACAAATACTGGACCAGGTCATTGCACTTCTAATTTCCTCCCAGTTCTATTTGGCAGTATTAATCTTGATAAATTTATCACCATGACTGTACTTTTTCATCGATATTCATGGATTTTTCTATTGATCTTCCGTCTACATCAGACTGTATTCTTACACTGACTATAGCTAACATACATTTCATAAAGAAAACTAGTGTTACAGTACTTAATATTATAAATATATTTATAGATCAACTGATGTGACATATTAAATTATCCTTTTGCATATAATTTTTCAGAATTATACGTTAAATTATATGTATGATATATCTTTATGGATAGGGAACTAATTAGGATATTATTTTGTTCCTGTCAATGTAGTTAACGGATTTAAAATTTTATTATTAATATCTTATGTAATTATTGGAAACTTAATGATTTTATTAGATCATATAACTTATTAATTTAAGTTAAAAATAAGAAGTATAAGATGTGTGGTATCATCATTTTTCATTTTTATTATTAGTTGAGTGAAAATAATTTATAAAGCATTATCATAATATTATAGTTTGTAACAGTCAGAATAACTTATTCTTTATTATTCCCTCTATGCTGCTAAGATATTGTCATTTTTTAACAAGTGCTATAATTGTTTTAAATATATACAATAGAAAATATTTTTTTCTAAATTGACCTTATCATCTCTATAATTTTCAACACTAAAAAGTATGAATTCATGTCTAAGTATTTAATTCTCTCATTTAAGTAATTAATTATTTCATTCTTGAAACAAACCAAAATAGAATTATCATAATAATATGGAACAAAGAGAGTAGTAATTATTATTGAAATAACTAAAAATTATAGTGGTTATCATCATACGACAACATAACAGCCACCTGTCATTTACGCAAATCTCTACCCTATATTTGTTTCAATTACTCAACCTTTAGAAGAGAAAGTGAATAATTTTGGAATTAACATCCTAATATTTTCCTTTACATACATATATATAGAAAATTTGTTTCTTGCTTTAGCTTTATTTTCATTTGTACCCTGGTGCATAAGCATTAATATGGCCGTGTTCATAAGCATACAGAAAGTCCCCTGAAATCGGATCACCGATAGTGGCAGAAGCCCGCCAGCCAAAGCCGAAAGACAAGGATGGCGGGGCAAACCAAGAAGATCAAGAGCCCAAGGTTTGGGAGTGGGACTGCACTTTGTTCAAGGTGGAGCAGTACCCAAATGGGACTATTTCTATTAGGCATTTGGGCACTGGAGACAGCTTATGTGTAAGCGAAGAGGCCGATGAGCGCCCTTTTATGTCAAATGCGTAGGCTCATCCCAAACAGAGATTGCAAGTGACGATCCATCTATTTCGGCAAGTTTTTTCAAGGTTGTTGACTCGAGTTCCATCGTGATCCTCCCAAGATTCGTGGCCTTCAAAGGCGACAATGGGAAGTATCTCCGGCCCCTCGAAGCCAACAATGATCCGCTTTTGCAGTTTTCTTCCCCTAATGCTCGTGATTTTGCCGCCGCACACGAGGTTCAGCGCTTCCATGATGGCACTATTGGTATCAAATCCGTTCTTTTTCATAAGTATTGGAGGAGAACCGGCTTCCGCAACTGGATTTTGGCAGATTTGCCTAGTGCCGACGTAAACGATCCCGACACCATCTTTACGCCTTACAAGGTTGGCCCTAATAAGGTTTCTCTAAGAAGCCTTCGCAACGGTAGATTTTGCTCTAGGCTCACCGCTGATAATAATACCAATTGCTTGAATGCTGGTGCAGTTACCGCAGCAACCCCTGAGGCTACTTTGGAGATTGAAGAGCTAATTCTTTCAAGAGAAATCTATGATGTTAACTTTCGGCTAGACGATGCTAGGATTTACGATGAAAGAATCATTGCCATAAACACTATGACTGCCACCAACCTTGCTACTAATCTTAATTCTAGTCATACCTTCCGATTCGCTTACAAAGAGACCACTTTTCAGTATTGGCACGCCAGTGTTTCTTTTGCTCTGGGTGTTAGAGCTACAATCAGGGCAGGCATCCCTCTCATTAAAGAGGGACGAATTACACTTTCAGCTGAATTCCAGGCAAATTACGAATGGGGAGAAACCACAGAAATCACCAAAGAATTCGAAAGTATAGACCAGGTAACCGTGCCACCCAACACTAAGGTGACCGCCAATTTGATAGCCACCGAAGCTAAGTTTGATATTCCTTTCTCCTACACTCAACGTGACACCCTACTCGATGGCGATGTGATCACCTATGAAAGGGATGATGGTGTCTACTCCGGCGGTAATATGTACAACGTCCACACTGAGATCAGTGAGGAACCCATCAACTGATAAATCCCACCGACCGTCTGGTCTCAATCGGTCAATTGGTCTTGTTACGTACTTTCATTATGTTGTTGTGTTCATCATTTTGTATTTGTCAAGTGTCAGGGGGTGCATCCCTCTCCGGAGAAACGCTCTGTCGCTGAGTACGTTGTATTTTCTTTGTTTCGTATGGTCGCATGTGGGTATGGTTTTATTCAAGCTTCCAAGTCTCCAAGCTATCACTGAATTAAATGTTTATCTTCTTTTTGTTATAAAATTTTCCTTTCTTATGGTACGTTAGTGAGATAAGGGAGAATACAAATTTGAATCCTAAAAATATACTTATTAGAAGGACTTTTACCTTAAAATAACATTTGCAATCTAAAACATATTATACCCTTGATCAAATCACACACACGAATACACATACAACTTTTCTTCATGCATTTTTAATAGTAGTGACAAAAAGTCCAGTTTGGATCAAACTAAGTTCTAACAATTCTAACAATATTTAAAAGTGAAATGAAATATCTTTTTCGATACCCAATTTTTAAAATTCATATCAAAATAAGGTTATGATGACATTTGGCAATTTAAGTTGATAGTTCTAAATAGAGCTGGAAAATGGACAGAGATCCTATTAGATCAGGCAGGTTTTAATAGGTCAAGTTCTAAAAGGGGTTGGGGCTCTTGACTGGTAACCTGTTTGTTGGGTGTGACACAAAATTCTATGCAGCCAATTAAATACAAATGTCAAGGTTGCTCTGTGCACGGGGCTTAGCTTTGGGTGTTTTGCTTCAAACAGTCCATTATTTCCATTAAATACTCATGTTCTCCTTTCTTTGCAATCTTACGCCCCATTCCTATTCTCCATTAAATTAGTTACTGCTTTCTTTTTTTATTTGTCTCTATTATTTGATTAGCTTTCTTCAATTTTATAAATGAGTTTCATCTTCATATTTTCAATATATATTTAATTTATTCTTTTCAATTTATTTTTGAGTTGTAGTATGTTTCATATACTAGATTTCTTCTACCGATAACATTTGTTTATCCTTTTACACATAATGAAATCCATATATCCCAACCTTCAATAATCAAGAAATTATAATGATGTGTAAATTGTGTGCAAGTATTTCAAGGTGGGCTCATGACTTATCTATTGGAGTTTATATTAGGTATACAATAAATTTTCTTTTACTTCTATTTTTATTGTTTTTGGGTTCCTATTTCCACTCCTGAAGTTTTCCCATTTTTTCTTCTTCAAATTTCGGAATTATGTATACTGTTTGGTTTAAAAATAAAAAAAGAGTATGTATACTACAGTCATCCATACAAACTTCTACTAAGAAAAATAATGAACTTTCTTTAATTTTTTTATGCAATCCGTATTAAGAACCTCCTTTAATTGCCTTAAACAATTCTTTAATTATTTTTTTCTTAAATTTAGAAAAAAAAATAATTTTCTTAATTGTTGTAACTCTTCACCACCTCCAATTTTTTATTTTTTATTTACGAATAACCGTACATATTATTTTGTCAAATTTTGTTAATATGGATTATATTGTGGTATTGAGATGTTGTAGGAATCATGGTGTGAGTTTGTACAAAGATTTGATTATGATTGCCTTATTACGTTCCTTCTTAGTAAGGGTTTATTTTTTTCTTGGTAAAATACTTTACATATTTGCTAAGCCTCCTATATATGAATCCAATAAAATCTTTATGTATATATATTAAGGGGGTATTCACTTCAAATTAGATTCCACGGAAGTCTATCTTATAAGATAATTAGACCCATTAATGAAGACACACAATTCAAATAAGAAATTACTAATGCCTTCACCCAATAACGAAGGTTTCGTAAGGGGATTGAAGCAAGCTGCCATGAGACAAAAGATCTTCTTTTTAAAGAGATTCGATATTTGATTGATTCGTTGCAGCTTAAGCCAAAGACTCGAATAGTAGCATTGGCTGCAAGAAAAACTCTTCCGGCTATATGATTCAGATGTGCACTCGGAGACATAGTCTTGGTTGTTTTCATTTATCTTTTGAATTGCTCATATATATCAATTGAATTTTATTTTGCACTGGAAACTATATATATATATACACACACTTTTTTAATCTCAAAAATATAGATATATTTAATTTAATAAATTGGTTACTATTCTTATGGAAGATTTAGTGAATCAAAGTAAAACTAATAATCCATATATAAGCATTCTAACTATTTAGTCATATGTAAATTCTTAATCTTTTGGTACTATTTTTTCTAACTGTATTTATAATATGATTATTTAATAAGATTATTTTTATTTAATCCGTATGCAATTACGTGTAAATCAAAGCTAGTAATATAATAATAATAATAATAATAATAATAATAATAATAATAATAATAATAATAATAATAATAATAATAATAATAATGACAAAACAAAAAAAATTAAAGAAAAATAATCAAGCCTATGTAAGTATCACTTCCTCGAAAAACAAAAATAAATAAATAGAAGCCTACTGTCAACCCGATTTAGAAATATGAAACATTATATGATCGGATATATTATCGGAAATTAACGAATTAAAAAGCACCACATTCCTAATATATGCTCCTCCTTTTCATATTACATAAAGTGTAGTTAACTTGAATACAAACTAGTTTTGATTTACACAAAAATGCATGAAGATTTAATAGAAATAATCTTATTAAATAATTATATACAAATATAATTAGAAAAAATAGTATCAAAAGATTCAACAGAGATTCAATTTGTATATAACTAAACATCTAGAAGGCGTATGAATTATGTTCAATTAGCATTTACTTTGATTTGCTAAATCTTACTTAAGAATAGTACCAATTCACTAAATTGATTATATATATATCGGGAATGTATTTAATGAGAGGAGAGGGATAGGGTGAGAGTGAGAGGATTCAATATGGACCATTGGATTAAAATGAGTGGTTGAGATTAATCTACCAAATAAAAACTCTAATTACTTCCTTCTCCGCTATCTCACCCTAAAACCACCGCACTCCATTACTTTCTTTACTTTTTCAGCGGCAAAGCCGTCGGAATTCATGAAAATCCTACTCCAAATGCATCTAATTTAGAACATGTTGAACCCCAAATCGAAAATTTATATTTTGCACCCACGAATGATAGAAAATAACTTTATTTTAATCTTGACCCTTAGATTTGAAATGAATGGTTCAGATTTAATTCTCTCACTCTCACTCTATCACCTCCTCTCATTTGATACAATCCATATATATATATATATATATATATATATATATATATATATATATATATATATATATATATATATGGATAAATTATAATTGAAAAATATTTCTCTTACTTTCAATAAAGTATATCCATATGCACTATATTGAATGTGACTCTAATTGTTATAATACATGATAAATAGTATAATATCATGCTTAGACTACCATGATAACTAATGAAGATAAAATAATAAAATGACACAAAATTGGAATGAAGGTATAGTAAAAAAAATGCTGCAAAAAATGGAACATATTTTTTTAGGGGTATGAAAACTGACGTGTGTGTATGAGAGAGAGAGAAAGAGACATTGAGCGAGAGAGTGAGTGGCGAAGGGGGAGAGAAAATAAAATAATTATGAAATGGGGGTTTATTAAAATTAAATTAGATAGAATTTAATAACCTATAAGATAAATGATATAATGACAATTTGATCCCTACAATTTAAGCTAAAAGAGAGGTGAATATGACAAATTAAAAATTATGTATTATTTCAAACATCTTACTTTTATAAATAACATAAATTATTAAAGGATGAAGTCTTTCATTAATTAACTCTAAAATTTGTTTCAAGATATTGAAAAAGTGATGATTCCCTTTATTGCCTCAAGCATATCTGCTGCTTTATGAAGGAAAAAAGGAACATAAGGTAATTAAAAAAATTTGAGTGATGGGAGATGAAGAGGTCAAAGAGTTAAAAGATGAGAAGTGAGCTAACGTGAGAAGGATCAATTAATAACTGCATGTATTGGTACATATAAAAAATATATATGATAATAAATTTTTAAGAGTTATTCTCTTCTATATGTCAAATAATTTAATCCAATGAATCTAAATAATCCAAATTGGATGGCTATATATGAACAAATTATATGGTGTCCGAATTCTATGATCAAATGGGAAAAAGGTAAAGATTATAATTTTTATTGCATTACACAATTAAATACATCTAAATAACTTTTAATTTTAAGAAAAAGATGTATTACATACTATAGAAAGGAGGAAAAAAATATAATTCATAGGAGAACGAAAAGCAATTAATTAAAGTAATATAGCTGAGACATGTTGATACACAATTTTTTTGTGTTATTCTTTGAATACATAAAATAATCCAATTTATTAAATAAATGTTCTAATTTTTAAGGTAGCTTCTTTTTTAAAACTAATCATAAATATGTCATTGAGATTGTAAAGTACAAGATATAAAAAAAGTTAATTAAAGTGATATATATTATGAAAAAGAGGGAGTAGGTGTTATAAAATGAAAAAATAAGTTAATTGGAACCACAATTATTTAAAAACGGAGGAGGGAGTAGACTTAATAAATACTAGTTTAGAAAATGTACCATTAATAGTGTCACTTTAGCTGGAACTGGGACTTGGCAATTCCCTGAAAGTGGATACCCTCTAAGATTGGTGTTGTAGGGAACCCCTCCATATTGTCTTTTTCATGGAGAAAATGTTGGATGGTTGTGATCTCATAAGGATCCGTAACAAATGCGGCTATAATAATGGTATTTGCATGAGTAGTAGAAGGAGATGAGAAGGTATGGATTTTTGGTAAGAGGGCGTTAAGGTTCAAAATTAGATCTTATGACGAGCCCCATGTTTTTGCCGAAGTCATGGAGAATGGAATCACTAAATGGGTTGTGGTGGGACAGAGACTCATTCTAAACATAAGACATAGGCCATGATGCAACAACTCAGAGATAACACTTCATTACCTATACTCATGTTTTGGAGATTGCAATGAAATATTGTTTGATACTGAGAAAGACGGGGTTGACATAGGAGTGAAATGAGAATGGATGAGAGGTAGTGGATTATTGTGGGTTCTGAGATCTGGGTCTCTCATTGAGTTATTTACTTGGAAAAGAGGAACAGGGAAAGGTCGAATAATCAGAGAATGCCTTGATTGCCTTTTGGGGATGAAGATTAGTCGTGAAATATCTTTTCGAAAACAAAAGTTACTCACTTTCCTAGATATAGGCTAGATCATTGTATTGTACCTCGTATTTGCCACTTTTTACGGAAATATTTCACGCAATTAAATGATAATTTTGAGGATATATGTTTGGTTTTGGGTTGGTTTTTATGAATTTCCTCTTAATCATCACCTAAACTCGTAAAACTTTTCATTGCAGGTATTTAAGCTTAAATAAGGGAGATTCGAGGTGAATTTGACAAAAGATGATGGAAAGAAGGGCTCGGGCCTAAAAGGTAGAAAAATGTCGAAAACTCATCAAGTCAAGTCGTACATGCACCTGTGCAAAGACGTACGGTGGAGGTTCGGGCAAAAGGTAGAACCCGGGGAAGGCTGCAAGGACACTAGTGCAGGGGTGCATAGCCATGCGAGAAACTACAAAAGTTGATGTCGTGCATAGGTACTCCGAGTAGGGTCGCACGAGCACCTATGCAAATCAGGCAGAAACCGGCAGAAGATGCAGTGATTGTGCATGGCCAGCCATGCGACACCTACACACCCGTGTAACAAGGGTGGCACAATCGTGCGAAAATCCCGCACGGTCGTGCAACGTGATTTCGGTAGGTTTACAAGCGATTTTCTATTTATTTTCACAACAACTTTTTCTCCATTTGTTTTTAGGGTTTTAAAGAGAGTTTTCTAGTATTCCAATTCCTTGAGATTGAAGATTAAGATTTGGGGTTTTGAAAATTGATTTGATCTTAAGTGTTTAGATTTCCATTTGGTAATTTTTAATTCTCTCTCTTTGTGTTTGCTCTTCGTGATTTTTCTATAGTTTTCCTACCTATGTTCATTCAAATTTGTGAGTTGCTTAGTATGATGATTAGAGGCTAAATTTTCCACTTAGGTTGGGGTTAAGCCTATTATTTCTTGATAATCATGAATTGAATACCGGACTGGGTTGTTCTATTCTTGTTTGTTTAGAATTCGCTTCGCTCACCACTTATTTGATGAAAGTCTCGAAAGAAAAGTCATCCAATATTTTTTGGGTTTTGTGAACGTCTAATGATGGAACCTTTACCTAGAGTGACATTGTGAATGATTAGAACTTTGATATGAAAATAATTAAGGTTTTGAATCGGGGATTTTGAGACGCATAGACTGTAATTTTATTCTTTGTTAATCCCATGAAAGTAGGCGATTAGAATGAGCAATATTAGTCTTTGACTTTCAAAAATAGGCGGAGATAAGCTTAATTGGAATTTTACCCTTCTAAATTGCACGCATAGACAAGTCTCAAGCGGAATTCGATTGTGATTTCAGGCATGATAGTGTGATTAATCCCAATCTAAGACTTTTTTATCATTCGGTTTCTCGTACCATTATTTAGTAATTATTTGGAATAAGTTATCAAACAACTTTTGTTGAACTGAGTTTTGCCTACCCTAGAGTTTTTAAGTGAATTTTGATAATTGAAAGCGGATTTTGATAATTTTATTTAGTAATTATTTAGTAATAAGCCGTGCGCTTGTGGTAATTTTCTCAACAAGTTTTTTGCGTCATTGCTAGGAAACTTTGTTCTTTTGAGTACAAACTTCGCTTCAAGAATTGAGGCTAGGTTTTTATGTTTTTCTTCCAAACCATTTGTTACTTGATTTGCTTTGCTTGAACTTGTTTACGCTTGGTACAGTTCTTATGTCTGCATGTGCAGGAGGAGTTGAAGAGTCACATTATGATATAATGCTCATGACTGAGAAATGACAATATGTTACGAAGGACGATAAACCATTCAAATTTCAATCGGTGTAGCTGTCAAAAGATGAATGTATCGAAATCGCAAAACATTTTTGGTTGGAGGGTATGGGTCATGAAATTCATATTAAGATTTCAGGCTGTACGGATAACCTCAAAGTGTGAGACAAGAAAGAATTTGGGCACATTCATAAGGAGATTCAACAAACAGAAAAGGCTCTAGAAAATGCTCAAAATTTCATCCATCTACAGACGCTTTCGGACTTTGCAAGTATTTATCATCAATATTAGATATGCTACAATGTAAGGTGGAATCCCTAGCACATCTCTAGGAAAGGGCAAATGACCCCAAGTATGGAGACCGTAACATAACCTATTTCCATCATTATGTGGATTCTCAGAGAATGAGGAATCATATTTAAGGCCTGGAATACGCAAGTCGGTGGTGAAAAAATAAGCCTGAGGATATTGAGCGTATTATTATGGATTATTTTGGGACTTTTTACCTCCAATAGGCCGTGTCACATTGAAGATGTATTAGCCCACATAAGCTGCCACATGGAGCTTGACGAAAGCATGCAATTGGAAAAGAGCCCAACAACGACAAGATTCAGCGAGCGCTTTTTGATATGCATCCCACAAAGGCATTGGGACCAAATGGCTTCCATGCGTTATTTTTCCAAAAATTTTAGAACATCATCCAATCCGATGTGTGCAATTGGGTACGGAAGACGTGGAAGGAAGAAGTTGCACTTCAAAGTGTAAATTTGACCAGTGTATCTTAATACCAAAGGTGAAGAAGCCTTAATGTATTTCCTAGTTTCAACCCATAGCCTTGTGCAACGTGCTGTACAAGATCCTTTCAAGAGACGATGGCTAATTGTTTAAAGATCTTCCTTCGAAATATCATCTCCGAAACTCAAAGCACTTTCATCTGGGGAAGACTTATCGTGAATAATGCTTTAGTAGCTTTTGAGGTGTTTAACCATCTCAAAAGGAGGATGAATGGGAGTAAGAGAGCCTGTATGTTAAAGCTTGATATGAGTAAGGAATATGATCATATAGATTAGGAGTTTTTTTATGTGCCACAATGAGAAAGACAGGTTTTGGGGAGAAATGGATTGACTTGTTTACAAATGTCTTTAGTTTCCTTCGAATTTCTTATGAACGACAGAAGAAGAGGCTTCGTTAGCCCAAACCAAGCCCTTAGACAGGGGGATCCCATCTCCCCCATCTCTTCCGAATTTGTGAAGAGGTCTTCTCATCATTATTATCACATGTCACTACGAAGAACAAAATTCATGGTGTTACTGTTTGCAGGGGTGCCTATAGTTACTGACCTTTTCTTTGATAACAACAGTATTTTTTTTTTTTAAAGTTAATGTACAGGAATGCTTAGTTGTAGCTGAAATTATTAGCCAGTATGAAAGAGCATTGGGGTAGAAAGTCTATTTTGACAAATCGAGTATCGTTTTCGGCAAAAATGTAACTCATAACACCATGTCACAAATTCTCGCAAGCTGTTGGCGCTGTGGAGATAGATTGGCATGAGAAGTATTTGGGATTCCTAACCATTATGAGAAGGTCCACAAAGGTAGTCTTTGCTTCCATTAAAGAACACATTTAGAAGAAACTACAAGGATGGAAGGAGATAATCCTGTTAAAACCTGAGAAAGAAGTACTTATAAAAGTTGTAGTGCAAGCCATACCGACGTATGTCATGAGCATGTTCAAAATCCCCTATGGCTTATTGAATGAGATTCACTCCCTTATGGCTCGCATTTGGTAGGGAATAGTTCGAGGGAGCAAACTATGCATTGGAAATCTTGGGAACACTTGTGCCTACCCAAGCATATGGGATGTATGGGGTTCAGAAACTTAAAAGTTTTCAATTTGGCTTTACTTGCCGAACAATCTTAGAGGCTCTTGCAGGAGGGGGACATACTTATTCATCGTATCCTCAAAGCTCAATATTTTTCGAGAACTTCGATGATGGAAGCTCAGTGGGGATGGGACCCTAGTTTCACCTGGTGTTTACTTTGTGAGGCAAAGGTTTTCCTAAGTGAAGGGCTACAATGGCGTGTAGGGAATGAGAAGGATATTATGGCATGGAAAGATGCCTGGATGCAACCCGTGTCAATTTTTCAGCCCTTAGGCCTTTCTATAGCCCTAAACCAAATCTAAGAGTTGCTGACCTCATTGAGTCTCAAACAACAACCTAGAAACCTGAGGTCATTTGGGACACTTTTGTAAAGGTCGATACAACATTCATTCTGAACCTGCGTATAACTGCTTAACAGCCACACAATGTGCGTTATTAGTGGCTTAACAAGGATGGGAAATTCACAGTGAAGTCTACATACTGGTTGGGGAAATTAGGTCACATTTTAGCGTGGTTCCATAGAGCAAATACAAAGAAGTGGGCTAGGTGGAATTTCCGAGCCTTGGGTCGATGTCGAAGTTAAAACACTTTCTGTGGAGGACTGCATGGGAGATTCTGGGGGTTAACGCAGGGCTATGTCAACACCAAATTAGGAATGACGACAAATGCCCATGTTGCGCCAAAGAGACGGAGGCCTTCTTCCATGCTCTTGTGGACTATGAATGCTTTGGGTGAGTTTAAATCTCCTTAACTTGGTGTCTGAGGCGCAAAGATCCTCAGTTCGTGACTTCTTCACATGGGTGTTGGACAAAACAGATGAAAGCATTTGATTATGATTGTGGTAGTTGCTTGGGCGGGGTGGACAACACGTAAAGAGATAGTCTTCAATGGAGGAGACCCAAACAGAGAACTCCTAGCCTAAAATTTTGTGCAACTTGTGAAAGATAAGATGGAGTATAGGGAAAAAGTGGACCCATCACACAGACCAAGTGGTTCTGCCTCTTTTGAGAAATAGGAAGCGCTTCCCCAAAGGGATGGTGAAGCTCAATGTAGATTCGGCAGTTTCCGACATGTCTCCAATGGGGTTGAGCTTTGTGGTCACGAACAAGGATGACCACTTTCTTCTAGTTGAGGTAAAAAAGGTGGAGGTTAATTGGTCAGTTGAAGAGGCAGAAACAACTACTGTGCTTTTTGGCTTGGGGAAAGTAATGGAGGCAGGCCACGATATTGAAAGCGGCTCACTAAACCTCATCTCGAAACTACATTCGGACAAAAGGAGTTTAACACTGACTTACTTGCTTTTGGATGATATTAGATCATTAGTCGTTTCTTGTGTTCTATTATTGCTAGTAACGTCAAACGAGGGGTAATACTATTGTATATTTTATTGCTAGATTGCATCCTGACAATGGGATGGAACAACTGTTCATTCACAACTTTCCTAAGGGAATGATAGCTCTTGGGGAGACTGATTTGGAATAATAATACACTCAGTTTCGACTTTTAAAAATATTCCACATGTTTAGGGCGTTGTTCCTTGTTTAGCACAAACAAAAACCCTCCACATGGACAACTGACCTTCGAGAAAAAAGAAAAAGAAATGCATACATATAAATCATAAAAAATTTGAAATGATAAATATCTTATTTTGCCTTAAAAAATATATTTATAATATATTAAATTTTACTAAAACAAGGCACTTAATTAAAAGGTGTCTGGGCAACTAGATATATATCACTGTCCATTAGAAAAAAACACTAGTAAATGAAGGAAATTCACCATAAGGGTCCGTCCCTCCTGTCTAGATGTGCCATTTTGCATCTGCGCTAAATAATAATTATAATGATCGGAAATATCCCAAAATAATTATTCGAGTAATTATAATATTTACATCTTGAAGTAGTGTGATGATAATGAATATTAAATTAGCCAATTAATTAGATTGTTGATCCGCGAATACGAGTAGCAAATCTTTAAAATAGCCCATGCATGTGTTGCTGCAGCGGAATTAAGGAAAGTCCATGGTGATAATCATCAAGACACCTAGCCGAGGACTCGTATGAATTAGATTAATGAAAGCTAATAAATGATTCTGGTTTGACTAATTACAAATTTTATTTCTTACGGATTCGATAAAATTAGCAGTTTTAATAGTGGTTAAATGTTGAACAAGTTGTTAACTATTTTATTAGTGGTTAATAGTGAAACTAGTGGTTTAAATTACCACTGTTCGGAACAAGTAGGTGTTGAGGTAGCCGATTAATGTAAAATGATAAAAAAACGACATGTATTTTGTTTTGATTTGTTAAATTTCTTATCAGTTCTTATTTGAAGAATATAAATGGATATCAATGAACAAGTAGGTGTTGAACTTGTAACTCTTATTAAAATAGTAATGTCATATCCAGAATAAAAAGTAGTGTTTTATGAAGCATTAATAATCTTTGTGTTTGCAAAGCACTAGCGTAACCTCTAACAATTATCTTAATCACAAAGTTGTCAAACACACAAAATTTATAAAAATAGTGATTAAATATAATTAAATCACTAAATACTATCTTAAACTTCCTTAGTGAACACAACCTTCTTAGGAGCGTGAAAAATCTTTTTAAAAAACTCATGCTTCATGCTTTAAGAAAACAAGCTAGAGGTAATTAGGTCACCTAGATGGATCAAGTTTTTCCCCTAGGAAATTGGAACGAGCTTATGAGGCATAAGACCATATATATATTTATGGGACATTCATTTTAATTATTAAAATTAGCATGTGTATGGATATATTTTGTGTTCAGACAAAGAAACTAAAGAATCTTGTGTCAAAATAAAACTTTCAACAAATAATTAGTGATTGTATCTTATTTTTTCGAATTGGACAAATTTGAATATTTATATCGGACGAAATTTTGCCAGTGGTATCACTACAGTAAAACTCGTATTTAGCGTCGGATAAAATCCGATACTAAATCAAAAAATCCGACGCTAATCAAGTTTAGTGTCAGATAAAATTCTGAAATCAAAGACCTCGACGCTAAATTTTTCGAGTCTAATTCAGCGTCCGACGCTATTTAGTATCAAATTTATTCCGATGCTAAATAGAGTCGGACTGAATTTAGACATTATTAGTCTCATTTTTTCTATTTAGCGTCGGACAGTTCCGATGCTAACAGCGTCGGATTGCTGTACGACGCTAAATTTCTTTAATAATTTTCAGCCTAAATTATGCTTTTTAGTGTCAGATTTTTTGACTCAAACAACATCGATTTTGATCGGACGTTAAAATCGAAGTTAAATTTATACTCATTTTGCCATATTTTCTTCTATTTGTACCATTCCATTTTTGCATATATTTCTTGTACATTTACATACATTTTGCTTCATTCGCTGATAAAGATTACACTCATACACAAATACACAAACCACCAATTATTGATAAAAGCAATCAACATTCACAACCGAGTTATAAGTTAAATAACAAGTTTATCAAACAAACCCATTCAAAGTTTCACATACAAACTATGCTAAGAAATTAGTTACGAAACAAGTCAAATCACTTAGAACAACCCATACAAGAAAATTACTTAGAACCACCAGAGATCATATCAACTTGTGATTCGAGACTTTGAATGAGTTTCATTGCTTTTTCTATGGCCTTTTGCTGACTCTCAACTAGTTTTCTTTGCTCATCAAGTTGTTTATGGGTTGATTTAAGTGGTGATTGTAGTTGAGAATAGGCCAAGAAATTGTAGGTATCACCTCTAGAGGATGTCGAGGCAGTAGATTTCTCGTAGAATATTGTTGCGCAATTACCCAATCCGTAGACAGTTGATTTTTTACTCCATCCACCCGATACCTTATAATAGGATTTCTCTGCCTTTGTTGTCCCTTCCTTAATACCACGCTCAACTCTAAGTTCCTCGGATTTTTCCTACAATAAGACCCAAATAAAGAGTGTTAAGTATACAAACCATGTACAATCAATTTAACCTGTTCCCCCTTTCTCTAAAGAGCTTCTTGATAACTCAAAGTTACCCAATTCAAAGTGATCCAACATGGTCCAATCTGAATTTCCAGTTATTGTTGCCAAAGAACCCCCACTTCTCAGGAATTTCTGTAGTCATTGAATTTATGTGGGTATGTATATGTGATACAAACGCTCTTACCCTCACCCTGTCTTTGAACATTACCGTCTTTCTGTGCTTTTTCATGAACCTAATTAAAGATCTAAGCGCTTCTACTGAGGACTCAACCTGTTGTTGTTCAATCTTGAGCTTTGAAAACTCAATTTCGTTTCAAATTAAAACTGTGCATCTGGCAATTATACACAACCGAGAGCCCTGGCAATTTGAATATTTCAACATGCTT
Source organism: Talinum fruticosum (assembly GCA_021018815.1). Classification (NCBI taxonomy): domain Eukaryota; kingdom Viridiplantae; phylum Streptophyta; class Magnoliopsida; order Caryophyllales; family Talinaceae; genus Talinum; species Talinum fruticosum. The sequence continues at coordinate 57,889 of JAITYX010000019.1, forward strand.
TCACCACAAAATCATGATGTCCGTGACATCTACTAATCAACTTAATTACAGTTGTTCAAAATTCAATCAAGGGGAACAAGAAATAAAAGTAACAACACTGAACTCAGGGATAGCTCTTCACAAACAATCACATTAAGCTAGGAGCCCAATTTGGCATCAAAGTCGCACAATTTCTGCACAAAATCAAACACTCGGAAATGCAGAGCATCGAGAAACAATTAGGAAGAGGAGAGAGACAAAGACTGATCTGACTTCCCAAGCTTCAAACAGCAGGAGAGAGAGGAAGTAGATCTGCCCAGCGAGGAGAAAAGGTGAAGCTTTCGATGACAGACGTCGGAGAAGGAGGGGACGGAAGTCAGAGAAGGAGGAGACGGACGCAGAGGCTAGCAGGGATAGAGAGTAGAGTAGTTTTAGCGATTGAGGGCTCGATTGCAATCAAAATAAGAGAGAGTAGAGAGCATGGAGACATTTACCCGATAAATTGACTTCGTCGGAACGAAGATTGTCGGTGACAGAGGTTGATGGACGCCGGTGACGGAGGGGATGGACGCCGGAGGATTTAGCAAGGATGAGAGAGGTGACGAGGAGGAGCAATTTTAGGGATTGAGGGCGAAGAGAAAGTCGATTTGCAGTTTTAGTAATTGTTTCCCAATTTTTGTTTAATCTCGCGTTACAATTTAGCTTCAGATTAAAAATCCGACTCTATTAGAATTGGAAATTAACATTGACTCTAAAATTAGACGCTAATAAAGTCGGATATATTTATCCGACTCTAATATCCGACGCTAAAAGCGTCTCTTTTTTGTTTCGATTCAAATAGCTTTTTCTAATTTATCTGACGCTAAATACGATACTATTACTGTCGGATATTTTAATAGTCTCTAAATTCGGATGCTAACATCAAGTTTTTTTAGTGTATTTATAATATATCCATGCATGTAGCATGTGCATGTATACAATGTGCTAAATAGAATAATAGGTCAAGTGGGAAATTTTTTTTCGTATAAATGGCCCAGTGGTGAACTAGGAAAAGCATGCCTACAGAATAACTTGTTTATAATACAGGAAGAGAGAGAGAGAGAGAGAGAGAGAGAGATGTCTCCATTGCCCAGCTACGGAGTTCTGCAATCATGCGTGAGCAACAAATAAATACATGGACTTGATCCGTGGCGATGATCCTCTTCGTGGGTATATTCGCTTCACAGGAGACACTGTTTTCAGCCCTTACGCTAAACTCGCATTCGAGAAATCAGAGATTGCAAAAGGCTGTTTCCACATCAGATGCTGCTACAACAACAAATACTGGACCAGGTCATTACCCTTTCAATTTCCTCCCCAACTTTTATTTCACTTTCTCAGTCGTTTCAATTTATTTATGGCTTTGGATTACTATCAAAATAGAATGCCAATGTGTAGTTAGCTTCAAGATAAATAAATAATTAAAAGTTCAAATATCCATATAATTTCATTGGAAATGGGAAAAGTATGGAAAAGAAAAGAAATAAATAAGGACAAAATTGTTGAATTAGTTATTAACTTATCATTGGATTATAAAACGACAGATATTGTGAAGAAAAAGGTTAGTCTAAGCGACAAACAAATTAAAATGTATGGAGTATTGTTTCTCGCTTTAACTTGGTTTTTCATTTGCACCCTGTAGCATATGCATGCAGATCATGATATGTATCTCGTAGCAAAATACCTCGTAAGTGTCTTGTCCAAACATAAAATCATATGCTATATAATCTAAAATGATCAAATTTTTAATAATTATAATTTACTAGCAACTATAACATGTAGTATCTGGTGCAGTACGATGAGAGCAAAATGACAGTCTAATTGAATCATCCTTATTTGCAAATATGTATCATATGTATTAATTCTATTTAATTGTAAAAACTCATATATAATAGGTGATATTACATGATTCATAGTAATATTTTTATACTATTCAATCAAACCACTTTTTTCAATTTAATTAATACATTATAATATAACTTTAAAATTGACACAAGATACTTTAAGAAGTATTTTGAATGAAGATGCATATCATTTTGCTATGCGTTAATATGGTTGTGCTCAAAAGCATACAGGAAGTCCCCTGAAATCGGATCACCGATAGTGGCAGAAGCCCGCGAGCCAAAGCCGAAAGAGAAGGATGGCAGGACCATCCAAGAAGATAAAGACCGCAAGGATTGGGAGTGGGACTGTACTTTGTTCAAGGTGGAGCAGTACCCAAATGGGACTGTTTCTATTAGGCACAGGGGCACTGGAGACAGCCTATGCGTAAGCCAAGAGGGCGATGAAAGCCCTTTTGTTGTCAAATGCGTAGTTTCAGCCCAAACAGAGATTGCAAGTGAGGATCCAGCTTTTTCGGCCAGTTTTTTCAAGGTCCTTGACTCAAGTTCCATCGTGGTCCTCCCTAGACATGTGGCCTTCAAAGGCGACAATGGGAAGTTTATCCAGAGCCGTGTATACGGTGTAAATCCGCATTTGCAGGTGTCTTCCCATGATCCCCTTAATTCCGCTTGCTGGCAAGAGGTGCTCCCCAACAATGACGGCACTGTTCGTATAAAATCCAAGTTCTATGATAGATTTTGGATCCGGAGCAATACTAGTCCCAACAACTGGATCTTGGGAAAGGCAACTGATAGCGAGTCTAGAAACGACCCCAACGCCTTCTTTTTGCCTGTCAAGGTTGGTCCTAATAAGGTTTCTCTTCGTAACGTCCCCTACCCAAGATTTTGCTCCAGGCTCACTAAGGACGGTATTGAGGATTCCTTGTATGTTGATTCAACTACCACACGCCTTGAGGCTACATTTGCGGTTGAAGAGCCGGTTCTTTCAAGAGAGATCTATGATGTTAGTTTCGACCTGGAAAACGCTAGGATCTACGATGAAAGAGTCATTGCCATGAACGCTATGACTGCCACCAACCTTAGCAACCTTGAGTCGTCTCATACATTCAGATTCCATTACAAAGAGACCACTGTTCAGACATGGCATGCTAGTGTTTCTTTTGCTGTGGGAGTTAGAGCTACAATAAGGGCAGGCATCCCTTTCATTAAAGAAGGAAGAATTACGCTTTCAGCTGAATTCTCAGCAAATTACGAATGTGGTGAAACCACGGAAACCGTCAAAGAATTCGAAAGCGTACAACAGGTAACTGTGCCAAAAAACACTAAGGTGACTGCCAATTTGATAGCAACCGAAGCTAAGTTTGATGTTCCTTTCTCTTACACTCAACGTGACACTCTAGTGGATGGCACTGTGATCACCGTTGAGATGGATGATGGTGTCTTCTCTGGTGCTAATATGTACAACGTCCACACTGAGGTCAGAGACGAACCCATAACTGACGATATAGCTCGCCAACCTATTAATTAATTGTTGTATCCCTAGTCATATCCCTAGTCATCACTACATCCCGGTCTCTTGCTATGCTCATAATTGATCAAGAGAGCAGACGCACATTGGCTAGCTAGAGCTCTAAATAACAGGACTAGTGAGTTAACTGTACGTGTAATATCTACTTGTCCTGTTACGTACTTTCATTATGTTTGTGTTGTGTTGCGTCCATCATTAAATAGTTGTCTAAGTGTCAAGAGGTGTATTGTATGTCTCTTCGGAGAAATTCTCTGTTGCTAAGTAAGTTTGTTGCATTTCCTCTGTTTGGTATGGTCCAATGTGGAATGTGGGTATGCTTTTCAAGCCTCCACGTGTGGATGCTAACACTGAATAAAATGTTTTTCTGTTTGTAACAAAATTTTTCTTCTCATTTTTCATTCAAAGTCAAATCCGAATTCCCACCTGAAATTACGTCGCCAAGCAGGAAATGAGGGGAGGTCTAATGTAGCAGCCTTGTTATGAGAAAATTCAACAAAGAAAACGAAATGGAGAAGCATCCAGTCAGAAATGCATCAAAGAGGGAGAACCCCTGAAGTTTCAAGACAAGCAGTTTGTCAGAAGAAAGTACTTTTTAAGGAGAGGGAAACGTACTTCTTGTTCCCGTGGCAGATCCCGGTCAACCATGAAGGCCCCGGAATTTCACGCCTTCTTACGGCATTCAAACATGGGTTAGCCTTAAAATCATCGATCTCGTCAGAGATATTTAGACAGAAACTCCAAAAACAAGATACATTATTCTCAAGAAGAACCTTATCCACGAACTCCTTGAAGCAAATCTTTTGCAGCTCAGTAAAGTTAACTTAGGAAGTTCGGTCCACATAGACTTCCATCGTTTGACAATATGGCAGTCTTAACAAAATACTTTGTACGGAGAAAGGACAATATAAGAGAAACAACAGCATCTAGTACATTATTACTGATATAATCCATGTTCTGATGATTCCGGAAAAGGCTCACCTTGCTCTTTTTCACATTGGATTCCTAGAAAGCAGCAAAGTAAACAAGCAAGAAAAGGAGAAGACCCCTTCTCTTTTTCACTAGAAGCGTAGACAAACATGAAGATATATACCTAAGTTAGTGTCTTCAACTTTTCTTCGTTGAGCAGAGGATGTCATGAACGCTATGAGGGGCTGAGAGAGCAGTGTGTTGTCAAGTAGAGGTAGGGGTCGATAAATATGATACTTTCTTCGATGAATTAGTCTAATATATTGATGAATATACGTTTTTACGTCTGATTTGCTCTGTATTGATTAGTTGATAAATTTGTCTTTTGTATCAATAAAAATGTAAAATTTTGTGATGAATATGTTAGTTATTTCTGATGAATATTTACTCATCCTTGATGAATTTATCTTATGTTAAAGAGAATATGTTAATTCTTTTAATTTTTTTGGATGAATTTTACTAATTTGTCGATAAATATTTGTTTATTTTGATGTATTTGGACAGTTTCACATTAAATGTGTCTTTTTATATAAAAGTATATAAATTTTTATTAATAAACATATTAATTATTTTCAGTGAATATTTACTAATTATTGATAAATTTATGCAGAGAACCAAGCAAAAAAGTCTACACAAATCCTGAAGAAAAAGTAATAAATATGAAGAAGATAATGGACATTAATAAGTGTAAACATTTTTTGAAAATTAATTAAATTTGTTATAGAACTCATTAGTGTTGTTGTAATATTCACTAGTTTGTACAAATTTATTTATAAATTTTCCGATGTACTTGATTATTTATTTGTATACTTTTTACATGAATGAATAAATATTTATATATTCATAAGAATTTTTGAAAAATTGGAGTTATATACATTTAATTAAAATATTCATCATATTTATATTAAATTCATCATTATACATTGATCATAATTTTGAGTTAAATGTAAATAAAAAAAAGTTAAAGATATATATGTTTAATTCAAATATCCATCATATTTGTATTAAATTTATTAGTATGTATTAAGAGTATTGAGTTAAATGCATTGAAAAAGTATAGTCAAGTGATTAAACTTTAATGAAAATTCATATAATACAAAAGCGTATACATTACAAAAATTCATCAAATTTAAAAAAATTCATCACTTCATTGTGAAAATTCATCGCATATAGATTTGAGCTTGGAAATGATAAAATTTTGAAACGCTGGGCTTACAAAACATTGGACTTGAAATTAAAATAATTGAATAAGCAAGCCTCAAACACCTAGTTAGGTGCTTGAGTGAGCATGTAGAATTTGCATGCCGAGTGATATAAAAGAACACCCTAATAACATAACTTTTTGTAAATAATATGGCTGTCATATATAACCCATATGTACTTAAAACATTGCTCTACCCTCGGCAACAATTTTTCCATTCATTCACCCGAATAAAGTTTTTTTTTTTTGAGTTATTGACATTTTACTATTATGTAATATTGACAAATGATAAAAAAGTTTATTTGGTCTTATAAACAATAAATTAATACCTTGAGATATAATATTTTTTAAAAATTTACTATCCTAAAAATTTTAAAAATTGGATGGTAAACTGTTAAAAAATCATATGTAAGGGTATTAATTTATTATTTACGAGACCTATAGGCTTTTTATTATTCGTTAATACCACACCTTAGTAAAATGTCAATATTTCATTTTTTTCGCATTTACAGTAGGTGCAAAAGCTAGTACGACACAGCTACAAATACAAAGAAAGAGAATCAAACCTAAAATTTGACAATTTAAGAACTCAATCTTAATTACTTAATGAAGATTTCATAATATACTTAAAATCACTCATACATTAGAAATAACAGGCTAGAAATCTATCCCGGAAATTGCAAAGCTAAAGCCAACTACAACTAGGAAGCCTACCTTCCACTCTAACCCCAACAACCAACCATGACAGAGCCACTCGCGAGCAGCCTTCCTCCAGACTCCACAATGATCATTGAAACACAAACATAGAGCAGGACGGAACCGTATGGTTGTCAATTCCGGCATATCAGATCTGAGCAAGGTGAACCTGAATTTGACAGGATCCAAGAATCATCAACAGCCTCTGAAAAACATCTCTCCTTTTTTTCTGCTCGGCGAATCCAACACAATTTTCATCTCCTTCGAACTGATGCATCTTTGTTTTTTAATCTCCTGCCCATTTTATCGGAATGATGATGTCATCATCTGGAAATGGACCCGTTATTGTTACTGTTGACTTTAAGATAACCTGTAGTTATTTTTCAAAAGTCAAGGGCTAACAATAGTGACAGCAAAATATCAGATACCTTTGTGTAATTTTTGCCAATTCAGGCATCCAAGACCAGGAGCCGAAAAAATCCAGTTCCTTTGACTTATTTATTTTGGTTGGGGTTGGGGGCAGGGAAGGATCAGACGAGGGAAGAGATCTTATTACTTGTATCAAGATCAAACACTTCAGGTTAGTAGCACATTCCAATATATTATATGTTGTATCATCAACCCGATCAAGCTTTAAACAGCTCAAATTCCGGAAGATTGGTGGCTTCCTTACCCTTGTGAAGAGCTGCAACGAGATGAACAACTCATGACTGCTAGCATGGAAGCAGCAATTCATGATTCCAATAAATGTGCAAGTTTCTGATATCTGCATTGTCATAAAACACCAGACTTCAGGTTGGCTGATGAAGTATGACATCTGTGACTTGAGTTCTCTTGTTGAAGCAAATCTTGGTATCTTTTATGCTGATTAGGAGAATCTCATGCACTGCTCACATCTTAATTCATTGTTGACTGTATTCCGCAATGATGGTCATGGTTGGCTAATGGTTTTTGGAAGGGTTTTGACTGTTTTAATTTGGTTAAACAGTCATTTAAAATATTTGGTAAGTTGACTATTTACATTAATTTTTTAATTAAAGAATCTATTTTCGTATTTGGTTTGTTGAACAAATGACAACAATGTCTAAAATATCACTAAAATTACTTAAATTATCATATCCAACAACTCTCTCTTTTTTCTCACTCTATTTTGTTTTGGTACAACGTTCAGATAGCAGGATGTCTGAGTTAAATTATGATGCAACTTAATTTTAATATTTGCTAAAACTTAAACACGTAATCCATATTTTTTGGGGATGGATACCATGGATTTAAAACTGGAAATTCAAGTTATCATATATGATATTTTGTTTTCATTTTTTAAAGTCCACCTTTTATTTTTGTATTCTCCATTTTCAAAGAAGATTAAATTTATTCCCTTAAATTGTGTCATGTGATTGTGTACATAGACCCAAGAGTATAGTATAAGTATCGGTACAACACCGACTAAGAAAAAACAAAGGGAGAAAATAAAGACGTTTTGTAAAGAGACTTCATTGATTGCTTATTAATAATCTTTTAGATGACAAATAAGATAGCTTGCCACATAAATTAGGTTGGGTATAAATAACTTTATCATTGAATTAATAATTGATATGGGAAAAAAATACATAATAAATACACATTATGCTAACAAAAATAATGAAATAGAGTTGCGGGCGACATAAGTGAAATTTTATCAAATAACTTTCTTAAAAACGATTAATTTTACCAAATACTTTTTTTTCCAAATTATAGTTTGTAATCTGTCAATACAAACAGCTAACAGTCCTTGCAAAAACCAACAATCGACTATCAAACAAGGTCAGTATGTGAAATAGCATCAAATCAGACACGTAATTGTAAAATATATACGTTTTTATCCCATATGTATTAGTGAGACTACTGCCAGTACATTCTTTCGAGAATATGATATATGAAAAGCAATTGAATTTATAGAATAATTTTATCTAGAGGTTGCAACCACAGGACAATACTTAATGTGAGTTCCGGTTTATTGAATCTCAGCAAGATGAACTTGAACTTAACAGGCAATTGAGGATCTAAAATCTAGTAACATTAATGACCTCCCAAACATAACCCTCCTTCAAAACAGTAAGAATTGCATCCTTCAACTGGCTTGACCTTTACGAATCACACTAACTTGGCAAGCAGTTGAGGATCTAGAAAGCATCAACAGCTCCTGATAAATCTCTGTCCTAAATCTTCTGACAGAAGGGTGCATGATGATTTTCATCTCCTTCAGAACTGGCGCAGCCTTCAAAAGATATGCTGTCAATCTCATTTGTGCACGTCCTGGTATGAACCAATCTAACTCGACTTTCTCGAGGCATGACAAACAAAGGCAATCAGGTATAGATTCGAAAGAGAAGTCCAACTGTGATACCTGAGGAATGGAAAATCCACGTTCAGACATCAGAATAGAAAAGGAATGCTCTGCCTTTTTTAGGGGGTGGGGTTCATCAATACTTACGTCGGATAAGATCAAAGAGTTGAGCTTGGAAGCACAGTTCAGTATCTTTGGTGCATTTTCGTCAACCACATCGAGCTTCAAACAGGTCAAGTTCTTAAAGATAGGTGGCTTGCTAACATATCAGAAAAGCTTCGAAGAGACAAATAACTCTTGAACATTATTATAGAACTTTATTTATCAGATTACGTCGGACATCAAATACTGAATGAAAAACTGCAATATTGTATTCATAACATAGAGAGGCGAAACTTACTGCAGATGTTTCTAACTGCAGAGTGCTGACCCCGGATACTTTTCTTAGGATTTCAACTACATCCTGATCATCATCATCTTCATACAGATCCTCACCAGTGTCTAAATTAAGATTTGCTTCAACTAGTGAAGTTAAGTCACATATGTCATACTGTGTTAGCATATCTTCGATATCAAGGTACATAAGATTTGGTGCTTTAATGAAAATACATGCCACGAGTGGTCCTGGCCCCTCATTCTTTTCTATGGAATCCACTATTTTTAATCTCTTCAAAGTTGAAGATGCCACATACACCGTTCTTATGCCAACGCAGAACTCCACACAAAGCTCTTTAAGGACAAGACAGCCTAATAAGAGTTGCTTAGTAAATTCATCATTTGGAAAATCTACACCGATGAGGTGGATGATCTCAACATTCGGTAAATGCAGAGACACGGGAGCATCAATAGCAAAGGCTCCGCCTAGTTTCAGGACCACGAGTACCTCACAGGAAAGAAACCTTCTAGGTACATGCACTGGTTCCCCTGCCCAACCAAATGAGATATCAATCTCCTCAATCTTACGCCTTGTTATGGCATCCAACCATGACTTAAGATATAAGATATCATCTCCTTCGAAGAGATGAAGGCGTAAACAATGTATACAGGATACATCATTATAAAATAGAACCCTTTTCACAATTCTCCTAAAACAAATCTTTGGTGCTCATAAATCTGCAAATGAGGCATCTCCATAAAATCCATTGCAGGAACTTTTGTCCGCATATACCTCCATTGTCTCGATAATATGCTAGTCATAACAGCAGACTTTGTAGGAATCAAAGATAAAATATGGCATGTAACAGCATCCGGTAGACTACTGATACGATCAACAGGTTGAGAACTCGGAAGACACCTTCGATTGCTTGGACTTGACATCAACACCTACCCAAAACAAAAACAAAGTTAACAAAACAGGCAAACGAGGAACAACTTGAAGTGTTTCCCAAACAGTAAAGAAAATGCTACGAGACATAGTATTGTGCAACAACTCAAATATTGCAAGTAAAACCAAATGGTTTCATAGCAGCTATGATCAATAGGCTCAACTACAAGTATCTACCATTGATTCAATCATTCCTTGACTCATCTTTGATTTCGTGTAATTTTGACTTCGATATTGAAAGTCACAAGAGTTACAAACATATGGAAACAGAAACTAATTGCATTTACTAGATCAATGATAAAAATAAATACTCAGAAAAAAATAAATAAAAACGACGGCTAATAAGAATCAATTAAAACAGCAATTTTTGTGTGTTCTTGTCTTTTCCCTAGGCTAATAGCTCAAATCTCGATCAAAAAACATTGCTCAAATCAAAATTTCAAGAGAACCCCTCTTTTCCGCAACTTAATTGCCAGTTGGGTTTCGACTTTTCAACAATTTTCCGACTTTGAAAACAAAACTCTAAATTCTTTTCCTAATTTGACATATAGTACAAAAGGGAAATTTCAACTTGGAAGCTTACCTAAGCTGTGTCCCGCCAAGAAATCACACTCACAACAGCGAAGAATGTCGACCTGCGGAGTTTTCTGTATCGCTCCCTCTCTCTCTAATTTTTGTTTTAGGTTTGATCACGTATAATTCTTTTCGGGTCGAGTCAATAAATGCAATTTTAGGGATCTAAATTTGCATATATTCCCGAGTGAGATTATTACCATCTCAATTAAAAAGGACTGACCCTGGAATTAATAGGAAAATGGTTCATTAAAAATGGGCTTAACAGTTGTCCTGGCCTGTACGTTGCTATTCGAGTTTGTGGGATAAAACTGCCATCGATCACCAATTGACTGGAATTAATGTAGGTAGGTGTAATTAGTTCAACACTTGTTACTCTTCAAATCTTATGTATAGAAAAGTTTTATAATAAGTGTAGATTGGTCGATGAGTAATTAAACTCAAAATTAAGGAGGATTAATGATCAGAAAAAATAAAAGATGAATCCCGACAAGGTGAATTATACTAATGATTAATAGGAATTAGGTGAAGTTCAATGTGAGAAATATGGTTATTAAACTTCCGAATTGGATCTTACAATCACAATTCTACTATTTAAAAATCCTTACTTGATTTAACTCCCGTTCGAATATTAAATTAATTAGAATTTTATTATCCTAATTCAATTCCAAAAAATATGATAGGATCATAACAAGATTTTATAATTTTACGATCCGACCTACGAATCTAAATAAATTTCATAAAGTGCCCCTGCATAATTATATTTGAGAACGATAAGCTTTTGTATTAAACTCTTTGACAAATTATAGTTGAATTAAATTTTATTAAACCTTTATGAATGTCTACTAATATTTTTATTCTTACAAAAAAAGTTTCATCACTACAAAGAGATATTAGAATCTTACAATACTTAATCCAATATTATGATTTCGATTATAATAATTCTCATTGATTCTAACTAGAATCTCAATTCTAAAAATCTTGGTTAGACCCAAACACCTCCAAAGTTCAAACCATGAGTCCGCAGAAATTAATCCCAATTTCATATTTAGAGAGCATTTATGGGTACAATTGTCTCAATATTTAGTGCTTAATGCTTCTAACTCTTACCACTCCTTCATATATATATATATATATATAGAGAGAGAGAGGATGCTACGAACAAATTAATATTTCAAAATATTCTCATTAAAAGACCCCACAGTTTAGAATTTTAAAATTCAATATTCTTTTCACAAATCAAGATTTCCAATAATTCTAGTTCTCGGCCACCAAATATCAGCAAGATGAACTTGCACCAGACAGGAACCTAAGATATAAATAAAGACATCAATAGCTACCAAACACAAGGCCCTCTTTAAAAAAACAGTGTTCTCCCGCCTCTTGGCTTCAGTTTCATGAATGACTATAACTTGGCAAATAGTCGAGGATCTCGGAAGCATCAATAGCCCCTCATAAACACGCCTCTCAAATTCTGTAACACAAGGATCCATGATGATTTTCATCTCCTTCAGAACAGGTGATGCCTTCAAAAGATACGCTACCAGTCTCATTTCTATATCTTCTCCAGCAAAACAAATTAATTCAACTTTTTCGAGGCATGACAGATAGCTGAGCTCAGATTTGGACTCGAGTAAGTAGTCCCAAATTGATATCTGAAGAATGGAAGATACAAACAGATTCAAAATCAAAGGGAACACGAGTACTCCACTTTTTTGTTTTTTTTTTTTTTTTCCTTTTGGGGGAGGGGAGGGGAAGGGGTTGGGGGAGGCAGGGCGGAGTTCATACTTCACAGTCATCCATACTTACTTCGTCCAATGTCAAAAACTTCAGCTTAGGAGCACATTCTAGTATCCTATGTGCATTTTCTTCAACCACATCGACCTTCAAACGGGTCAAATTCTGAACGATTGATGGCTTGGTTAAATGTCTAAAGAACTGCAAAGAAACGAACAACTCTTGATTATTAGTATAGAAGTTTGAGTAGATACTATTTAACATCAAATAGATGAGGAAGATCTACGATATTGGAGAAAAGATGACACAAAGAAACTAAACTTACTAAAGATCCTCCTAACCACAAAGTGTTCACACCAGATACTTTTCTTACAAGTTCAAATGAATGTTGGATACCGCCATGACCATTGAGAGCACCATTACAATTGTGCACATCAAGATTTGCTTCCACCAGCGAACTTAGCTCACAGATATCATATTGCATCAGCATGTCTTCAATTGTACGGTGCATAAGATTTGGTGCTTTAATGACAATACATGTCAATGGCCCCCTAACAAGCTCCATGGTACTAATTACTAATAAGGTCTTTAGAGTTGATGACAGCACATACAGAGAACTAATGCCGTGACAGAACTCAATATGAAGCTTTTCAAAGACACAAGAACCAGATGAGAGCCTTTTCATACATTCATCATTAGGAACATGTAGTTCAACAAGGTGAATGATCTTAAGGTTTGGTAAGAGCAATGGCTCTGGGACACTGACAGCAAATTTCCCTCCAGTTTCCGAACCATAAGCCTCTTACATGAAAATAACCTCTTAGACAGAGTTGCATGCCTTGGCCATTCAAGTGAGATCTCAATCTCACGAATATCATGTCTTGCTATGACACCAAGCCACAACTTAAAATACAAATCATCGCCTTTGAAGAGGTGAAAGCGTAAACATTGTATACAGGACACATCACTGTGAAGTAGAACCCTATGCACAAGCTCGTGAAATAAATCTTTTGCTGCCATGTTAAGTTCTCATAAATCTTCAAATGAGGCATGTCAGTAAAGTCTAGTATAGGAACTTTCATCCGCATATACTTCCATCGTTTTGACAATACACTAGTTTTAACAAAAGACTTTGTAGGAATCAAAAATAAAATATGGCAAATAACAGCATCTGGCAGACTACTGATATGATCAACAGGTTGATAAATCCCAATACGCCTTTGATGGCTTGGATTTAGCATTTGGACCTTTCAAAAAGACAACAACTGAACAAGTAGGCACAGGAAGAACAATTTTACGCGAATGCTGAGAGGCAAAATATTATGAGCCAACTCAAATATAGTAAGAAAAACAATGGATTTTTAGAGCTATGTTCTATAGGTTCAGCTGTAAGTGTACCATCTAGCAATTAATCTGTCATTTCCAATAAAAATTTGCACACTTTTGGCCTACATTGTCCAGGAAATATCTCTCTACTTATGGAGGATTAGGCTACAAACATTCAAATCACTTCAAACCCCACTTTGACAGGATCCATGTTGGTGGCTGTTATTGTTGTTGTTGGCATATAAGTCATAACCATTTCTAAGTGTTTGATAGATAAAATGGCTCTTAGAGGTGAAAAACCATTTCTAACTTTTTTAAAAAAAATTTTTTTAAGGGAGAAGGGGAAGCAAGTAAGAAGACTTTAGGCCCTTTTCTTTTAAACTCGTAGCTTACAACTTTACAACTCCTTATAACTTTTTACAACTAATCTTACAACTTCGTACAACTACATGCAACTACTTATCACATCCTTCATCCTTACAGTTCCTTATACCTGAAAAAAAAAAAAAAAAAAAGCCTTACTCTAGAGGCCCTCATTTGTGTATATCGGTGCCCACATGGATGAAAGCATGCAAAAGGAAAGGAGGAGGGGAAGAAGTCGCAAGGTCTGTTGCCATAAACCAAGCATCATTATGTAGCAGCTCAACTTCCTACCTATAGATCATCCTTATGATGGCTGTATTGATTTGACATCCAAGGAAATTTTAACATCTTCTACAACTTTGCAAGGCCCAGTGAACTACCACGGATCGGTTAAGGATCATAGATTTTACTGTTTAAGTTGTTTCATTTTCTCGTTAAAGAGTCCTAGATTTCAGTGGATATGATTCACTAGTTTGTTGAGTTTGTTTTTCAGCTTTGAGTCATGGTGTAGTGGTTGCTAAATTTAAGCCATGTTTTCTGTTTAGTTTGAATATTTAAAGCATCACAAGCTGAATGAAAAGATCATCTTCTCTACTCGCATTCTTATAGCTACTCTCCGAGTAATCTTCCTCTAAATTTCTTTTTTCCATATATTTCTCTAACAAATTGGTATCGAGCTATCTTCTTAAGGGATCTGTGATAATGGAGACTAATTTTTCTAAGATTACTCCTCTCTCCTTTGATGGTGAAAATTATCACCTTTGGGCTGTTAGAATGCGGACCTACCTAAAAGCCTTGGATTTATGGGATGTTGTGGAAGAGGATTTTGATGTTCCTCCTCTACCCGACAATCCTACCATGGCCCAAATCAAAAACAACAAAGATAGAAGAACCAGGAAAGCAAAGGGCAAAGCTTGCCTATTTGCAGCAGTTTCAAAGCAACAATTTTCACAAGAGTTATGTCTCCGAAAACAAGCAAAGGCTATTTGGGACTATCTTAAAGAGGAATATGTCTGGAGATGAGAGGATTCGCGGGATGCAGGTGCTGAATCTTATCAGGGAGTTCGAGTTATTGAAGATGCAAAAGTCTTAGACAATCAAAGAATACTCGGACAAATTGCTCGACATAGCGAACAAGGTTAGACTACTTGGCACTCGAATTTGCTGATTCAAGAATTGTATAAAAATTCTTGTAACAACACCGGAGGTCTATGAAGCATCCATAACCACCCTGGAAAATACAAAAGATATGTCCAAAATTACTTTGGCATATCTTCTCAATGCCCTACAGTCTCAAGAAGAACGAAGGTTGATGAGGTAAGAGCGTACGGTTGAACATGCGATCGAAGGAGCCCTACTCGTCAAGCATCAACGAAGATACGAGAGGAGGAAATGACAAGAAAAGTGCAAGGTCTAGCAGTGAGAACACTGGGAACCACCAAAACCACAAGGGGTAAAAGTTCAAAGCATAACTATCCACCTTGTAGGCATTGTGGGAAACTAAGCCATCCTCCATTCAAATGTTAGAAGAGGCCGGATGCAAAATGCAACAAATGCAACCAAATGGGACATAAAGCTATAATTTGCAAAAATAAATCCCAAAAGCAAGAAGCGTAAGCTCATGTTGTAGGCAAGTGAAGAAGAAGAAAAGATCGGGTTTTTGTGGCACGAGTGTTTGGCCGCTAAGAGTTCTTTTGAAGCTTGGTTAATTGACGAGTGGTTGTACAAACCACATGACATATGACAAAACCCTCTTCAAAGACTTAAAGACCACACAAAATTCAAATATAAGAATCGCAAATGGTAGCTACATTCTTACGAAAGGAAAAGGAACAAGAGCCATCACAACCAATTCGGTACAAAAACAATCTCCGATGTTCTTTATGTGCCCGATATTGATCAAAATTTGTTGAGTATGGGACAATTGCTTGAAAAAGGATTTGACATATCCTTTAAAGATCGGCAGTATTGTATTATTTATGATGCTAATGGAAAGGAGATAATAAGGATTAAAGTGAGAAGAAGAAGTTTCATATTTGATCGATTAGAAGAGGGGCAGCTTATACTAATGACGATAATGCCACCGAACTTTGGCATAAAAGACTTGACCACTCGTCAAGTTGAAAGGATGCTGAAATTGAGAAAGAAGGAGATGGGGAGAGGTTTACCACCGCTTGCCGATCACTTACCAAATTGTGCTGCCTATCAATTTGGTACATTGAAGAGAAAACCTTTTCCAAAATTAACTTCTCAAAAGCCGCAATTAATACACGCAGACGTTGCAGGACCTCAAAGAACAACATCTCTGAAAGGTAGCCTCTACTACATTCTTTTTATTGATAATTTCACAAGAATGTGTTGGAATTTTTCTTAAAGTCCAAATCCGAGGTGGCTGGAGTTTTTAGAAGTTTAAAAAATTGGTGGAAAATCAGTCCGGGTGCAAAATTCGAGTATACGGTCCGATGAAAGGAATATACGTCGGCAGAATTCAATTTATTTTGCGACGAAGCGAGCATTGAACATCAGCTTACAGCGCCTTATACTCCACAACAAAATGGAGTTAGTGAAAGAAGAAACAGTGTCTGTGATGGAGATGGCTAGATGTATGATACATGAGATGGAGTTGCTTGAAACATTTCGGGTAGAGGCGGCAAACACCGTTGTCTTCCTTCAAAATCGACTTCCAACAAAGGCTTTGGAAGAGAAAACTCCATTCGAAGCTTGGTATGGTTATAAACCTTCATTAAATTTTCTTAAAGTGTTTGGTTGTGTGTGCTTTGTTCACGTTCCGTAGGCTAAACGTGACAAGCTTGACAAGAAAGCAATTCCGGGCATCTTTATAGGGTACAATTCGATGTCTAAAGCCTACAAAGTTTATCACCCTCAAACAGAAAAGATGACCATCAGTAGAGATATACATTTTAATGAAGTGGAGAAATGGGATTGGAAGGATCCACAATCAGCATCACCAAGAGATATTTTGAGTAGCCTACTTGAATAACAAGCAAGTGATCATTGGCTGAACGAGATGGAAGATTATCCTCCTATCGGAGGTTATAGGCCATTGTCGGACATCTATCACAAATGTAATGCGGCAATATGTGAACCAGCTGACCATGAAGAAGCTCTCAAAGATCCAAAGTGGAAGAAAGCAATGGAGGAGGAGATGTTGATGATTCAAAAAATGAAACCTAGGAACTAGTAAACGGACTCGAAGATCGAAAATTATTGGTGTCAAATGGGTGTTTAGAACAAAGCTTAATGTTAATGGTTCCATCAACAAGCATAAGGCCAGACTAGTTGTCAAAGGGTATGCACAAATTTTTGGTGTTGATTATTCCGACACTTTTGCTCCTATTGCCAAATTAGACACAATCAGATTGGTGCTAGCAGTTGCAACTCAAAAAGGCTGGAAAGTGTTCCGACTAGATGTCAAATCTACGTTTTTAAATGGAGTATTAAAGGAGGAAATTTACGTGTAACAGCCGAGAGGGCTTCATGAAGCCTAGAGAAGAAAACAAGGTGTATCGACTAAAAAAGGCTTTGTATGGCCTAAAGTAAGCTCCAAGGGCATGGTACACTAGAATTGACGAACACTTGCTAAGTCTTAGCTTTACTAAAAGCGTATCTAAGTCCACTCGTATGTGAAACATAAGGGCAATGATATACTTATTGTGTCCCTATATGTTGACAATCTTTTGGTGGTAGGAAATGACCCGAAATTGGTTGAAGAGTTCAAACAAGAAATGATGCAGGCCTTTGAAATGACAGATTTAGGTCCGATGACTTATTTTCTTGGGATGGAAGTCAAGCAGGCAGAAAACGAAGTATTTGTCTATCAAAAGAAGTATGCAAATGAGATATTAAAGAAATTTCAGATGGAAGAATGCAAGGTTATGAGTACACCCATGAATCAAAAGGAAAAGTTGAGTAAAGATGATGTTCCGATAGTGTTAATGAAGGTCACTACAGAAGTCTCATCGGATGCCTAATGTATCTCAAGTGCAACTAGGCTCGACATTATGTTTGCGGTAAGTTCTGCTATCACGCTTCATGCATTGTCCTAGTGAAATACATTTGAAGGCTGCAAAAAGAGTGTTGAGGTACATCAAGGGTACAATTGATTATGGTGTCAAATTTCAAAAGTGTGAGGATTTCAGGTTGTACGGGTTTTCGGACGACGATTGGGGTGGATCCGTTGATGACATGAAGAGTACCTCGATCAGGGTATTTTTTCAATTTAGGCTCGGAATATTTTCATGGTGTTCCAAAAGCAAGATATTGTTGCACAATTTATCTGCAGAGGCTGAATTCATTGCTGCAACTACAGCAGAGAAATCGGGCCTTATGGCTGAAAAAGATTATGTGTGATTTGCACATGGAAGAGAAGGGTGGCATGAAGATTTTCGTTGACAATCAAGCTGCCATTGCAATTTCAAATAACCCCGTTTTTCATGGAAAGACAAAGCATTTCAACATCAAGTTGTACTTCCCGAGAGAGGTTCAACAAAAGGGAGAAGTAGCTGTAATTTATTGTAGAAGTGAAGACCAACTTGTCGATTTATTTACTAAACCGCTTCCAACCGGCGATTCAATTTTCTAAGGCGTAAGACTGGAATTTGCAGCTCCTAAAAGTAAGGAGGAGTATTAGATAATTGCTTTAGGATCATAGATTTTACTCGTTTAAGTTGTTTCATTTTCTCGTTAAAGAGTCCTAGATTTTAGGGATATGATTCACTAGTTTGTTTTTCAGCTTTTGAGTCATGGTGTAGTGATTGCTAAATTTAAGCCATGTTTTCTGTTTAGTTTGCCTATTTAAAGCATCAAAAGTTGAATGAAAAGATCATTTTCTCTACTGCATTCTTATAGTTACTCTCCGAGTAATCTTCGTCTAAATTTATGTTTTCCATATATTTCTCTAACAAGCTCCTCTACAAATTTTAAACCTTTGTCCATGTATATCTAAGATTGTGGTAAAAATTTTAGGCTTATTACAATTGACAAGAATTCAGAGCTCAATTAGACTACGAGAACATAGCCGCATGCGTACAAAATGCCCATGTAGAGATCAATCACAACAATAATCAATTGACAGCTTATGATATTGAATTCCAGGCACAACTTGTCAAAAAGAACCCAAATCACAACACATTACTATGTTGATTAATTGCTTCAAAAAATCAGTTTCCTTAATCTGAGGAATTTGTTATTAGCAAGTATGTTTTCTCGTTTTTAGTTGACAAAAAAATCTGATTTAGTGGGTCATTATCTTGTATTAGTTGCTGATTTTTAAGAGTTCAATATTCAATTGTTATCTATAAATTAGGCTTTGATTCAACGAGAAGATATGCAGTAAAAATAATATTGAAATTCAGATTTTCCTCTCTCCTACTTTTCTTTGCTTTTCACTTATTTTCCCAACATATTAAACATGGAAAAAAAAAAAAAAAAAACCCCATTTTCCCCATTATGCGCATAGTCTCAAATCAATCTCAAGAAAACCTATTTTTCTTAAATCTGAACAGGGAGGTGAACTAAAACCCTAATTCCCTTCTCAGATTTGCTCATCGATTGATTTGAGGTACAAAAATTTACACAGCGGAATTAGGGGAAAAAGCAAAACGAAACGGACAAGCCATGGAAGATCAGGGCTTGGATTTCGAAGCTTGCCCACAGCTTTCCTCGGCGCCGATTAGTTGGATGTTCCCGCCAAAAATTGACAGCCCCTCTCCTGAGCTCAGTCCTTCCTACTGTGTATCATATCATCAACGCAAGGAGGGTTGAGTTATTTTTAATGTTTGAATTTTTATGTCGAATAATTCTAAAATCATATTATTGTTCAGTATATTTATAAATTACTAAAAATTATGCTGTAGATATTAGGGATGGACAAAAAGCCTAAAAAAATCAAATTGAAAAATAGGAGTGGAAAATCAGTTAGTTGAAATCTTTTTAGAGGTTGGATTAATCAAATTGATAAAAGTTTTGGTTTTAGGTTGGATAGTTCGAAATTTTGATTTACCGAAACAAAAAAATTTAATGAAATATTTGAAAATAAAATTTATAAATATATAATAAAAATTTTATATTATTTATGAATAGTTAATCAATTCAATTCAGTTAAAATTCGAGTTTTGAAAGAACCATAATTTTCAACTCGAAAATGAATGTTGGATTAACCATTTTTACAGGTGTATACAACCTAATTCCTGGGACAAAAAATTGTTGGCCCATCAAAACCTCCCCTGAAACCATATGGTTGGCCCCCAAAAAGACTCTTCAGCTATGTCATTTGGTGACATATGGGAGGTCATGGATTTATAGTAGAACAATTAATATGACAATGCTTTTATTTTAAAATAATTATCACTTTGTGAATATGACTTCTTATAAGGTAACAATATAAATTAAATGACAAATTTTAAGTTAAAATATCAAATAATTGTTAGGTTTCATTGAAAATAATTGAAGTTAATGAAAAAACAATTATTACCACAAAATTCGTAAATTAATAATTAATACGTCAATAATAAAATTATAAAACGACATATGTCAAGAAATAAAAAATTTAGTTTAAACGATAATTATTTTGACATTGAAGAAGCAACAAGTAGGAGCATTTCAATATTTTGTGATTTTTTATGATCAAAAAAATTTCACTTCCAAAAGAAAAAGTAAAAAGCGTAAAATAAGAAAATCTAAGAGCATTTGTAAAATTTTTTGTAGCAATTCATCCCAACTACCAGACAATAATGAGTGGGCCACCACAGCACTGAACCCACTTTCAATGAGTGATCATTATAAGCAGAGAATCCCCGGCCCAATAGAGCCCACTACCTTTTTCTTTTTCTTTTTTTTTTTCCCTTCATCAGCAGAAATCAAAGATAAATAAATAGTACCAGGAAACAGCGAATGACAGATGGAGGGGGTAGAGAGAGAGAGAGCAGAGCATTCTTCACTTCTGCTTCACTGTCATTTCACAGTGTGTTCAGGTAAGCTTCCTTGACTGTACTTATCGAATTTTCGATCTACCCGTTTTTTCTTAATTCTTTCTTCCCTTTCGATGAACAAATTTGAGGAGGGAATTAGGGTTTTTGTTATTTGAAGCAGGTAATGTTGGAAAATTTAATCCCAGTTGCAGAAAGGAGGGATTCTTTTGAAGTTGGATATGAAAATGATTAGGGTTTTTCCTTTTTCTTTGTTCCCATGATATACTTGATTATGGTCCTATTTTTGGGTTTTAGTTTCTCTTGTATGTATGTATGTATGTATGTATGTATATGAGTTGGTAATTGATGCATTTGCATTTTGTTTGCTGTTAAGACATTGTTATGCCTGTATGAATTACAAGGAATCTTGAAATTATCAAGTTGGGTTTGTATAGTAATCTTGTTTTGTTCTTATGTTGATTTTGTTTGCTGGTCCCTGCCAAGCTATCGACTATCATCGTCCTGTATATGGTAATCCTGGTTAGTTATGATCCTATTTCCTGCAGTTAGTTTCTTTTCTCACTTTCTGGTGCAGTACTACTAATGCTGGTTCTGCCCTATTCCGTATTTGTTGGAGTTCTCTAGCATGGATTTTAGGTTTTGGTGGCAGAATTGAGCTATGCCTATTTTTCTTTTGTAAAGTCCAATTGATTTCCTTTCCCAAATAGACGTAAACATTACCGTCCTTTTGCTTAGCAAGCTTGTAATTGAGTTAGACCATTGCCAAAACTGAGGCATCTATTTTGTTAAATTGGAATTTCTTTGTCTATGTGTTGTTAGGCTACCAATGACTAGCTTGAGTCCAGAAAAGTGTGCTGATGAAAAGCCAGATTATTTCAACCAGCTACCCGATGCACTCCTCTGTCATATCCTATATTTTATGCCTACAAGATCAGCTGTCAAGACCAGTATCTTGTCCAAAAGATGGAAAGAACTCTGGACTACAGTTCCTGTACTCGATTTTACTGATTTGCCTGATTCTGTGAGATTTAAATGCCTCAATCGAAAGCAAGATACTTGTTTTAGGAAGTTCGTGCATAAGGTCCTTGCTCGCAACAAGGTACCATATATAAAACGTTTCCGGTTAGATGCTTGTGAAGGTTTGGACATCGACTATGTTTACTCATGGATCAATGCGGTAATGAGGCGCGCTATTAGGGAGGTCCATCTCAGTGTATGGCTTCAGGTAGAATTGCCCTTGAGTTTATTTACCTGTGAAACTCTGGTGGTTCTGAAGATAGGTGGCCATTTTCTTGTTGACATTCCGGCATCTTTTAGTCTACATCTACCAAGCCTTGAGACAATGCATGTTAGTGGGTTAACTTTTGTAGGTAAGGGTGTTATGAAGTTCCTCTCATCAGATTGTCCTGTTCTCAGAGAACTGTCTATAGTAGGTTGCATTGGCTTAAGCAAGTTGTATATATATTCTCTGAGCCTGGAGAAGTTGGAAATTAGGAGGATGGTATATGATAACACAGATAAATCCATTGACGTTAAATCACCAAATATTAGACACCTTGTTTTTGAAGACAGCAAGGCGGAGTATGAATTTGGTGAAATGAGTACACTTGTTGAGGGAAGGCTTATTGTATCTCGAAACACTGGCCAATTGCTTCAACTTTTGACTAAAATTCCCAATGTAGAAAAATTGGTGTTGGGACATTCTGGCGTTGACGTAAGTCCTCTCTCTTCCTCCCCCTTCACCTTAAATTGAATTGGCCTTTGAGAATATGTACTGCTTCTCGAAGACAAGAACTGTGTGGTAATTCTCAATGTTGTTTGCAGAGCTTTCGTCGTGTAGTTGACAAAGAGCTTCCGCTTTTTCCGAACTTAACTCACTTGGAGATGATGGTTGATCATTATATGCGTCAATTACTATCCTGTGCCCCTAACTTGGTTCATCTCACTGTTGCTCTGATGAGTGTATGTCTCTGTGGTTCTGCACAAAGTGTCTTTTGTTTTTTCTCTTCTTTGACAATATGTATGTGTTGAAACTCAATGCTTGATTCTCAGGGTCAGTCATTAATCCAGGCGCACATATCTTCGGTTGAAGCTGTGCCCAGTTGTCTGTTATCCCTTCCAATTATTGAGATTCTACACTTTTGGGGCATCAAAAACCATATGGAAATAGCGGCTTATTTTTTGCAGAATGCGAAGGCTTTGAAGGAGATGAAGTTCCACATCTATGACATGAGTGCAACACGTTCAAGAGATTACTGCTACAAGTTGTTGACCTTAGAAAGGGCCTCACCCGCCTGTCGACTTGTATTCTATTCATCTTATGGCACTTGTGACTACCAGCACCAATTATAAAGTTGCTTATCATAGGATACTCAGACTTTTTCTTGCATCCTCAGCTGCTCGTCAAGTTCAAGTTATTCTCATGTTGTCTCGATTTCAAAGAAACCCCCTCCTGTTATTTCGTTTGAATTGCAACACTAATTATGTATTAAGAAAATGTCGAAGTTGTTAGGAACTTTCTTCAATAATTGCGTACTGATTTATTTTTACAGGCTTCTTGGGGTGAATGTGTTACGTTGTTGGTAACAATACACTTTTTTTTGGTAAAGGAGAACGGCAAAACAGTCTTACAAGAGCTTTCTCCTTGTGGCTTTTCTA
Organism: Talinum fruticosum; assembly: GCA_021018815.1. NCBI lineage: Eukaryota > Viridiplantae > Streptophyta > Magnoliopsida > Caryophyllales > Talinaceae > Talinum > Talinum fruticosum. The sequence continues at coordinate 81,396 of JAITYX010000019.1, forward strand.
GCCGGATGGTGTGTAGCTCTGACAACATGCTTACCTTGTTTGACAACCACTAATGAACCAAACTTTGAAGACAAATGTAAAATTCTACTCTTAATAAGGTCAATCCCTTGTAATTCCACAACTTGATCGAGTCTGTGTTGATGACCACGTGTTGCACTCCTATGCTTCCTCCAGTGCCAATTCCACAGCGAGAAACTCAGAAACTCTGGGCAAATCCCGCTCCTGCTGCCAACAAAGTAGCATCCCAAGACCCATCTGTACTGAAGATTAGTCTGTCATGTTCTGGTATAATCATTTCCTCGTTGGAATGGAACTTCGAAAGATTGTGGAAGTGTGGATCCTTTGACATTGTCACTCCTGTGGCAGACCAACGCCCTTTCCCAATTTCCGATATCATGTGCACATTGTTGATTATCATCTCCGGATTAAATATCTTTCCTGAGGAAAAAAAAAAAAAAAAAAGCCCATTCCAAGTCTTCCAAATCTCCAAAAGGGTGAAGAAGAACCAACACACACCTTTCAATTTCCATCTGGACTTATCTTTGATGTGCCTAAATGGGGGAAGAATGCCATATTTCACTCTATAGACTTTAGCCAGTAGGAGGTGTTGAGTGGTGTACAATCTCCAAGCTTGTCTCTCTCATCAAGACTGATTGAAATCATGCACATCTCTAATGCCCAATCCTCCCATACCTTTGGGTGGCATAAAACATCTTTCCTTTCCTTCTCCAATGCACTTTCCTCTTTAAAGAGGTATCAGCCCAAAAAGAACCCACCAGTAGGACATTCATAACTGAGAAAACTTTGAAAACAGAGAAAACGTATTGATTCAAGGAAGTCAAAACTGCATTAACAAGCACCAATTTACCTCTGAAGACAGTAAATCAATTTTCCACGCCTGTAATCTCCTCTGTGCCCTCTCCTTTAGAAAATTAAAATGGGAATAATACACTAATGTCAAAATTTTTGGATGTACAGTAATGAACGAACCTAGGGACAAAAAGAAGGGTTTTAAAATACTCCCACACACCCTAAGTCCTTGCCTATAATCGCTGGACTTTCAGGATATCAATTTGAATTTGGATTGTCTGTCTAGTATACTATCTTAATAGTATTACTGAATTGCTTAAAATTTTACAACACCTTGTGAACCTAAAAATGTACCCACAAGATGCAACATCTAGAGAATGAAGCTCCAGGGATATAACAATTACAACCTCAACAAATTTTACCCCAAGAATGAGAAAATACAGAGATTATATATACATATTAAGATGAAGTAACATCTCTCCATTAAGCTGATGTGCAGCCTAGTGGAAAGCATTCATGATCTGGGTCTGCTGAGAGAAATCTGCGGCAAGCGTAAACTACAGCTGAATGGAACTCCTTTGTCTTTGTTAGGAATACATAATGCCTAGCCTGCATTACCAAAACTTTTGTATTCAAAGATCCACACATTTTTCTGCTTTTTTAGTATTCATGAATTTTTGTTCATGTTTGGCTATCAACTGTTAGCTTATTGGATTTGCCATCAGCTGTTAACTTATTAGAACAGTTGCTTGTACATGTTTGCATTGCTGTTTCTAGAAAAAGTGTGATAAAATTATTTGTTTCTCACAAAAATATATGACACCAAAAATAAATTCTCAAAAAGTCAACTACAAAAGCTATTCAAATAAGCTTTTACATAATACTTTTTGAGGGTGTAAAAGTTACCACAAAAGATCAATTTACCAAAAAGCTTTTTGTTTGGGCTGAAAAAGCTTGTTCTTTTTTGGGCTAAAAAGTCGTTTGTCAAACATACTGTAATCAACCACATGAACATCCCACCCCCAAAAAATGTATGTATATGCAATCAGACACTAGACAGAGAAGAGAAAGACCTGAGGAATTCTAATGATTTCACAGGGGACATTCATATTTGTACGAGCTTCTTGAGCTCCCCTGTAGTTCATATAATCATCATAACCATAGATGAAGGAGCTTGGCACTTTCCATTCTGATGCACTGCATTGATAAAACAAAAACAACAAAAGTCAGTCACATAGTTTAATTTAATGTACCAGTCTTCTCATGAAACTGAAAGCATGAAGAATGAAGATCAGAAGGGCTATAGTTAGTGTTGTCCTGGAGGAGTCAAATCAAGGAAGGGGAAAGGTAGGAAAATGATAAGTGCAACTCACCTGTGTAGAAGTGGTTTTCGAGTAAGTGATAGAAATGAGAATATGTATTTTAAGCATAGGTCTCCACTAGATTTGGCAGCTTGTCTATGATACATGTAATCTGAACAGAAAATAAGTTAGGTCTGAAGGGTAAATTCCTGTCAAATGTCAGCAAAAGCAAAATGTAGAAAAGTTACCTGTGAATAATGCTAACTCATCTTCATTCAACTTGCCACCAAATTTGGCACTTGTGTATCTGCGAACTAGATTATGTCCCCATGGGCCAAAACTTCTGCATGATAACATCATCCAAGATCACAGAAACATGAGAAGAATTAACATTTGCTGATATATAATGCCAAATGTCCTGAGATAATGTCAGATGAGTATATCACACCATTTTTGCAACCAATAAAAAAGTGGGTTCTGAGAGGGACTGAAGATTCAGACACATATTTGTGCATGAAGAGCGGAAACAGCACATTAGAGGTAGTTGAAAAATGATCAACAGGGAAAATGGCCCCATCACAAACTCATATTTTTCATTCACAGAAGTGGCATTGAAATAAAGCCATCAACAAACAAAAGCATTTACCACCCCGCCCCCTGTCCCCCTCATCTTTTAGGAACTAAAGGGTTTTCCTTACAAAGGATATTCAAAATGAAAGAATGTGATATTTAGATATTAGATTAGATTCAGTATCCAATGTATTATTTTTGTTGTTGAACATGAATCTCCACTATGCCTCTTAGATTACCTGGTGAAGTTCAACCAAAATTTTCAAGCTACTGCACCAGGATGAAAAAAAAGGGAAAACTACCTTACAAGCTTTTGAGGAGTGAACTTAGCTTCACACAGATGTTTAATAAGGGCTCCTTTCCATGTTGCTTTGCGTCGGAGGAAGCCCTCTGACTTGTGTGATTCTAAGCAAAATCCAGCTGGTCCCACTAAAATCAAGTGTAGTACATGCTCAGGATGCTACATAGACATAATGGGTATTGATTAAATTATAAAGGACCGCACTATATTCCTCCATAAAATTCAAAGTTATATATTTCAGGGTTCACCTTGAGAGCGTATTTAGAAGCAACGTAACCCCCAAATGAATGCCCAAGAAGTATGAATTTGTCGAGACCCTTGGCTTTACGCCATTCCTCAAAAGAGTCGATAAACCATGCTTCAGCTTCTGCATTCCAGAGAGGGAAGAAATGTGTTTTAAAAGTTGTGCATCTTGTACACTTTTTGGCAAAAGCGACCAGCTGAAAAGGATTATTAGCTTGAACCTGTCTTCTAGACTTGTTCTTTTAGATATTTTCGTTTAACATAAGGCTTTCAATAAAACTATGACATGACTAATTAACCAATGAAATTGGTGGCAAGTGAATAAGAAAAGGATGGATAACCTTCAGTGCTTTTGCATGTAAAGTCAGGTCGGCTTGATCCACCCCACCTGCAAGGCAAGAGTGGTGAAAGTTTAAACATAGAAGGATATAGATCATATGTCAATCTAGACAGTAACTTCAGTGCAGGGAGTCAGGATCTTTTACAGCACGTGGCTAGGTTCAGTTTTCTGAAAGCAGACTAGAATATACTTGATGCTCATAAGTTAGTCATCTCAGTTCCTCTAAACAACAATTGAACTAGATGATATTGAGGATACGCTATTGAATACATAAGTCTTATGAACTAAATCAGAAACAAGACCAACTAGGGATCCAAGTACAGTATAAAGATCTTCGCATTGAGAGTGAAACAGCTAACTTAGATACTAGATTCTAGTCCTATCACTATTCCAAGCATAATTCTTGTCCTTAGATCTCTGCCGAAAAGGACAATGAACAGGGATTAGAGGAGGGTCGCAATAAATAGTATGGCTGCATATTGACCTTAATTTAAGAAAGCAAACATAAACTTTGGAAAAAGATTCAAACCCGACAGAGAAACCCCCCAAAAAAAAAAAAAAAGGTTTTCTCCATTTCTCAGTTGGTGAATTGCTGTCCTTCAGTGATAACCGAAGCTGGTCCACCTGTATTTGCTCAAACTGGCCCACAAGGCCAAGATCTTAGTAAGAAGCTGAAGTGTAGATGGTGATAACAAACAACCAAAAAACATCTGAGAACCGTACTCAAACAACAAATAGGCAAAAGGGAGAAGACATTATTTGGATTGGTTTTCTTTCACAATCTGCATATCTATGATCGACTTAGAGGGTAACACATCAACAGAACAATAATATTTTCCTATTTATTGGGAAAAGGAAAGAATGAAAGACAACCATAATTAGTAACACCCATCACGCTAGTAGCATTCATGATTCCAATTTTTAAGTTTCTTGGAGGGAAGTCTTTTCACTATAAATCCTATCATTTCCTCTAATTAGACCATTAGCTACAGAACAAAAATGTGCACCCATCAATAACTCTTGGACTGAAGTACACAAGTACAGTTTTTAAAAAATCACAGAAATACTCACCCAAGCTGATCAATTGCAATAACCCTGAAATATTCGGCCAAGGTGTCAAAATTCCGAAAGAAGAATCCCAGAGAAGCGCCATATCCATGAATCAAAACAATGGTAGGGGCATCATCTTTGCTATCGAAAGTAATAGTATTTATAAACCTCGGCTTGTTCCTCGAAGATCGAAACCACCTGATCTTAGAACCAGGCGGCCCAGCACCTATACTAATTTGCTCTGATTTGTATGGTGTTCTGAAATCAAACCAATGCATCCTATAAGCACAATCTGTGCAAAATCCAGCTGATATTCCGCGAAATCATCATTTTAAAATTGTCCAATTTTCAAATATAAATTGAGATCAGATCTATGAATGCATTACTACTTCAGATCACATTCTTGTTGCAGATTACGATTGAGATTTGAACCAGATGCTTGAACACCAAATTTATTCATCGTCAAATACTAAATTTAATGAAGAACAACTACGTGGAGCTTTTCGATCGAAATTCAGAGGAATATGACCCGAAAATGCCTATAAATTACACGCAGAAAACAAATTGATTCCACAAAATGGACAAAATCAGAAATGATGAAGGACAATGTGGATCGAGAAAGATACTTGACTAAAGAAAGGAGACGTTTCTCGGAGTCGATGATGTGATTGGTGGAGGAAGGGATCCAACGGAGACGAGAAAGCCACGTCCACTTCTTATGACCGGAGGACGACGTCGTTTCTACAGCCACGGAGTTTGCAGAAGAATCCGCAGCCACTGCCATCTCCTCCAACATGATTCTCGCCTGAGATATCTCCTTCACCGATTATGCGCCGCTGAATTGACAGAGGGAGGCCTTATTCTCTCTCCTCTGAGTCGCTGCTTCCTCAGAGAGAGAGAGAGAGAGAGAGGATGTTCGAAATTTCCGAGAAGGGGAAATGGTGGGAAAAAGGGGTACGCGGGCTTTGACGTCACTCTCCATCCCTTTGGTTTGTGCGGTTCGTTGAATCGCCGGTCAAGTCGTTGGCCTTGGATTACATCATATTATATTATTTTTAATGTAATTATTTTAAGACCACATTATTATTTAAAGACTCATTAGTGGTGTACTCTATGACTCATGACTCATGACTCATGACTCATGACTCATGACTCATTATTACGAGACTTAGCCTAAGAATTAATATTAAAAAAATAAAAGTTTGAAAATAAAAACAAAGGATATGAGTTTGTAATAATAAAAAGTTTATTTTCTAAGTTAATATTTTATTTAAATTTCAGATAAATATAAATATGACGTAATTTATATTGATGGGTCCACCTAACATTTTGTATACACTTCACTCTGTGTCCAATCAAAAGAAAAAGAAAATACTCATTTTTAATAAATGAATAGTGACAAGTAAAATCAGTAGTAAAAATTACTGTCAATCCTACTATTATGACATACAAAGTCAATACAACGACTCGTTTAGGCTCCATTTAATTCTAGGAAAATTAGTAAAAAAAAATAAAAAATGAATTTCTTTCTCTTTTTGAATTAAAGAAAAAAATTGATGGAAAAGGACACGGAAAATTTTTGTCAATTTGATCAATGATATTTTTCTTCCAAAATTAAGAGGAAAGTGGTTGGAAAATTTCATATAGAGAAAGAAAGGAAGAAAAATAGGGACTTCAATTAATCAAGATCATTAAAAATTCTCTTTCCTCTCAGGCAACTGTGAATGGGCAAAAAAATGTAGTGGCCACTATTAATTAAGGATATTAGATATTATAAATTTTTCCTTTCTATTTTTCCTTAAATCAAACACAAGAAAAAAATAATAATAATTTCTGCTTTTTTTCTTCTTCACACTTTTTTTCCATTTAAATTTTCTTTTCAACCTATTTTCTTATAATCAAATAGAATCTTATTGTAGCACATGGTAATTGAAACCTCGCATATTTTTCTACTCTTCTGATTATTATGCATGCAACATTCATAACCAACTTTCTTCCATAGTTCTATATGTTTTACCTATATATTATCTATCTTAGGTATTACTATAATGTCAATTTTTACAACACCTAGTGAACATAGAAAATTTACAATGAGACGACTGCTGCCTATTATGCAACAACCAGAAGATGAAGCCCCCTGCGGTATAACAATTAAAATCTCAACAATTTCCCCCATGAATGAGAAAAACAGAGACTATACACAAAAGACCGAGTTACATATTTCCATTAAGCTGAGGTGCAGCCTTGAGGAAAGCATTCATGATCTGGGTCTGCTGAGAGAAATCTTCGGCAAGCATAAACTACAGCTGAATGGAACTCCTTTGCCTTGTCTATAAATGCAAAATGCCCAGCCTGCATTACCAAAACTTTGATATTCAAAACTCCACGCATTCTTTTTGCTTTTTGACAATCAGATATTAGTTGTTAGCCGATTAGTTGTATGTACTCAAAACCTTGCCTCAGTTGTTTCCTTAAGAATGTTCTGTGAAATTAGCTATTTTACAAGAAGATATGATACAAAAGGCTAATTTCAAAAGTCAAGCACAATATAGTGTTTTGGGATAATGTTATTACCAAGAAACAATTTACTAAAATCCGTAAGTAAAATTTGACTGAGTTAAAAAGTCAAAATCCGCGGAAAAACTAGTTTTCGCCAAAAAGTCATTGGACAAACATGGCAGCCACACCAACCCCCCCAAAAAAAAAAAAATTGCAATTAAACACACACGGAACACTAGACAGAAAAGAGAGGCACCTGAGGAACTCTAATGATTTCGCAGGGCACATTCATACTTTTCCGTGCTTCTTGAGCACCTCGGTAGTTCATCCAATCTTGGTAACCATAGATGAAGGAGGTTGGCACTTTCCATTCTGATGCACTGAATTGTTAAACAACATAATTGGTCACGTGGTTTGATCTACAACTCCTCTCAAGCATGAAGATCAGAAGTGCTATTCCTAGAGGAGCTAAGTCAAGGCATGAGGAAGCTAAAAGAAGGTGAAATGCACTGACCTGTGTAGAAGTGGTTTTCGAGCAAATGCTCCAAATGAGAATATGTATTTTAAGCACAGCTCTCCGCTAGCTTTGGCAGCTAGTTTATGATATATGTAATCTGAACAGGAAATACGTTAAAGGCTCTGAAGGATATATACTTGTCAAATGTCAGCAGATGCAAATTGTAGAAAAGTTAATAACCTGTCAATAATGCTGATTCATCTTCATTCAACCGGTTACCAGTTGCACGTACACAAAATCTGGCACTAGTGTATCTGCGAACTAGTTTTGGTCCCCATGGTCCAAAACTTCTGGCATGTATCATCATCCAAGATCGCAGGAACATGAGAAGAATGAACATATGCTGCTATATAACACCAAATTATCATGAAATATAATGTTGGGTGGGTGTCAAACACCATTTTTCGCAAACCTTTTTTTAAAAAGAACAAGTGGGTTTGTGAGGGGGAGAGAAGATTTGAGACAAGTACAAATAAACAAGCTGAATGCTCATGATCGTACTTCAGACACATATCTGTGCAGGAACAGTGGACAACATTTTGAAGGTAGTTGAAAAATGATCTTCAGGAAAGAGGTCAGCATCACAAGCTCGTATTTTCATGTGCAGAAATAGCATTAAAATAAAGTCAGCAATAAACAAATGCATAGGATATGTCTTCCCCCCGCGCAGGAGCTGAAGAGTGCCCCTGACGAAGGGTATTAAAATCGAATGATTTAGTACCTAATGTATTATTTTCATTGTTGAACATGAATCTCCCGTATGCCTCTTAGATTGCAAGGTGAAGTTCGACCAATATCAAACTTATTCATCAGAAAGGAAACAAGAAAGTGAAAACTACCTCACAAGCTTTTGAGGAGTAAAGTTAGATTCCCACAGCTGGTTCAGGAGAGCTCCTTTCCATGTTGTTTTGAAGTGGGTGAAGCCCTCTGTTATGTCGGACTCTGAGGAAAATCCAGCTGGCCCCACTAAAATCAAGTGTTGTACATGCTCAGGATGCTACAAAGTCATACATTGGGGGAAATGATTCAATTAGAAAAGAAGAGCCAAGTGACGTTCCTCCATGAAATCCAAAGTTTAAGATTTGAATGTTGACCTTGAGAGCATATTTAGCAGCAACGTAACCCCCAAATGAATGCCCAAGAAGTACGAATTTATCGAGATTCTTGGCTTTACGCCATTCCTCAAAAGAGTCAATAAACCATGCTTCAGTTTCTGCAGTCCAGAGATGAAAGAAATGTGTTGGAAAAAGTTGTGAATCTTGTACATTTAAGGGAGAAGCAACCTACTGAAAGAGGTCACTTGACTGAAACTGTCTTCTAGGCATGTTCTTCTATATATTTTCATTCATCAATAGAATTTTGACATATATAGTAATTAACCAACAATGATGACGGGCAACTAAATAAGCAAAGTATGGATGACCTTCAGTGCTTTTGCATGTAAAGTCAGGTCGACTTGATCCGCCCCACCTGCAAGACAAAATCAGTGAAAGTTTAAGCATAGAAGGATATAGATCATATATCAAGCTAAACAGCACCTCATAGGTACGGAGATTCAGAAATCTTTACAGCACTATGAAGGCTATAACAAGAGCAATTGAAACATAGAAGTGCCCAATTGGCTAAGAGCAATTCTACCGAAGCAGAATGCAATACACTTCATGCTCATACATTAACCCTCTCTGTTCCTCTGAATAATACTTCTGCAGAATGATACTGAGGATATGCCGTTGGATACTTAGAGCTGAATCAGAAATGGTAGCAACTAACAATCAAGTGCAATATAAAGATCTGAGCATTGAGAAGAAAACAGCTACTGTGCATATTAGATTCTGGTCCTTCAATCACTGACCAAACATGACGTTTGTTCTGGGACGGCAACCATTGCTGGCCACCCCTAAATAGTACAACTGTGAACTGACCCTCACCCCCAAAAGGCTCTCTCCGTATTTTATCTGCTTTCCATATGGCTGGATAACCCAAGCTAGTCCTCATGTATTTTCTCCAATTGAATGGACAACTACTATAGGCCACGATGCCAAGATCCCAGTCCCTTTATGAAGCTAATATGTCTACACTGATAACAAACATTACCAAATAAAGCACCTCAGTACCTTTATTAAACAACGAATAGACAAAAGATGGAACACACATTCCCATAGGGTTGCTTTAATGATTTGTATCACCCTTATCAACATAGAGGGTAACACATCAGCAGTACAATAATCTTTCCTCTTTATAAACAAAAAGGTAAAAATGAGAGACAAGCATAACCATTATCTAATTCCATATAAATCTTTAGGGAAGACCCTTCACTGCAATCCTATCATTCCTCGTAACAATTATGAGCAAAAACTATCTACAGCCATCAATATTTCACAGAATTAATTTTACATGTACAATTTTCAAATCACATAAATACTCACCCGAGCTGATCAATTGCAATAACCCTAAATTGTTTGGCCAAGGCATCGAAATTCCGAAAGAAGAATCCTAGAGAAGCACCATATCCATGAACCAGAACAATGGTGGGGGCGTCATCTTTGCTATCAAAAGTAACAGAATTTATAAACCTTGGCTTGTCGCTTGAAGATCGAAACCACCTGATCTTAGAACCAGGTGGCCCAGTACCTATACTAGTTTGCTCAGATTTGTAAGGTGTCCTGAAATCAAACCAATTCATCCTATAAGCACGAAATTTTTACAAAATCCAGCTTCTATTCCATGAAATGATACATTTTAAAATTGTCAAAGATAGAAAACAGATGCTATGTGTACAATTAGAACTTCAGATTACATTTTACCAACTACCAATTTATATAAGCACCAATCAGACCAATTCATCCTATAAGCACCAACTTTTATGAAGAACACAACTCAACTACGTAGAACTTTTTAAATCAGAATTCAGAGGAGGGTGACCTAAAATGCCAAGAAATTACGCACAAAAACATATCAATTCAGAAATCAGCGAAATCAGAAACGATGAAGCAGAATGTGGATGGAGGAAGAAATATACTTGACTAAAGAGAGGAGGCGTTTCTCGGAGTCGATGATGTGATCGGTAGAGGAAGGGATCCAACGGAGAAGAACAGGCCACGTCCACTTCTTATGACCGGAGGGAGACGTGGATTCATCAGCCGCGGCGTTTGCAGAATCCGCCGCGGCCACTGCCATCTCCTCCGACATGATTCTCTCCTGAGGTAGCTCCACCAACAATTATGCGCCGTTGAATTTGCACGATGATTCTCTCTCCTCCGCGTCGTCGCTGTTTCTGTGGAGAGAGATAGAGAAGAAAGAGAAATGGAAGCATTGAGATTCTAGGAGGTATTTTTATGGATTCATTAAATTTAGGGGTGGGCGATGTTCGAAATTCCGGAGAAGGGGAAAATGGTGGGAAAAAAAGAAAAGAAAAAGGCGAACGCGGGATTTGACGTTACTCTCACTCCTTCGGCTTCGGTTTGGGGCCTTCGGTGGTCTTTGAATTAACGGTCTAAGTCCAACGTCATGATGCCCCTGAATCACAAACGAGGCAACGTCATAAATAGTACTCCTTTTAGTGTATGGGTATGCGTAAAAATCGAAACCGAAAAATCGATCCGAAAATCAAAAAATCGATCCAAAAATCGGTTAAGTGAATAAATTTTTAAAGAAAATCGGTTCGGTTAACCGAATCGAATTTTTTTGGTACACGGATCGGTTACTGGATCGGAACTTGAAAACATTGGGTTAACCAAACTGATTTTTTATAAAAAATCATAGGTATATAATCTAAAAGTTGTTTTATGGGATTGAAAAATTATGTTTTGCTAGCCAAAAATTTCTCTTTTGTTATATTTTACCTGTATTAGCTAGAAACTTGATGAGTCCTCTTGTGGGGCGGAGTCTTGGCCTGTTCACCAAATTCGGAGATAATAAGTTGCACCTCTTTTTAACAAAGTTAACTAGAACCGGGTGATCATCCGATCATGTCAACTAAAAGAGTCATATCTCTCTCATCTGCGAGTCAACCTTGGCAAACCATGGCAAACCACTTATGCTTGGAAAGGGGACACTTTAAGCTTTCCAACAAATACCTTGGAGCTGCAAAAGAAGTCTGACCCAAGAAGATATGCTCCTTGGAACTTCAACCAGAAAAGACGTATGGCTAGTGAAAGCAACTGGTTGTCGCTTTCACCCTTTTGTGTTTGTTGCTTTATGCTTTTGCTTTATTCCTTTTGTTTTCAAGTTTGCTTAGCTGCTTGTATCATAAGTTTCCTTGGATGTTAATCATGTGTTGTGGGCCGTTGGATATGGCAACAGCCCCATTATGTAAGGCACTATAAATACTCAGAGCCAGGTTTCGATCCTGGAATTTATGGCATTAAAAAATTTCCCTTAGCAAACAAAAAATTGCCATGATGTTATGTTTCTTGTGGCATAATTCGTGGCACAAATGAAGATTTCTTGCAGTGTTGCCCTTCCAACTCGTGAGCCGGGTTTCGATCTTGGAACCCGAGGGTTATGGGTCCACCACGCTTCGCTGCGCCACTATGATGATGTTGTTCATGTTTGCTAATTTTTGGTATATAATAATTTTCTATCCCAAAAATAAAACCAGAGAAAAGCCATACAATTATTTGGTGGCAACCGACACTTTTGGCCTACTATGCTCGAAGGTTCCTAGATAAGTAAAACTGTTGAGAAAGTTGAGTTTTACTCAACCGCTCAACTCATCAATGTGGAAGTGAAGGTCTCCTATTAAATTGAGATGGATGCAAAAATGTAACATAACATATGTTAAATTAGAGGGAAGCTTCCGTTGTTCCTCTTTTCTCTCCCAAATCCCTAAATCACTATCACAAAAACAACCATCTTAAGTTTATAAGTTTTGAACGAGTTTTGAGGTGTGATTAACGCGATAACACTAGTCGTCACCAATGTTTCTCTACTTGACTAAGCTCGTGAATACGAGTCGAATTTATGCAACCGAAAGGGCACAAGAAGAGATTTGGACTTGGTTCAATACTCTAGACTTACAAATGATTTGACACTCATGGAACACTAGCCGAAAAACTCATCGCTTCCACAATTCAAGGTACTCCCTTTATCGGTTTAAAAATAAAACATGGTATAATTACACATATGTTCTCACAAAAACTTATACTCATACCACGAAAGTTGTGAAAATTAGGTCACAATCAATATTTTGAACAAAGTTCATTACTTCATAAATATAGGAAGTATATATTATGAATTGTGAGAACTTAAAATTGAACGCTCCCTCCCCCAACAAATGTTCCAAAACTGGTGGATTATAATTTCAAAAATATATGGAAGTCAATATTATGATTTTGAGGAGTTCGTTATTTCATAGATACCATTTTATTCATAATAGATATATAATAATATAACATTATAATTTCAAAATACGAAGAAAACCATAGAAGTGAAACCATGTTTTTTAAAAACGGGTTCTCATTAAAGATTAGAACAAAGACATAAGATCCTAATAATTTATGGATGTATGCTTTCTCTTTGGTTGTTGAAGCAACATCGCATGAGAAAGCTAATATACATCCGACTTCCCAATTACATTTGCTAGCTTTCAAAATGCATTTCAAGAAAAGAAAAATAAAAGAAGGGAGGAAGCTTGCCCTTCCATATCGGAGCCAGGTTTCGATCCCGGGACTTGTGGGTTATGGGCCCACCACACTTTCGCTACGCCACTCGATCATGTTGTTCATATTTGCAAATTTTTTGTATATAATAATTTTCTATCCGTAAAATAAAACCGGGAAAAGTCATACAATTAGTTGGTGGTGAACGACCACTTTTGGCCCAAGATGCTGAAATTTCCTAGATAAGTGAGATTGTTGAGAAAGTTGAGTTTTACTCAACCGCTCAACTCATGAATATAGAAGTGAAGGTCTCCTATTAAACCGAGATGGATGCGTAAATGCTACATAATATGGATTAAATTAGAGGGAAGCTTCGTTGTTCCTCTTTTCTCTACCAAATTTCTAAATCACTATCACAAAAACAACCATCTTAAGTTTATGAGTTTTGAACGAATTTTGAGGTATGATTAACGCAGTGACTCTGTAGTAGCCACCGATGTTTCTTTACTCGACTCGGCTCGTGAATAAGACTCGGATTTATGCAACGGAAAGGACAGAAGAAAAGATCTAGACTTGGTTCAAGTACTTTAGACTTACAAAGGATTTGACACTCGTGAAACGCAAGTCGAAAAACCGATCGCTTCCACAATTCAAACTACTCCCTTTATCGATTTACAATCAATATTTATGAATTACAAATACGTTGTCACGAAAACTTATAATCATACCACGAAAGTTGTGAAAATCAGGTCACAATCAATATTTTGAACAAAGTTCATTATTTTATAAATATAGGAAGTCAACATTATGAATTTTGAGAACTTAAAGTTTAACGCTCCCTCCCCCAACAAATGTTACAAAACTGGTGGATTATTATTTCAAAATATATGGAAGTCAATATTATGATTTTGAGGAGTTCGTTATTTCATAGATACCATTTTATTCATAATAGATATATACTAATATAACATTATAATTTCAAAATACGAAGAAAACCATAGAAGTTAAACCACATTTTTTAAAAATGGGTTCTCATTAAAGATTAGAACAAAGGCAGGTAGCTTGCCCTTCCATATCGGAGCCGGGTTTCGATCCTCGGGACCTGTGGGTTATGGGCCCACCACGCTCCGCTGCGCCACTCTAATGGTGTTGTTCATATTTGCTAATTTTTTGTATATAATAATTTTCTATCCAAAAATAAAACCGGGAAAAGCCATACAATTATTTGGTGGTGAACGACCACTTTTTGCCCACTATGCTCAAGGTTCCTAGATAAGTGAGATTGTTGAGAAAGTTGAGTTTTACTCAACCGCCCAACTCATGAATATAGAAGTGAAGGTCTCCTATTAAACCGAGATGGATGCGAAATGCTACATAACATAGATTAAATTAGAGGGAAGCTTCGTTGTTCCCTTCTCTCTCCTAAATTTCTAAGTCACTATCACAAAAACAAACATCTTAAGTATATGAGTTTTGAACGAGTTTTGAAGTATGATTAACACGGTGACTTTGTAGTAGCCACCGATGTTTCTTTACTCGACCGGGCTCGTGAATAAGATTCGGATTTGTGCAACGGAAAGGACACAAGAATAGATCTAGACTTGGTTCAGTACTCTAGACTTGCAAAGGATTTGACACTCGTGAAACGCAAGTCGAAAAACCGATCGCTTCAACAATTCAAAGTACTCCCTTTATCGGTTTACAGATAAAACATGGTATAATTACACATATGTTGTCACGAAAACTTATAATCATACCACGAAAGTCACGAAAATCAGGTCACAGTCAATATTTTGAACAAAGTTCATTATTTTATAAATATAGGAAGTCTACATTATGAATTGTGAGAACTTAAAGTTTAATGCTTCCTCCCCAACAAATGTTACAAAACCGGTGGATCATAATTTCAAATTATATGGAAGTCAATATTATGATTTTGAGGAGTTCGTTATTTCATAGATACCATTTTATTCATAATAGATATATACTAAAATAACATTATAATTCAAAATACGAAGAAAACCATAGAAGTTAAACCATATTTTTTAAAACGGGGTTCTCATGAAAATTAGAACAAAGACATAGATCCTAATAATTTATGGATGTATGCTTTCTCTTTGGTTGTTGAAGCAACATCGCATGAGAAAGCTAATATACATCCGGCTTTCCAAATACATTTGCGAGCTTTCAAAATACATTTAAAGAAAAGAAAAAAAAGGCATGAAGCTTGCCCTTCCATATCGGAGCGAGGTTTCGATCCTAGGACCTATGGGTTATGGACCCACCAAGCTTCCACTGCGCCACTCTATTTGTAATGTGGACTAACTCTTAAGCTTAAAGCCCTAAAATCCTGCATAAAAAGCATAACATAACTCAACGAGTCACATGCTCGGAGCGTACAACTCAACGGCCACATGCCGGAGTCCAACTAATCATGCGATAAAACTTAAAACAATCTAAATGGTTTACTATATATGTGGTACAAACTACATGAACTAAACTATAAGTACAACATTTAGAAATATAAGCATGCACGTCGGCCACTTGAGTCACTTTAGCAATCAACGATCAGCAGAGTCGGGAACAAGCTATGCGTAGATCATACCTTCTAATAATGCACCCGCACACTCGGATGGAAAAGGGGGAAATTTGTGGGGAGAGAAATAATCCACGGGCTCACCGGAGTCTTACACCCTTAAAATGGAAATTCTTTATGCATATTACTCATAATAATGAAATCGGCGAAAGCATAATAATATAATACAAATCTATATACTTTTTCAATGAAATCTCTTGAAATCATTTGCAACATAAAACTCATAACACTTCAATCATTCAAAAACATGGATTGCAATCATTTGGGAATTAAATCACTTCAAATAAGGTGGAACAATCTGCACTTTCTTTCAAATACTTTCAGCCATGAACTGAAAATTCTTTCGGGGCTTTCGACGATTGAACTAGCACCAAGCGGTTCTCGGAGGCGCGACCCCCGACTCGGGTTCTTGGGACCTATCTCTAGTCAAATACCTGGAAGGCTCTGCTTTCCTCGTCAGGAAAGAATCAACCTCTCCGGTTGATGGGCATCTTGATACGCAAGGACCTCGTGGCTCGATACGCACGACCACCTCCTTCCTCCGGTCTAAACAATCCTTAGCCTAAAATTCATTTAAATCGAAGTGATCACAATCACTTATCAAACTTGGTTTCTAACCAACATCTCAATCAATTTATCATCGTAGAAGGCATGACACACGTGTTACCCTTCTAAATTCACTTTCTCGGATCCTCTTTACTTTCTCAAACAAGTTTCACTTTTTTAAAACACATTTCAAGTTCGAAAGCATTCCTCAAGAATCATACACAAGTGTCATTTTGCATAAACATTTGAACTCTTTTCAAAACTAACTTTCAAGCATTATTTAGAAGCAATCATTTCACGTTAAATATAAAACTCTTCTCAAAACTACTTTTGAACATCACGTAAGGCAATCACTTAACATAGATAGCCACCATTCATTGCAAGCGAGTCATTCTCGGCTTTTTTCCGACTATGCCTTTCTCAATCCATCACTTTTGTGTGATTAATTTCCATTTTCCGAGTCACAATAACCACAAACGGACATCACCTAATTCAACGCCCCAACTTCTCACAATTCTCTGTCTTTATTTCAATTCCTCATTCTATGTCTCTACTCGGTGAATTCACTTCGTTTGCTTATGTCTCAACTTCTCACAACTCCCTGTCTTTGCATCAATCCTTTATTCTAGGTATCTACTTTATAAATCAACTTCCTTTGCTCATATTCAGTCATATAACTCCTAATCTCACTTTATCACTTAAGCTCCTTTTGCTAAGCTTATCTTCCCACTTAATTTCAGCTCAAGGCTTAGATAGATTCCAAACTCAACTTAACCTTACCATTCCCAACTGGTCATTTGCCTGGCTCAAATTCCCATTGTATGTCTCTATCTCATTACTCAACTCTTGTTCATCCATCCTAAGTTATATAACTCTTAATCACTTTTCATTATTCCGTTTCCGTTAGCTTTGCTGATCTTCATGCTAGTTCAACCTCGAGGATTAAAATATACTTCAAACTTAATGAACCCGACAATCACCATTTCTTATTCCCATGTCTCAATCGTACATCAACATGAATTCACATTCCTCTTTATACTTCACTCATTATTTCCCGATATTAGCAATCATCTCTTAATGCCGTAAACTTAATAAATCTCTAAGGCTCAATCTGAAATATTAATTCATAATTTATGCCCAAACCATAACACGTTCATCCCCAAGTGATCTGAATTCTCGATATGACTCACTACACCCAAGTAGCCCGACTTCGTTTGAGTTCTCAATTCAGGCCTAACAACTACCAATTCCCCTCAAGACTCCTAATTCCACTTTCAAGCAACTACTAAATTCGTTTACTCACACACATATTCAATATTCACAACACAGTTCAATAATTACAACAAATTCATTTGGGTTTCGAAAGTACTAGTAGTTTAGAGTATAAGACTACTCACCTCGAATTCTAGGGTTTTGGATAATTGCTTCGATCTGCGTTATGCGTTCGGTTGTGTTCGGTTTCGTGGAACTCTCGCTTCCTCTTACTTCGGTTCAGCGTTTCTTGTTTTCTCTGCTCTCCGCGCTCTCGTCTCTCGCTCCAGGTCCTTCTTCCGCCTCTCGTTCTATCCCGGCACCTCACTCCTTTCTTCGCTCACCGGTCGCTACCCTCGAGCCCTCTCGTCCCTCGCGCCTTGCTTTTCTCCTTTGCTCTGTTTCGGTCCAGTCTTCTCCCTTTCTTCGCTTACTTGCCGCGGTGTTCTCACCGTTCAGGCGGCCACCTCCCTCGTTGGCTCTCACGCTCGCACTCTCTCTCTCGCTTTGTTGTCTCGCTCGCTGTGTTTCGCCCTCGCCCGACCTCCCTTCTCTAGTTTTCCCCTGTTCTGGTTGTGCTCCGCCTTTCTTTCACTCCCTCTTTCCCTTTTTCCTTCATCTCGCCACCTGTCCTCGGGCCTACCGTGCTCGCCGGCCGCATGTTTCTGGTGTTCCTCTCACTCCCGCTCGCTCTCCCTCTCTCTCTTTTGCGTTTGGTGCTCTCTCTCCCCCCTTCCTTTTCTCTCGCTTCTTTTCCTTCGCTTGCCCGAGTCCCCTTCGCCTTCTTTTCTCCCTCGATTCTCTCCCTCTTCGTGGCTTCTCCAGGAAAGGCCACGCCTTTTCGCTAATCAAATCCCAGCTAACACCTAATCCTTCTCATCCTAATCACCTACTAACCTACAATTACCCCCATTTCAACAATTATCTAATATTAATCCCTAACCCCAAAATTAAGGGTCTTACAGGGTTATGGGCCGACCACACTTCCATCTGCGCCACTCGATAATGTTGTTCATGTTTGCTAATGTTTTGTATATAATAATTTTGTATCCAAAAAATAAAACCGGAGAAAACCCATACAATTATTTGGTGGTGAACGACCACTTTTGGCCCACTATGCTAGAGGTTCCTAGATAAGTGAGATTGTTGAAAAAGTTGAGTTTTATCGAACCGCTCAACTCAGGAATATAGGAGTGAAGGCCTCCTATTAAACCGAGATGGACGCGTAAATGCTACATAACATATATTAAATTAGAGGGAAGCTTCGTTGTTCCTCTTCTTTCTCCCGAACCCCTAAATTTCTCTCATAAAAAAATCCATATTAAATTTATGAGTTTTGAACGGGTTTTGAGGTGTGATTAATGCGGTGACTCTCTTGTAGTCACCTATGTTTCTCTACTTGATTGGGCTCGTGAATAAGACTCGAATTTGCGCAACAAAAAGGGCATAAGAAGAGATCTGGACTTGGTTCAATACTCTAGACTTTCAAAGGATTTGACACTAGTGGAACATTACTCGACAAATCGATCGCTTCCACAATTTAAGGTACTCCTTTTTCGGTTCTACGATAAAACATGGTACAATTACACATATGTTCTTACAAAAACTCATAATCATACCACGAATTTTGTGAAAATTAGGTCACAATCAATATGTTGAACAAATTCATTATTTCATAAATATAGGAAATCTATATTACGACTTGTTAGAAGTTAAAGTTTAACAGTCCCTCCCCTAACAACTGTTACAAAACCGGTGGATTATAATTTCAAAATATATGGAAGTCAATATTATAATTTTAAGGAGATCGTTATTTCATAAATACCATTTTATTCATAAAAGATATATACTAATATACCATTATAATTTCAAAATCTAAAGAAAACCATTGAAGTGAAACCATCGTTCTTAAGAAGGGTTCTCAAGAAAATCGGAACAAAGACATAACAACCTAATAATTTATGGATGTAATATAAATCTGGCTTCCCAAATACATTTTCTAGCTTTCAAAATACGTTTAAAGTAAAAAAATAACAGAGGGCAAGAAGCTTGCGCTTCCATATCGAGTTAGGTTTCGATCCTGGGACCTATAGGTTATGGGCCCACCACGCTTCCGCTTTGCCACTCGATGATCTTGTTTATGTTTACTAATGTTTTGTATATAATAATTTTCTATCCAAAAATAAAATCGAAGAAAAGTCATACAATTATTTGGTCGTAAACGACCACTTTTGGCCGACTATGCTCGAAGGTTCCTAGATAAGTGAGATTGTTGACAAAGTTGAGTTTTACTCAATCACTCAACTCACGAATATAGGAGTGAAGGTCTCCTATTAAACTGAGATGGATGTAGAAATATGACATAATATATATAAAATTAGAGGGAAACATCCGTTATTCCCCATCTCTCTCCCGAATCCCTAAATCTCTCTCACAAAAAAACAACCATATTAAGTTTATTATTTTTGAACGAGTTTTGAGGTGTAATTAGCACGGTGACTCTCTAGTAGCCGCTGATGCTTCTTTACTCGACTAGGGTCGTGAGTAAGACTCGATTTACACAACGAAAAGGGCACAAGAAGAGATCATGACTTGGTTCAATACTCTAGACTTGTAAAGGATTTGACACTTGTGGAATACTAGACGACAAACCGATCGCTTCCAACATTCAAGGTACTCCCTTTATCGGTTTACGGATAAAACATGGTACAATTACACATATGTTCTTACATAAACTCATAGTCATACCACGAAAGTTGTGAAAACTAGGTCACCATCAATATTTTGAACAAAGGTCATTATTTAGTAAATATAGGAAATCTATATTATGACATGTGAGAAATTAAAGTTTAACAATCCTCGCCTAACAAATATTACAAAACCGGTGGATTATAATCTCAAAATATATGGAAGTCAATATTATGATTTTGAGGAGTTCGTTATTTCATAAATACTATTTTATTCATAAAAGATATATACAAAGATACCATTATAGTTTCAAAATCTAAAGAAAACCATAAAAGTGAAACCATCCTTTTTAAGACGGTTCTCAAGAAAATAATAACAAAGACATAAGATCCTAATAATTTATGGATGTATGCTTCTCTTTGTTAAAGCAACATCGCATGAGAAAGCTAATATGAATCCGACTTCCCCAATACTTTTGCTAGTTTCAAAATTCATTTAAAGTAAAAAAAAATGAGGGCATGAAGTTTGCCCTTCCATGTCGGAGCCGGGTTTCAATCGTAAGACCTACGGGTTATGGGCTCACCACGCATCTACTTTCAAGTTTAAAAAAAAATAGAGGGCAGGAAGCTTGCCCTTCCATATCAAAGCCAGGTTTCGATCCTAGGACCTGTGGGTTATGGGCCCACCACGCTTCCGCTGCACCACTCGATGATGTTGTTCATGTTTGTTAATTTTTTGTATATAATAATTTTCTATCCAAAAAATAAAATCGAAGAAAAGTCATACAATAATTTGGTGGTAAACGACCACTTTTGGCCGACTATGGTGAAGGTTCCTAGATAAGTGCGATTGTTAAGGAAGTTGAGTTTTACTCATCCGCTCACTCAAGAATATAGGAGTGAAAGTCTCTTATTAAACTAAGATGGATGGAGAAATGTGACATAACATATATTAAATTATAGGGAAGCATCCGTTTTCCCCATCTCTTTCCCGAATCCCTAAATTTCTCTCACTAAAACAACCATTTTAAGTTTATGAGTTTAACGGGTTTTGATGTGTGATTAACACGACGACTCTAGTAGCAATCAATGTTTCTCTACTCCACTCGGGCTCGTGAATAAGACTCGAATTTATGCAACGAAATAGGCACAAGAAGATATGTGGACTTGGTTCAATACTCTAGATTTCCAAAGGATATGACACTCATGGAACACTAGTCAACAAACCGATCGCTTCCACAATTCAAGGTACTACCTTTATCAGCTTACGGATAAAACATGGTAAAAGTTATGGATGTATGCTTTCCCTTTAGTTGTTGAAGCAAAATCGCATGAGAAAGCTAATATAAATCTGGCTTCCCATGTACATTTGCTAGCATTCAAAATACATTTAAAGTTTTAAAAAATAGAGGGTGGGAAGCTTGCCCTTCCATATCGAGCCACATTTCGATCCTGGGACATGTGGGTTATGCGCCCAACACGCTTCCGCTGCGCCATTTGATGATGTTGTTCATGCTCGCTAATTTTTTGTATATAATAATTTTCTATCCAAAAATAAAATCGAAGAAAAGCCATACAATTATTTGGTGGTAAACAACCATTTTTGGCCCACTATGTTGACGGTTCCTAACTAAGTGAGATTGTTGAGAAAGTTGAGTTTTACTCAATCGCGCAACTCGAGAATATAGGAGTAAAGGTCTCCTATTAACCTGAGATAGATCCGGAAATGTAACATAACATATATTAAGTTAGAGGTAAGCATTCTTTGTTCCGCTTCTCTTTCCCGAATCCCTAAATCACCGTCACAAAAACAACCATCTTAAGTTTATGAGTTTTGAACGGGTTTTGAGGTGTGATTTAACACGGTGACACTAGTAGCCGCCGATGCTTCTCTACTCGACTGGGCTTGTGAATAAGACTCGGATTTACGCAACCAAAAGGGTATAAGAAGAGATTTGGACTTGGTTCAATACGCTAGACTTACAAAGGATTTGGCACTTGTTGAACACAAGTCGACAAACCAATCGCTTCAATAATTTAAGGTGCTCTCTTTATCGTGGTACAGATAAAACAAGGTATAATTACACATATGTTCTTACAAAAACTTATAATTATACCACGAAAGTGGTGAAAAGTAGGTCACAATCTATATTTTGAACAAAGTTCATTATTTCATAAATATAGGAAGTCTATATTATGAATTATGAGAAGTTAATGTTTAACAATCCCTCCCCAACAAATGTTACGTAACCGGTGGATTATAATTTCAAAATATATGGAAGTCAATATTAAGAATTGTGAGGAGTTTGTTATTTCATAAATACCATTTTATTTATAAAGGATATATACTAATATACCTTATAATTTAAAATTTTGAAGAAAATCATAGAAATGAAACCATATCATAGAAATGAAACCATCTCTTTTAAGATGGGTTCTCAATAAAATCAAAACAAAAACATAAGATAAGCTTGCTCTTTCATATCGGAGCCAGTGTTTCGATCTTGGAACCTATGGGTGTAATCATTTTCTATGCAAAAATAAAATCAAAGAAAAATCATACAATTATTTGGTGGTGAGCACCCATTTTTGGCCTACTATGCTGAAGATTCTTGGATAAGTGGAATTGTTGAGAAAGTTGACTTTTACTAAGCCGCTCAACTCGGGAATATAGGAGTGAAAGTCTCCTATGAAAATAAGATGGATGCAGAAATGTGACATAATATATATTAAATTAAAGAGAAGCATTGGTCTGTTCCCCTCTCTCTTTTGAATCCCTAAATCTCTCTCACAAAAACAAACATCTTAAGTTTATTAGTTTTGAACGATCTTGAGATGTGATCAATGCGCCGACTCTAGTAGCCACCGATGTTTCTCTACTCGACTAGGCTCTTGAATAAGACTCGGATTTACGCAACAAAAAGGGCACAAGAAGATATGTGGACTTGGTTCAATACTTTAGACTTGCACAGAATTTGACACTCGTGGAACACTAGTCGACAAACCGATCACTTCCACAAGTCAAGGTACTCCCTTTATCGGTTTACGAGATAAAAAAATTATTTGGCAGTGTTGTTAATGATTTGGCCAGGAAAGACTGCGTTGTTTTGGGCCCAAGGGAATGAGCTCGGCTGCTTCTCTTCGACACTACTTTTTTGGGCGACCTAATATCATAGAATTGCTGGTTGAGAGAATACTTGCTCTTTACTCTCATATTGATCTCTTGCCTTGCCTGGTGGGTTGCTAGAAACAGGTCGCCGCAGCTCGGTTGTAGTATAATTAGAATGCATAACCCTCAAGAACAAACTGATTGATTTTTTCTAAATGTCGAGATCAATCAAAGGTGATATTTGGTATATGGGAATTTTTTGTGGAACTTCATTAAAGATGCTATCGGAACTTTGTTTTTGGGAATGAAAATTTATTTGTATCCTGATCAGATATATTTATAAAACATAAACCGATAACAAGTGATCTTTGGAGACCGTGTTGAGAACAAGCAATCTTTAGGACACTTACTGTATTCCATAACAATGACAAAGTAAAGGAGATGTAGAAAATCTCCTTGCATGAACTTTCTTCCCTTCAAAAAATCATATCCTACAAATAAATTTTTCCTATTAGACAGCCTAATCAAGTGCTGAGAAAAACGATGTTACCCGTAGCATTTTTCCTAAGATAAGATAAGCTAAAATCACCGTGATTAGATATGTTGATAATGGCGATTTTTTTTTTTTGGGGGGTGGAAGGGTTGAAATTGCTAAATAAGCTCTCCACCCCCGGCCCGCAGCTCTCTCCCCGTTCGAGGTTAGCAAAATTTAAAATAACACTGTAATTCTGTACCTAAAATTTTTAAAACAACATGAGATTATGAAATTCATGTGATCGCAAGGATGATATTCAAGCACGAATAAACAGAGGCCCAGGAATCCACTTGGGCTCACCACAGCTATATGAAGTTTCATCTGTTTAAGTCAAATTCGAAATTCAAAGACTTCAAAAGAATATTTTGAGCATCAAATGAATCTATCATACTGTTACAAGAAGTCCAAACCGAATCTCCACAATAGGAGCCTGAGAAAATGGAAATAATGATACAGCATCACTTTATTTAGAGCCACTACCTAATAATAATTCTACACATTTATGGTAGCATTTCCCTACAAACTACCAATCACCTCGATGCAAAACGATAAGAGACGGGGGACTCAATGCACGAAGAGGAAGAAACACTTCCAGAGCCAAGATGATCTCCAGAGTTTCAGCAGGAAAAGAAAAGGAAAATACATCTGCAGCTTTGGCGACGAAAAGCTTGCAAAACATCAAGAGAAGATACACACTCTCTAGTCAGCTCTTGACTGGCCAGCACGGGAGGAGAGGATGATACCGACAATGAGACCGTACAAAGCCAAAGCTTCAGCAAAAATGAGGATAAGGATCATTCCAACAAAAGTTTTGGCTGCTGCGCATTGGCTCTGGGAAAAGCAGCACAAACATCAGAAAAGCAGGCTGAGAAATAAAAGCAGGAATGAACCAGATAGTTATCAAAGCTAAAACTGCTACCGAAACCCAAGACAAATTCATATACACAGTAGATTGACATCAAAGACATTTTAGACAAGGTTACTTCATCAGAGAAACAACATTTTTTCAAAAATAAGAAAAAAAACCATTCTTTTACCCCGATGATCGCTTTCCATTTCATTTCATCTAATAATTTCCAAGCAAAGCGTCTATCAGCTAAAAAAAAACAGAGCTCCTCCACAAAATCCAAGCCTCATCTACAAAATTTGGGCATCCTACACAAATTTCAAGGCTCAACTACAGGTTGACCATCCCTATGCAAATTTTAGAGCACGTCTTCTAAATTTCAGATATCCACTACAAACTTCAAAGCTCCTCTACAAATTTAAGAGTATACCATGCAAAATTTTCCAATATCAACAAATTTGTGGTAAACTTTTCTAAGGAGTTTTATTATCAGAAAGCTCTTTGAAAAACTAGTTGCATATTCTTGAGGTGTGCGACAATAGTAATTAATGTACAGAAATGACAACTAATGTACAGAAATGATATAACATCCACAGCATTGAGTGTGTGAACTAAGTATATCACATCGACAATCACCAGAGGCTATACAGAAGAAGCATAATCTGACCTCTGGTGGAGACTAGATACATGTAGGTATATTGGTGTAAGCAAGCTTAACCTATATAAGTTGAGTCTCAAAGAGTTTGTTATTGATAAAGTCTGATAAAAGATTTTTGTTAAATGGGCAGTGGCAAATTTAGAACAAGTACTAAAGACGCAAAGCCTCTCATAAATAACAGGTAGAAGAGGACCCCCAGACCTTTGCCCATGTCTGGACATAGCGACGCCATTACAAGACTAGCTTTCCTAGATTGGCCAGGATGGAGTTGAGGTACCAGGTCAACCATTGAAACAGATTGATTTCTGCAACTAATCCTATAACAAATACACTAGACCAAAACTCTTATATGCATCAGGATCTTAAAGCTGAGATAACACAATATTATACATGCACAATGATTCATACAACCTAATCCTGCTATCTGCTATGAGCCTATGACAACTGTTTCCGACACCATTGATCTCATGAAAAATACTTCCATGACCCAAAATAACGGGGAACAATTTCGTTCATTATGTGCCAGACCATTTAGGTATGCCATGATTCCAATAATTAAAATTTACATACAATACCGGCAATTCATTCCACACAAAATCAACAAAGTAATGCAACAAAGTCAAAACTGAAGAAATGAAAGCCATGCGAGTATAGAACCAGGCAGCATAAGAATATCATATGGAAACACAAGATTAAGCTAATAATAAAAGATCCAACTAGACATCAGCGGCAGTTACTCATGCATATATGACCTGAAAATCAAAAGAATTTAGCTCCTATAATCATAACCAAATCAAAAGCCAACAAGATCAATAACAAGGGTGTGTTTGTGAGAGAGAGATACCTGACACCAGCATCACCGACGATCCCGATGGCCATGCCGGCGGAGAGACCAGCGAGTCCACAAGCAAGACCAGAAGAAAGATGAGCGTAGCCATCAAAGAGATAGTAAGATTTAGCCTTAGGGTTAATCCCAGTACTGATAATCACAGCAATAATCAGCCCATAAATACCCAAAACTCCAGCCATAACCACCGGAACAATCGATTTCATCACCAACTCGGGCCTCATCACTCCCATCGATGCCACACCAACGCCACTCTTCGCTGTTCCATACGCCGCTCCCATACCTGCGCAAAACAACAAAATCCCAAAACTTAGCCCTAGATCGGCATCAATAAAGCTCCAAATTCGAACCAAAACGCACAATTGAAGACACGGAAAAGGAAATCGAGTTAGGGTTTACGTACAGGAGAAGACGAGGGCGGCAGCGGCGCCGAGGAAACCGAAGAAAGGGGCAGTCTCATCGCCATTGAAGGTGGAAGACATGGTTGTTACAGAGATTGGATCTGAGAGATTCAACAACGGAGGATTGAATTTTTGTTGTGCTTGTATCTCTCCAAGGGCGAGAGAGGAGAGAGAATGAGGGAGGGATGATTGATTTTTAGATTTGAGGACAGAGAAGAAGAATTCAATAATATTGGGATTTCTGGGTGTGCCCAGCAGAAGCAGCCAACTTACACGTGCAAGGAGTCCGAATCCGAGTCCGACCAATTCACGGTCGGGTATTTGGGCTCGGGTTGAGTCATTAGGCTAAAAAGGGGACACTCTGAGGCCTAGTGGCTACAATTTGTTGGCTATGGGCAGGCCGGCGAAAGTAACCCAATTCAACTGATCCGAATTTATATTTGATCATACGAAAAGTTAACTTAAAATGAATTCAAAAGTAATTTAAATATTTTTACGTCAAAGTGTTTCTTTTCTACATTTTCTGCAACTCAAATTTATTAAGCTAAATATTAATTAACTTAAATTAACTCAAAATCAACCTGACTAAAAAACGAAATCAAAATTAAATCGAAATTAAAAAGTCATAGTATGTTGAACTAGTCTAGGCCCCCAAACAAGCCCGAATTATCTATTATCAGGTTTAGTTATGAGTTAAAGATAGTTAGCGAGTTGGTCCATATGTGATCTTATGTCTATTAACATGCACTATAAGTGTAATAAACATAATTTTAATTGAGTTGATTATATAAGTTAAATTAACTAATTAGTACTAATTAACTAAATTAGGTCATATTAATTAAAATATCCATAGGTGTATACTTGAAATCTTATTTTGGGCAAATTATCATATGTTTATATAACTCTAATTAGTGAAATATATTAATCCTTTCTCTTGATTTCCATCCGGACCCAATTAATTAGAAACCCGAGATAAATTATCCTTCCCTTTTGGGTTCAAACATAACATTATGCCTAACTAAACAAAAAAAAAAAGGGAAAAGGAGACATTAAGGCCCTTATTCAACTAACTTTAGCCTACAACTTTATAACTCCTTACATTATAATTTCTTACAACTACATATTATTTTTCATATTAAAATTTACTCGCGAATTTATTTTTCTACCGTTAATAATTTTTTTGTAGCTTAATATTTATATATGTAAAAGTGTCTACTAGGGATGACTATGAGATATGTACGTGGCGTATATACCTATACTCACACCTTGTTTTCCCCATTCCTATATTCATACTTACATCGAGTATTTCGAGTATATTGAATTTATTTATATAAATGTATAAAGACTTTGATAATTAATACTCATGGGATACATTAATTTAATTTTATGTCTTAAGAAATACACAAATAAATTCCAACGAATAATTAATTTTAAAAGTATCATGTCCATTTAATATAGTTGTTATGAATAATATTATAGACATTTTGTTAAAGTTAAAGTTTATAGGTGAATAGTCAAGTTAAATGTGACGAAATCATTTTGGATTGAGGTGTAAAAAGATATAAAAAGCAGTAAGAACTTGAAAGGAGTTATATGGAATATAAAATGTTGTATATGATTCGATAAAAAATGTTTAATGTATTCATATGTGTATTTTTATAACTATGTGCAACAAGTTTATATTTAATTTATGAATTTAACGTAATAGAATGATAAAATTTATATGTTTGTGATGCCAAATGCATATATGTCATGTTTAATGATTTGCTTTTTCAAGAAAAAAATATATTTTGATATTTATAAATTTTTTTATAAATACATAAATAATTTTCATATAATAGATAGTTCAAAATAACCTTAATTGTACACATTTGAAATAAATGTCCTCAATTACTAATTTTAATATTTGAGAACATTTATTTCAAATTTGTAAAATGAATATCATTTTTAAGTATCTATTATATGAAATCATCTATGCATCTATAAAAACTCTTTTCATAAGTATCGAACATAATTTCGTTTTTTCTAAAAGTAAAATTTTTTTATTAAACTAATTTATATGCATTTAACATTACAAATATATAAATTTTATAATTTATATTAAATTTATAAATAATATATAAATATATTATATATAAATATAAAAACATATGGACTATTTTTATCAAGTCATATTAAAATATTTTATGCACTTTACAACTTCTTATGGCTAAGTGTATCGGGGGATGAGGCTGAGTTAGTACGCAAAATAGGGAACAGTACGCAAAGACAGAGAGGGGGCGGGGGCTGGTAGACAGGGACCCGAAGGTGAGAAAGGGGGACTGAGAGCAGAGATCGAGAGAGTGAAGAAGAGGAAGAGCACAGCAGAAAGAGAGGGCGAGGGGTTGAGGGAGAAAGTGACCGACGACGAGAACTGAAACAGAGATAGGGCAAGATTGAAGGCGAAGGGAGGTAGAGAACGAGCAGGCGACAGAGGAAAGAGGGAGCCCGAGCGAGAGGAAGAGACTGAGACAGAGGGCGAAAGCGAGAGAGGGAGCGAGGGACTGAGAAGGCAGAGCAAGAGTGAAGAAGAAGCCGAGACAGGGACAGAGAACGAAGAAAAGACGAGCGAGAGAGGCAGAACCAGGCCTAGCAGACGAGGGAGACGAGAGACTGAATGAGAACCAGAGGCGAGAAGAGCAGACACGAAGCGAGAGGGAGCGAGAACCGGGTTGAGAGACAGAGACCGAGAGGAGGACGGCAAGGAATCCAAATCAACTTCAATCATTCAGTTGTGCAACCAAAACTTTAGAATTCCAGGTGGGTAATTCTAATTCTTGAGTTTATGGAAATCTAGAGCCTGAATGAATTGTTGTTAATTTACGGATTCCTGAGATTATTATGTTGTTATTGAAATTAAGTCGAAGTTGTTGTGTTGTTTAATGATGTGAAATTAACCTTGGAGTAATTTTGAATTGGAAGTCGGAATTGGGGGTTGATTGGGTAGTTAAACGAAATTGTGGGAATTGAATCGAATTTAACGGGTTGTGATGAATTGGGACTCCTTGGGTTAAAATTGTAACTGTTGTGGTTATTGTGGCTCATGTAAACTAAATTTGTGAATTGAAAGGTTAGGGAGATACAACATGTGAGTTTAGACCGAATATGGCGGTTTAGGACGAGTTATGATAGTTTAGGCTAAATTATAATTGTTCATGATAATGTGTGGTTTTATGACTTGTGGTTATTGTGGTTGAGGAGAATTAAACTCCTTGTGGTTCCCGAGTTTGTTGTGCTTGCAATTGAGCCGAGGTTAATGAGAAACTGATAGTTGGAGTATAGGAAGGGAGTGTGAATTTGGAGTATAAAGGTTCAAAATGAGTTTTGGAAGCCCAAGTTATTGCAGTGGTAATTATGTGGTGTTTATTGTGTGATTGAAAGTCCTATTGATGATACTTGTTGTAGTTTGGGGAAATGCGCTGAATCACTTAATCGAAGGAAACCTATGAATAAAACGTGAGTTTGAGGTGCAGCTGCTTTAAATTAACTAAATATTGAGGAATTTAACCATGTAAGTTGGATTGTAAGGGATTTGCATAAGTGAGAATTCAGTATGCATATATGCTTGTAAATATTTGATTTAATTGCGTGGTATTAATTCTAAAACCCAGTGTTTGGCTGGGAATATGTGAAAGAATACGTTTATGTGAATAATAGAACTTGGTTATGGTTCTTAATGACTTTTAGTCACAACTCGACTTTCTGTAATTAGTTTTGAAAAGAGTTCAGTTGAGTATGCAAAACGACTATTTAATATGATTTCTTGATATTTGCTTTGCAAACTTGAAAATGTATTCCAAAGAAATAAGAGTTTGGAAGGGTGGCAAGTGATGCTATGCCTTCTACCATGTTGAAATGATTTGAGATTGCTATCTTGAACCGCTTGATGAATGTGTTTACATTGGTTTGAATCAATTGGCCTAGGATCGTTCAGCGCAGCTGAAGGGAAATGTTCTAATTGGGGTCCTCGCGTATCGGGATGCGCTATTAGAGACTTCCATGGAAGGTTTTTAACCGGAGTCCTTATGTATTAGGATGCCCAACCAAAGACTTCCTAGATATAGGTCCCGGGAGCCTAAGTCATGGGGTGGCCCCCAATGTGGTGCTAGTTGAAGTCTCGTACCTAAAATATTGATTTTGTTTCAATAAGTTATTAATGATTTCGGAACTTTGTTTATAAATGATTAACAAGCAGGGAATTTTCCTTGGAAGGAGATTCAATGTTTCGAGTTTCGAGCAACAATTACGTAACCTTGTTTGAGAAAAATGTGAAATTATGATTTCCGTGAACTTGTGTGCGTATTGAATAACTAGAGTTTTACCTTGTTTTTGAATAAAGGTTGATTCATTTAGTAAGTCGTTTGGAAATACTAGAGATAGTTATTCGAGCATTATGTGGAACATGTGAGGTGTTTAAATTGGAAATTGGAACTCCAGAATGGAAGTTACAATGTGGTTGATGGACTTTACTTTTACTACTTTGTGGTTATCACATATGTGCAATTTACAAATGTGAAATTTTTGGGATAGGATTTCCACTGTGGTTTGCTCACCCCATTTTTCTTCCCTCCAGAGTAAGGTGATCTGCCTCCTATCTTTAGCATTCTCTAGAGACACTTGTTTGATGCTAGTTCTGAGTCGCAAATTGCTGACTTGTGTTTCATATGTTCCTATTTGTTGTGACTTGTAACTAAGTTCATGTAGTTGTATCGATATGTCCTAGGCCAATTAGATCGTTTCTAAGTTGCAAATGCATATTGGTTCGACTCTAGCGTGTTGCCGTCGAGATCTTCAAGCGTGCTCGTTGAGTATATCTATTGTCATTTCTTATGCAGATGTAAGGTTTTTAGCTTAAGGGATATGCCATATTACAAACGGAACTCTACCGAAATTTTTTGAAAAATTTCAAAACCAAAACGGAAAATCACCTTTATTACCTTTAAATGGAAGATAGAAAACCAAACCGACAGCTTAATTAGCCTTGGGGTTTCTTTTGAGGAACTCTGGTGATGTAATACTCTTAGGGCGGGGTTCGGGGTGTTACAATAAGTGCTTCAAATTACCAATCAATTTGGGACGAATTTTAGTTAGTCGGGTAACCCGTTTTTAAAATCGATCAAGTTTATAAATGTTCTAATAAAATAAGATCTATTGTTAATTTCGTAGATTTGGGACATATTTTATTTAGATTCTTGTCACCAGTCAAGTTGTTTGAACTTTTACTCGATAGTTACTTAGGTCATAAGTTGATAATGATTTTGAACCGAGCTCACTTAAATAAATTAAATTAAGTAATTAAATTGATCTAATATAATCAACTTTAATTCATTTTATAACTTGCTCATTTCAGTCCTGAAATCTATTAACCAAAAAAGGAAAGAGAAGGCAGCACTCACTCTACTCTCTCCTCCGGTACTGCTGTAGAGGTGCCACCCCGGCGTTGTCTCCTCCGCCTCTCTCTTTCAATTCTGCAATCACAAGGTATATTCATGCTTTTATCAGAATTATCAGTCAAGCAGACGCCAAGCTCTGAAGCCTGTCTACATAATTGCCCTTCTATTATTTGCTTTTGATGCCCATTAATGGCATTTTTGTTGTTAGCTCAATTTATTAAAAGAAAATTAGACATGGGTATGAATTGAACCCATGAGTAATTTGAATTTGATAAATTGAAAAACCAATAAAGTAAGAAGTTTACTGTCACAGAATAGAAGAATGAGCCAAAAGAGACCTCCCCTGATCCCATTGCTGTTCTAAGAGGACATCGTGCATCGGTTATGGATGTTTGCTTCCACTGGTCTAAACCCTTGTTGTTCTCCGGGTATAGTTTCTCCTTGGAGTATTATTGTAGTGTTCCTGTTTGAATTGAATTTGAAATTCATGTTTTAGTAACATTTTAATGGGTTTTTTTATTTCAGTTCAGCTGATGGTGAGTTAAGGACATGGGATACAATCCAGCATCGGACGCTATCTTCTGCTTGGTACCCACTTCAACTTTTCGGGGTTGTAATTTCATGCTTGTTCTTTGGTTTTAACTAGTGGACTTAATCACATACAGAATGTGAAATGGATTGGATTGCATTGTTTGGTCTAGGGTTCATAGTGCAGCTCATGGGATTGTCTTGAATTGTTTGGTCTAGGGTTCATAGTGCAGTTCATGGGATTATCTCTGTTGCCTCTGGTCCATCTCTTGGAGATAGTAAAATTCTCAGGTTAGGGTTCTCCCCTACTATTGTCTATTCAAAGTTGACTTTTATGTTAGTCCAGTCCTGATGCTTGGTTCTATTATTGGATTTGCGTGTACTGCTATCTGTAGTCAGGGCAGGGATGGAACTCTAAAGTTATGGGATATTGAAAATGAAGGACTTTCCAGGTATACGTGCTTTGCCCACATCTTGTAAATATGCTTGATAGAACCTGATTTTCCCCTTTCGGATCGAATTACATGAAAGAATTGACAGAAAATGGCGTTCAAGAACTCAATTCAATCTGTAGAGAACATTATTTATGCCCACTAAAGTGATAATTGTTTTCACAAAGGCTACAGCAATGTTTCCTTGGTTGTTAACAGTTGCAACTTAGTTGGTTATTGGTTATATAACTGTTCCCATAACTTCTAATTATGATTAGCATTTCACAGGGAGCCAGTGGTCACAATCAGGACAAACTCTTACAACTTTTGCAAACTATCATTGGTGAAGAAACCCACTGTCGAGGTGAAGCAGGTTGAGCCTTCTGTTCAGGAGGATCATACTGATCATAGTGTGCATGTGGGAGCGGAAGCAGTCTATGGTTCTGCAGTGACGGTGCCAAAACATCAACCAGACAAGTCAATGGTGCTTAATGGTTTGTATTGATCTCTGCTGATCAAATTTAAATTCTTTTTGACTATAGAGCTAGTTTGTTTGCTTTCCCTGTATGTTTTCTAGATATAAATTATATCTTCTTGCCTCCAAAACATTTGCTTACATAGAAACCATAAACATGGCATGTATCATGTCATTTGTACATCTTCTCGAGCAACCATTATAGTTCAGGAGTATTTTAAGGTTAGAACTTAGATGACATAGTTTTGGGTTTTGGCCAAGCTTGATTGTGTTTTTTTTGCTACCTCAAAATTATTGATATAGGTTGAAAATATGGGGTATTTGAAATTTCTGGACCATATGGTTATGCTTTCAATAATTTTCCTTCCAGACTTCTATAAAACTGAACCATGTGCTAAACAGCTTTAGACTATAAAGCCTCTGCCCACCTGTTTGAAATATGCTGTCTTTTTTCTATTTTTGTTCATCAAGGACCAGATACTATGCTGGAGGACATCTAGCATTTGTATTTCACAAATAGAGAGGCAGAGCTGAATGCTGAAGTTTGATATAGATTTTTAATTTGTAGTTATAATTTGTTTGTGGGATTATTTCAAAGTCTTAACAATGTAAAGAACCTAGCTTGTAGTGTTGGCATCACTTTTGGTAGACATCTGACTAGCAGTTCTTTTTAATGATTCCATGGGCCATGGCTCATGGCGAAGGGGGACTGACTCTTCAGGGAGAAGGCCAATAATTTCCGAAGTCTCCCTCCCTCAAATTCCGCATCTGCTGCTAACATCAATTTGGCACTATAGCTGTCTATGATTTTTATTCTAGCTTTTAGACTGAGTGTTTGCCATCGATTCTTGCAGTAAAGATGCGTTCATCTTACACGCCCCCAGCACTGCACCATATGCGTGACGTCTTGTTATTGGTTTTATGTAGTTTGCTTTGGTTTATGGGCTACTTGGATAATTGTATATGCTCTTGTCCTTCTGCTTTATATAGATTTTTGTTTATTGTGAGTGCGAGCTACACCTACTCGCCAAATTGTCTGTGTCCTTGCTGCTTGAGATGTCTTTGATGAAATGCAAACTAATTTCTTTGCTATTGTTAGATGAAGCACATATCGAAGGACCAAAGTACGTAGCGGTAGCAGGAGAGCAATCTCAGGTTGATTTTTGGTTTAATAGCCTCTTGCTTTCTATTTTCTGGCTCACATCATTCACAACACCATGTCATTATATGAAAAGGTTGAGATTTGGGATCTGAATACTGCAGAGAGGTGTATGACATTACCCCAAGGTTCTTCAAGTGGCATCATGGATAGTGCCGCAAAAGGGAGAGGTATGCTGATGATGTTTGCTCTGCATTTTAATTTGCTAAATTGTGTTTTTTACTTGGTTGCTTCCCGTTATAGCATCCATTATGTTCAGTGGTGTAGCCAATAGATAAAGGGAAAATGAGAAAAGAGAACAATGTTGCTAAAATCTAACACACTCTATCACTTTCCGACCCGTAAGGTGTGAATCGTGTGATGGTGATATCACATGGAAAGCTGATAGAGTAAGCTTAGACTTGAGGTGTCTTCTGGGCCCAAATGTCCATGATCCAGCAGCTGTGCCCCTCAAGCTACGTATCCAAGTTTGGTAATCCCCTGTAAAAGAAATTGTATCTTTGTTTTTATTAGCTTTAACAATTCAAGACTGTTAACCATATGTACCCTAATTATGAAGACAATATCCAGTATTGGCATTGTACAGAAGTGCATGTAACACTTCTGGCAAGATCTAAATCTCCTAAATTGGAGCTCAGAATTGAAGCTATGATAGGAGCAACTTAGGGGTGAAATGTGAATTTACTTGTCATGATCTTGATTTCCAGCAACTGGTGGTAATGCTTTGGTTATCAGTTTTCACCAGAGGCTGAACATTGTTAGTAACCATGTAATCTCCTCATCAGGAGGCTGCTGCAGCAGTATTTTCAAGCTCCACTTATGTTATCAGGTGGGGGTGGCATTTCTTGGAGACTGGTGGGTGGTGATGTATCCAAGAAGACTATTGATCCTTGATCTTCAATTTTCATATTTTTGCCAATTTTTCTTCCTTCACATTTTGCCAATTTCCTTCCTCACATTTTGCCTTTTTTTTTGGGTGTGTGTGTGTCCAACCGTCAAGATTCTTTATAAATTCTAAATCTCTAAGTAACTCCTCCCATTAAGAGGGAGGGACCTTGGAATTGCTAGGACCTAACTTCAGAACTTATCTTAGACTCTGCTTTAATGGAGAAATTGAGAGTTCTCAGGAATACTGAAACCCTATTTATGTTGGTTTGAGACTTCATGGGTGTCACTAAGGAGAAGCTACTGAGGCCTCTAATATCCTCTTAACTGACATTGAAGTATCCATCTTTTCGAAAAGTCATGGTCTCTTTACAACTAGTGATAGTTTATATTTGCTTTTTGGATAATTTGTTGTAAATAACCAAAAACTTAATGTAATATGCTAATGTTTGCCACTCTGACAATGATAATTGTGGTGAATTATTCTAGTTGTTAAATTTCATTGTGTTTGTTTATTTGTAAATGATCGATATTGTTTTAAGTGGTAGTGACCTCTAATTATTTTTTCATGATTAATGAATATATTTAAGCCATGTATTTTGTTTAATGTAATTTCTGTGCGCATCCATTGATTACAAAAGTATTAAGATGAAGAGTTAGAAGAAATTGCCACCATAGGGATGGCTTTAGGAGCTTAACCATAGGTTGAACCTTCGCCCTAAAGTTGGAATCTCTAGTTGTATCACAAAGTTGCGTGATTAATTTCTCAGGTATTTTAGAGGAACCTTCATGGAAACTGTAAATATGCATCCCTAGTATTGCCTCCTATAATTGTCTTCCCGGTGAGATTTGATATTTGAGGATGCTTTCTAAAATTTTAAAAAATGTAAATTTCTTTGCATAATATTGAACTCTAGTTTCAATCCACTATACCGTTAGCCGGACTACGAACAGAGCACGTGGAGCCACTTCATCCATGGCTTTAATATGCTATGTTATACAACTCGCTTATGTCTTCTCTTTGTTGTGAAATCTGGTGTTTTATGGGTTGACATTGACTTGTAGCTAAAATTTCCTTGCAGGCCTGTGCATGGCTGTTCAGGCATTTGTACCTTCTGAAAGCCAAGGAGCTCTGAACATTTTAGCTGGGTATGGTTTGGATGTGACTAGTGAATGATCGCTGTGATTTATATATTTTAAAACACCTGCTTGTATGATGCGGCTATTTTCTTGTTGGGGTGGTAGGTAGCTAGTCAACACTTCTTAGGTCAGGTAATTGGCCTCTGTGAGATCTTTTGTGGATTCATTGCCTTCATTGTGATCTCTCCGGCATCTTCCTCTCTCCCTCCCCTAACGTGCATTTTGTTGTGCAAAACACAGCCACCAAAGAAATTTGTGCGGGTTCTATTGTATCAAAAAAGTTATTTAAGATTGTGTTTGATATCTTTCAACTTTGCAGCGGTTTGGACTATTGCTTACTGTATTTGGTTTCTTTGAACTTTAAGTTAACAGGTATGAGGATGGGAGTATGGTGTGGTGGGATATAAGAAACTCGGTAGCACCCTTGTCTTCAGTCAAGTACCATTCAGAGCCAGGTTTACTTGTACCTTTTCTTTAGAAAAGACCTTTTAACATTGGAGCTTGCTTATTTTTGCTTTTATATGTCTTAACTTGCACCTGTTTTTGCATGCAGTTATTAGCTTGTCAGTTGATCGATCGTGTCATGGAGGCATCTCTGGTGGTGCAGATGACAAGATAATGGTGTTCAATTTGGACTACAATTTGGTAAATTTGATATATTTTTTGAGGAGACTTATCTTTTCTGATTATGTTACTTGGCGCTGACAGCATATTTGCGACATACACCATGGATGTTGACATATTTGTCCTCAACATGTTTCGTTAATTGATCTGTAAGGATGAAGAGAAAGGGGCTTACTGCTAAGCCCGTACACCCATTTGGATTATGGGAAAAGTGTTACTATCACCATTGTGTCCTTGGAGAGTATTCTGCCCTGTCATACATATCCTTTATGACCTGAATATTCAAAGTACTTGCTATCAATCCCTAAACTATATCCAATGCAAATGCTTGGGATTACCCGTTGTTTAAGTCGGTGCTGTCTATGAATTGTTCTGCAGTTATCCCTGCAGATGAATTTCTTTTGTAATTTATCCCTCTATCACTAAACCAGATTTGATTTGATGACATGAACTATCCTTCCTTGGCTCATTTCAATAATTTTCTTTTTCATAATTTTATGATATGCGCGTTGTGTATAGATGTTTTGTTATTGTATATGGCTGCAATGATCATGTCTTCATATTTCGATTATTGTTGAAGTATAGTTGAGAAAACTTTTATTGGACTAAATGTCATATTGTATTTGAGTTTTGGTGTGTACAATGTTGCCATCAATTCTTGATGTCGTCCTTTTCCTTTTTTGGAACCAAATCTTTGATTGTGTTATGGCTGTTTTTCCCAGGGTACTTGTATAGTCAGGAAAGAAATTGGTTTGGAGCGGCCTGGAATAGCTGGCACTTCAATTCGTCCAGATGGAAAAATTGCAGCTACTGCTGGATGGGACCACAGGTTTGTAGTTTTCCATAGTTTATTTATTATCCTAATCTACCACAAGTGGGTCTAGCATTCCTATTTTACTTGCAATTTTTGTCTAAACTTCTTGACATTTTTGACTCTGTGCACTTGTCTTGCTATATTACCTTCACTCAGTCAGCTTAAATGACATTGCTTCACCAATTTGGTTGTTCATACTGTTGTCTTTTGGTGAGATAGTAGTTGTTTTCTATCTTTGTCCCTGGTATGTTTGAGCTTTCCCAAAGAAAATTGGTTTGACATCCTGCTTATGGATCTTACTTATCATGGTCAGGAAATCATTTATATTGCTAATATTCCATTGACGTTCCCCTTGACATCTGAAGTTGTGTTAAATGCATGGGTTTTTTTTTGCTGATAATGCTATCACCAAAGCTTTCTTGTTAAGATTCATATGGAGGAAATGCTTAAAAGATTAAACTTTAAGCGTCTCCAGGGAAAAGTCTGCTGACCACTGCCTTGTTCATTGCTGGGAGGGTTCTGGCGTTTGTCTCTCTTGATGGAGTTGGTTTCTTCGAATTTGGAAGATTAATTGTGAATAACATTTGAATTTTCTTGAATTTCATGACAATATTATTCATGAGAGTTGGAGGACATGATGATTTTGTGAGTTTCCCTTGTTATACATGGGTGACATCTTTTCGGTGTACTTTAGTATACCTTTAGATTACTATCAGAAACAGAAAACAAGACATTACGGTCAACACTCATTAGATCTTTTACTTCTTTGCCAGCCCGACAGACCTCCAAGCCACTTCTGTTTAGTCTCTATTTCAGCCAAGATTGTCAAACTATGAATTATGGTCTTGGTGCACCCCTATAGCCTGGATCCTTAGAGACGAGCTGATAGTTCAATGGACCGAATTGGACTTCTGGAAACTATTGAAATTATTGGCCCAGTGGTGGATAAAGAGTGTATGATAATTCACAGCTTGCATCATAGCTCTCTGCTGGCACTTTCTGGCCTTGGGTTGTGAGAATATTTCATAGATACATTCTCTTGTGATTTCCAAACTTCAAATTTGTATGTTCCAGAATATTTGTTGAAAGATGCAGTTATACTCCAGAATCTTACTAATAGTCTACCACCTTCTTCTATCATTCCTGGTTTTGTGCTTGAAATCAAAGATGTTAAGTTGTATTATGTCAGCTTTTCTTAGTGGTCCATTTCATCTTATGACAGGGTAAGGATATACAATTATCGGAAAGGAAGTCCACTGGCAATACTCAAGTACCATAATGCAACGGTGCGGTTTTGCCTGCAGACCCCTTTTCTTTTCATTGCTTAGTTTGCAGTTCTTTTTTTCTCTGGTATTTCTTTTTTTCTCTGGTATTTTAACTAGTACTCACAAAATTGCGTGAAGCATTGATTGATTTCATTTCATAACTGAACAAGTATCTGGAATAATGTGTGTACCATAGTTTTCCTTACTAGCCTGTCCTGCTTGTCAGTCGGGCAAGGGTTCACAGGCTAGTTGAACCTGGAAGAAAGATACCGATGTGTACCAAAGTTATTATGATTGTATGCCATTATCGACATAGAATCAGCATAAAGTGATTATTAGCTTTCTCGAGTTTGTGTGAAAATGACGATGAAAACTAATCTGATTAGCTTCATTTTGACATGCAGTGTAATGCAGTGTCATTTTCAACTGACTGTAAACTGCTGGCCTCGTCCTCAGAAGATACCACTGTTGCGTTATGGGAAATCTACCCGCCTCGAAGCACAGCTTAGAAAGGGGTCCATGTTGGCGGTTTGACATTGGTGGAACATGATTTTTGAATCACTTAAGCATCGCTGATAGGATTTGTGAATGTAAGAAAATACCTATCAAATTTGTGAATGGAAGCTCATCTTAAATTGCCCGATATTTATGTCGATGGCCATGAGTTTGGGGATGAGAACATTTTGATTCTAAGTACAATAGTCAGGATGATTTTTACGCAAGGTCCCGGGGCCAAAGAAGTTGTATAGATGATTTTTGGTATTTGTCTTTGCATTATGAAGGTAAGCAGATCGTATGTAATGGCGGATTGTTTAGTCATTTGGATGCTCTGTTTTGTTGTATTTGTTTAGCGGCTAGATTGTTTAGTGTCGGTTTTCCTATATGTGGTCTTGGCCTCGACTTTTATATCTGGTTTTTTCATATTACTAGTCAAAAGTACCGAGTGTCTGGAATTCTTTACCCATATCAACTGAAATTAGAGTGATCTTACATTATCTTGATTCAAAAATTGTTTTACTAAGAGATACGTAGTAGAAGTTGGGTAGAGATGTTTGCCAATGCTAATAACTCGATATATTTTGTCGAGTTAATTACTAATTCATTTTGCATCAACGATAAATATTAAAGTCAACTAAATTTTGGATAAAAGTTGTGTTCTGATAGTTGAATAGGTAAATAAATTATGTACGAATTTAGAAACTATTTTTTAAACACATAAGTATTTAAATTGGATAAGATTTATCAGTGAGGTATTGACGTAATAGTTAAGATTAACGTCTTTAGTATATTAAGTTTTATGTTCGATTCTCTACTCTCATATTGTATTGTATTGTTTTGTGGTTCTTTTGAACCTAAAAAAAATAAAATTGAACAAGATTTTGTCAAACAATCAAGTAAGGTTATCTGTGAGCTGTTAGTCTGTCAGTCATTATTGTTTATTATTGATATAAAATGAGATAAAGGGTCACGAGGGAAAAGGTCTAGGTTGAAAAAGAGAATTTGTGATTGCAAATATAGCCATAACTAGGTTTTTAAAAATTACTTTTTAAATTTTTTTTTTTTTATAAAAAGACATGAACTTTTGAAAATTACCTTAACTACTACTTTAGTGAATGCTTAGAATTTAGATCAAATTGTTAACCTTTACCTAAATCACTGTCGCTGAAATTAATGTGCAAATAATTTGGTAATTAAAGATTGACAACCTTAAAAAAAACATATGATCTTGACAAAACTAAAACATTTGATCAACTACCAATGAGGTCTGGACATAACTTTCAAAATTAAAGTTTTGGTGCACTGAGGATTGATTCTCTCACCGACTTTATTTTATGCCACCTTTTGTATCTCATTTAAAAAAAAAAAAAAACCTTTAATCCATTTCTATATGATTTTAGTAAATGATTAATTATGTATACATCTAACAATATACAACCGACTTAATTGAGAAAGTTAGGAGGCATTTAAGTTGATATTGTAAACAAGGTTGGTTTATGTTTCATGGGGAGTACTATTTATTAATGTTAATATCAAAAAATTCTATATTGTAAAAAAAATTGTAAGAGAGACTCTTTAAAAATTACGTGAAACGTACTTACTTGACTCGTAAAACTCAAAATCGAGACATGTACATCATTTTACAAACTTTTTATAACATACATGCATCTACATATGAATATTTAGATTATATATATATATATATATATATATATATATATATATATATATATATATATATATATAATTTTATATAAACAATATGCATTGAAGACAAGACCAGAATTTTTCAATCTCCATGGGAAAATACATGTCATCCATAAATAAATGAAGTTGGACTCAAAAAGATTACTAAAATCTTCACTGATTATAAATTAATTGCTGTCGAATCAATAATTATTAAGAAAAATAGCTGGATTTTGCTTTTCAAACGAGAAAATTATTTAAGTGGTTAAGCGCTTTAATTTATTTTGTAATTTAAATTTAAAATTTGTATTTTTGGCTTCTGGCTATGGCCATAATGGCCTGCATGGTTAGGGACGTGACAAGCAAACCTTGATCAACCAGCTACTTATGAGCTATGGGTTTCATTGCCAATTTAGTTTATTATATTTTGACTTATTATTTAACATATTTTACCGAGTAAATTGATTAGTTTGTCACGTATTTAGAGTATGAGACTGTCCGAGAAAAATTATATTTTTTATAAGTTCATGTCTTTTTCCACATTATATTACACGTGCCACATTAATTTTCTCATAATTATAGAAAAAGTCTGGATATAAGTCAAATTTTAAGGAATGTAGTTTTG
This sequence comes from Talinum fruticosum, assembly GCA_021018815.1. Lineage (NCBI taxonomy): Eukaryota > Viridiplantae > Streptophyta > Magnoliopsida > Caryophyllales > Talinaceae > Talinum > Talinum fruticosum. The sequence continues at coordinate 123,666 of JAITYX010000019.1, forward strand.
GATAATTTATAATCCTCGTGGTATAATCTGTAAGAGAATGGTTGCTTAACATTTCTTTATACTTGTGGTTTAAAAAAAATTACAATCCTGATGACAAATAAAGGGAAAAATATATCGTAACGATTTGAGACCGAATAAACTTTCGAGTCACTCTTGTTTTGGTTGGAAATCGCAAAAATTCAATTAACAAGCAAAAACTGGAGGAACAAAACTCAATGATCTCTCTTTTGAATTACAAAAATTAAGTTGATGTAAGCAACTATCAAAGAATGCATGCCTCTTGGGGCAGTCTAATGATAGGATGACTAATTTTCACAAGGAAGACCGGAGTTCAATTAAAAGATGTTATTTCGTTTTGAGAATTCCTTAAATATTTTCGTAAACTATATGCGTATGTTATAATTTACTTATTTAAAACAACTCTCAAATAATGTCTTACAGAATACGATATGCTAATGTCTCATTAGAATCACATCATGCAAGTTCCATTTGTTAATAGAAGTAACTTATCTCTTGAATTATTCTGATCATATAATTTAACAAAAAATGATCCTTTGTTGTAAAGAATGATGAAATTATATTTACAGTTGAATCCAAATCCCTTCACTGGGAATACCCTGATGCACCACGAACAACATATAGAACCCAGGTGGTGCGATGTTTGTAGATTCGGATATCCTGACCTCGATTTGGACTAAGGACTTATCTGGCCCGATTCGAGTTACCAGGATTGTATTGGTCAAAACCAACAACCTTTGTGTGTAGCGAAGGGTGGTTTGATCATCCTAACCTTGACTGTATCTGGTTTAAATAACCCAGTAATTGAGAACTTGATTCGGAAGAGTTGTCCATACTTGAGCTTACTACTTGATTTTGGGTCAATAATAAGCGGGCGTAGCTCCGATTGAGTCGGATCCAAGTATCGGGGCGAGAACGTCTCAAGGCTGAGTTCAGTTGGGAAGACAACATTAGTGAAATTATAGAACTTATGAGGGTTGCTTCCGCCCACCAATACCCTTCCGTCCCTTAACAACAGTGCCGAGGAGTGGTACATCCTCGGGATCGTTGTCTCTTCCTGGACTTCAAACCTCGACCCAGGGATCCCATCCGGATGGTAAACCACTGGGGCCAAAGCCGGGTTCTGACCCAGTTCCCATCCAGCGGTCCCTGACCTGGCCCCATTAATAATCAAAACATCCCCATTAGGTAGTAATACCATGTCTCCCATGACTCGGGGCATAGGCATGGTCTCAATGGTCCAGGTTGGATTCAGGTCGGTAATCTTAATCCGTGCACACGTGCTCAAAGCGGGCATAAATTTTCCCTTATTCAATGCCATCAAGTAAGACCCTTTAGGTGCCCCTCCACATACCAACACCTCCGCCTCCACATTCGGACCCTCCAAATTCTTCAATGGTAGCATCACCGCCGACCCAGTACTCGGATAGCTCCGCGGGTCGCCCCCTGGGATTTCTGGGTAGGTCCGAATAACCTTACTCTTGAAGTAATCAAACAAAATGGCCCTATTATTGGCGAAAATGCACAAATTTCCGTCCACATTGAGGAAAACAAACGAGTACAAATTGTTCTGGATCTCGGGGTCATTCGTCTCAACGAGAAACGGCAAACTGTGGAGATTCGAATCCGGAGTTTTCGGGAAGAATTCGTAGTTAAACTGCTTCTCACCGCCTACTATAATTACCCGGCCGTCGGGAAGGTTGTGATTAGTGGCGTACCACCGGCGGGCGAGAAGCCGTTCAGGAAGCTCCGACCAGTCTCCGTCGCTGGTGGCGGGGTCAAAGGAGCGGATGACGAGCTCGCCGTCGTTGAAGCCACCGGTCTGGATGAGACGGCCGTCGGAGAGGGTGGTGCCGGAGGAGCACCAGGTGCCAGTGAGGATGGTGAGGGGGCGGAAGGTGTTGGAAGTCGGTTCATACTGGGCCGAGTGGGCTGTGCAGTCGGTCTTGAGGGCCTGGTCGAAAGGGTCGTGGCGGCAGTGGCCGACGGGAAGGGAGAGGTTGGAGGGGCCAACGTCGGTTCGGTCAAAGATTATGACTTTATCGTCTGAGAGGAGTTGCATGTGCATGGCGGAGATACCAATGCTTCTCTGAAGCAGCTGCCATTGCGAGGCGGCCGAGACGGCGGAGGGGCGGAGGAGGAGAGAGAATGAGAGGAGGAGGAGGAAGTTAATGAGGAGATGATAGAGGAGATAGCATGCTGACATGGGGGCTTTTTTTTTCTTTTAATTTTAAGAATTAGTTTGTCTGGAAGTTTTGGATATATGCTGGGTATATTGGGTATATAAATACTTGTTGAGGATGGTGATGCTCCATGCAGAAGAAGAATTTTACAAGAAATACCACGTAAAAATATCTCTAAAGTGACATGAGATGTGTAGTGTCGTCTATTAAGGGGTGATAACCCAAATTGAGTTTTTCCATGAAAATAATTATAGTCTGATCATTTGACATCATACATGACATATTGTGTGTCATTTTATGTGTTGTTCATATATTGTTTAGACTTTATATATATATATATATATATATATATATATCATGTACGATGTCAAATGGGTATAAATTTAATATAATTTTAATTCAATTTATATATAATAAAGTGATTGTTACAAAAAGGCTTTGATATAAAAAATAGAAAAATAATAAAACAAAAAGAACCAATGGTGATGTGTCAAATATCTAGCTTATAGCAAATCACTCGATTATATATATATATATATATATATATATATATATATATATATATATATATATATATATATTAAAAGTTGAATCTAAACAACGACAAGTAGGAAGACATACAACATATGCCATATGCGATGTCAAATGGATAAATTTAATACAATTTTAATATAATTTAATATTGATGCAATTCATATATCTCGTAAACTATTAGTAATTATATTTAGTTTTAAAAATTATTAAATATAATAAACATAAAGAATGAAAGATATATTAATTAAAATAAAAAATAAAAAATATATCTAGTTACCGTTTATTATAAAATCATCAGCCTAAAACTCACCATTTATTTATATTTATATTTATATTATTAAAAAATCTTCATATAATGAGTCTAACAATCTTCCACAAGTCAACAATCAAAAATTGAAAAGACATCATAACATACAATAATAATAGATCTTGCATAAATATAAAATTTGACAATTTTATTTATAATAATCCAACCATTCTTAAATTCAAATTCTATCATTGTATTATTGCTAAGTTAGAAGTTAAACTAAAAGGCAATTCTTCACTAACAAACAATCAAATCCAAAAGCCTAAAATTCTTCCATGATCAACTTCAACTGCAACAAAAACCAAGATCATAGAAAACAAGCAAGTCGAAGAAATGATTCTTAGCTAAGAATCAAAACCCTAATAGTCATCCATTATTAAGTCATACTTCATCTCCATCGTCCTCTTCATCTTCATCTTCTAAGCGCGTTCACCACGAATGCGACGAGCGAGCTGGACGTCCTTGGGCATAATGGTGACTCTCTTGGCATGGATGGCGCAGAGGTTGGTGTCTTCAAACAGACCCACCAGGTATGCCTCGGCCGCCTCTTGCAGCGCTAACACCGCGTGGCTCTGGAACCTCAAATCCGTCTGTTTAATTCCCACCAATCATCGTCATCGCAAACAATATGTTAATCGCACAAACCCTAATTCAGAACAACTCTACCAATAAAAAGGAGGAAGTTGAATTTCACCTTGAAATCTTGAGCGATTTCACGAACAAGGCGCTGGAATGGGAGTTTGCGGATCAGAAGGTCGGTGCTCTTCTGGTACTTGCGAATCTCTCTGTTTAGAAGAAACTTTCAATGCGTTATTCAAGATTTGAAGGTTCGGATGAATTCTTCAACAAGATTGATTATCAATTGAATTCGAAACATACCGAAGAGCCACGGTTCCGGGGCGAAAGCGGTGAGGCTTCTTGACTCCTCCGGTTGTCGGTGCAGATTTCCGAGCAGCCTTCATGGAGAAAAAGATTCAGACAATTAAGTTGCAATAAAATCACAATTAAACAACAATCAAACTATATAGAGCCCTAATTTAGAGCCTACTGAATCGAAATCAAAATCGAGAAAAATTTGATAAAATTGATCTTACCTTCATAGCAAGCTGCTTCCTGGGAGCCTTACCACCGGTAGATTTACGAGCGGTTTGCTTAGTACGAGCCATTGCGATTCAAATTCAACTCACAACCAACAATGAATCAAAGAACACTGCTAGTAATCATATGATCATCAAGTCAAGAGAGTGAAAATCAATCACAGCCTTGATCGACTAAACAGAATCAAATCATGATCTTCAAATTGAATAACCGTAAACTCCATGGAGAAGAAATATCACAGGCTAGAGAGAGACGAGAGAGGAGAGAGAGAGGTTACCTGGTAATGGGCGATTAGGGTTTTGAGAGCAAGCGAACGCCAAGAATGAATTGAGTATTCGAGAACGTGAGAATGCAGGGGGTTTTATAGGAGGGAGAAGAAGGGGTTGGGTGGTTTGAACTCAGGGAGGGAAAGCCGACGTGGAATAACGGTTTCTGCCCCGGGTTAAAATTAAGCAATTTTATTGACACGTCAGGAATCCGTATTTTAATTATTGTGAAATGTGATTGGGTAATCTAATTGTGCTGACGGATCGTGAGGCTTTTTGTGTTTCTATCCCTAATGCGTAGAAGCAAACAATAAAAACAAAAAACAAACACATATAGCATATTAACAAAAGGAAAAAAAAATCATACTAGTTAAAAACCATATTTGTCATCCACAATAATTTATAATTTTGTTCGTCAACGAGTTTTGGAGTAGCGTTTAATGTTTGATCAAAATAGAATTCTAACTAATAAAATATTAGTGTTTAGTAAGATAGTATTTTCACCAAGACAGAATTTTAACTAACAAAATATTAGTTTTTGATAAGCTAGTGTTTTAACTAACGTTTACAATAACTTATAGTGTTTCAAACAGTGTTTCGATCCGAAAAACTAATAATATTAGCTTTGGACATTTAAAAATAGTATTTCATATTTTTTGATAAAATATTCTTCATTAATTTATATTTGGCAAATTATTTATATCCTTTTGTGTTGATTTATAGTAATCAAATAGTCTAACCGCTAAATTTATTAAATACATTTATTCAACCGTTTAACTGAATAGTTATCCGTTAACGGTTAAAATCTAACGAGTTATCTATTACCTAAACGATTATCAACTACACAAATAGTTATCCGCTATTCAAGTAACTCATTTTACCAAAGAAGACTTATATAAAGATGATAGTCCATATCCTATCTTATTCAAAACATCTTAATCTAGATCTTTATGCATCCCAACTAAATTAATTATCAAGTGTGAAGTGTATCTCTCAATTAGTAGTCAGTTTTGATGAATCTCTTTATTGGGTTTGAGTAAGATTAGGGGAACCCAAAAGCAGTCTAATGCAAGTGCACATTTCTTGTATAGATAATCAGATTCCGTCCATATCGATCTTTGTTCTGCTAAATAGACTTGGCTGTTTGGTCAACTTGGGTTTGAGGAAATGGTTTAAAAGGATGGTTTGCTTCTCCCAAAGGATCCATTTCAAATAAGCTCGTACAAAGTTTGCTTGTATTTAACAACTCGTATGATGGTGAATGGTTCTTCGAACTTAGATACAAAACACACATAAATAGAAACATAAACAAAAATGAACATAAACGAACATAAAAGAGCAGAAACGAACATAATAAGTTGCTAGAACATAAACGAATATAAACTAACATAAATGAGTTGTTAGAACATAAACGAATATAAACGAACATAAAAGGATATAAACAAACATAAAACATAAATAAATTATGTTTTTCATGTAAAGTCGAACGGACCCTTAGACTCGACCACGTCGAGTAAACTAGTAACTTGTATTCAACCACTAATATGCGAGATCCTTCTTATAAATGCTTGCTTATAGATGAAACAAAGAGGCTCATACTTTTCTTCCGGAAATGTCGGGCCATGGTTATTTCGGTGGGGTCAAGGTGGACAATGGCGCAATGAAACAAAGGTGATGACAACGTGCAAAACCTCAAGAGAAATAGTTATGTTCCTTATCCTGGTTGTTGCAAAATATATATATGTTCATCAAGTATGAAAACCCCTGCTCAAGAGTCAAGACTATGCTACTACCTGTACTCTTCCCCTTTCTTGTACATGCACGTAAATATACATTCATGATTTAGCACATGCAAATGCTGACCACAATATTCTCTATTGTATCGGGAGTACACATCCCAAATGGGGGTGGAATTATCCTTTGTCTTATAAACATCCTGTATTCAAAAATAAGGAGATCAAGTGGTATGCTAGAAACAACTATTTATTATTAACTTTTGAGAGTAAGCTTACAAAAGTTTATACAAACACTCAAGAGTATGTGGGATTCCTCACTTTCTCTCTTTAGGACCCCTCACTCACTCTTATGATGGATGCTCTCACTTGTTGTGGATGCTTACATAAGTAGGTCATTCTCATATTTATACTAGTCCCAACCCCTTAATATATAGTGGATATTTGGTAAAATCCTAATTATGCACCTAATTAAATATCTAGGATATGTATCAAGAAAATTCTAGAAAATACAATAATATATAGGATAATTCTATAGTTATCTAGATATTTTTAAGTCCTAGATTTTTCCATATAAAAAATCTTAGATATTATTTTGATGCCTTAGTTCTAGAAAGTGGGTAATGATTTTTATTTTATTTTATTTTTAACACTCCCCCTCAGTACTCACTTTTCTTCATTGTCGTCCTTGGAACCATATGTGCTAGGTTCGTCAATGCTCGGTCCTTCTACTAATGTTGCGTTTGCATATTTAGGATTTTGTTTCAAGTATCCTCTTGGACCTCGTTAGTTGTGACTCGGGACTTCTTCTATCATTGTCTCTTTGAGTTGGCTTGACCTCTCTTCTTGTGGAGAAGCATGATGTACACCTGTCTCGCTCGTAGACACCTAAAAATGTCGCCCTTATCTCTTTTATTTATTTTGTTGGCTCATTGATGAAATAAATCTCAATCCTATTTGCGAACCCGGATCGTGTTCGAAGTCTTATCGGCGTGGCGGAAGGTAGTAAACCACAAAAACTCATTTTAGCACCACAAATATTGGCCTTTTTCGTAGGTCGACCCACAAATCCATTTTCTATTAGCCAAACCAAATCCGATTCGGACTCCCAACCAGGAAACCCAAACCCGCACCAAAAATAAAACTAGTCAAACATAGAAACCTATCAAAAATAGAAAGTTTCTAAAAATGGAAAAGTGCCCAAACTATCACTAGTTTCCTCCATATTGTGCAAAAACGCAGCATTTCACTTTACACTTAGAGGCCAAGCAAGGCACGTAACCCGAGACATTCGTACGACTTCATGTGAAGATCGGCGCCGCATTTTCAAGCTAAACTTGCCAAAATGTTGTGTTTTGTTCTTAGCAACCAACCAAGGCATGGAACTCAATACGCTCATACACTACTACAAAACAGACATATTAGCGACGGAAATAGCGACGGAACATTAATAATTAGCGACGGAATTAGCGACGGAATTTTTCCGTCAGCTGAAAGCGGTCGCTAAAAATCAGCGACGGAAATTTTCAAGTCCGTCGCCAATTAGCGACGGAATATCGTTCCGTAGCCGAAACCAATCAGCGACGGAACGTTTTCCGTCGCTGATTTAGCGACGGAATTAGGCAACGGAAATCCCACCTTTCCGTCGCTAAATCAGCGACGGAATGGAGTGATTTCCGTCGTTGATAGTCGTATTAGCGACGGAATTCCCCATTTCCGTCGCTAATGTCCTGTCGCTAATCGGCACGGACCGTCGCCGATCCGTCGCCGATCCGTCGCTGTTCGTAAAAAATTTTATATATTGTTTGCTAATTATTCGTTATCCTAGTACGGAACATTGTGAATGGATATACAAATCCAACATTCACATATGTGACACTTACATTGGCATTTACATATGCCGGCCACAAATAATTCATCAAAGTTGGATATACAAATCCAACTTACATATTCAACATCATCAACAACCATAACATAGTTAAAACAAATTTGTAAATAGTTCGCAAAGTGATGATCACCAATATATACAAAAGTTCACATTTGAATTCACTCATCCTCTTCCTCATCCTCTTCCTCTTCCTCTTCCTCTTCCTCTTCCTCTTGTGGTTACTGGTGGTCGACGGTGCGATCCGGATGCTTGCTGAGACTGCAGAAATTCATTCATACGTGCTATTGGCTCAGTGAACCGTCGACCTGTGCCTTCGGATGCCGATTTTGTACGTCAAGCGGCCAGCAATGCTCAATCCAGTGATGTACCTCAGAATTTAAATTATGCACTCGTTGCTCTCCATTCCGAGTCATCCGTAGTAGAAGTTTTCGGTGATTTGAAGGACATTGTTGGTTTCAAGTTTCTAGCCTCGGATCCAAATCCATAAATGCGACCTTTCTTGTTCGCATTTGCTTTGACCCACAACTCTTGTTGTGAAGGGGTGGATACATGATCCTCGGAAGAGTTGGGGTCATCATTGGAAGTTTGAGTGGGTTGAGAGTTTTGCAACTCTTCCCACTCTTTTTGAAACTTCTCCTGAGTATAATATAAATATTTTAGGCATGTAAATATAACGAGTTGTTAACGAAAACAATAGATAGAAAATTATGCGGAATTCATATATACGATTACTCACGTAAATGGCCTTGGATTTGTTGTCCACCCATTCGTCCTTTTTTGTTTTGTGCGTGCGTGCAAATAGTTGGGTCGGTAGAGGCTGAACTCCTTTAAGCTCCTTCATCTAAAATTGAAAACAAGTTAGTAGAGAATCAATTCACCAATATGAACATGTTAACGGTTGCATGCGTAATCAATAAGAAAGGGGTACGTACAAATCGCCGCTTATGCTCCGTCATAGGGATTGAGCCACACGTATGGAGTGATGAACCAAGTCCCCACGATCAGCATGACGGTTTTTCGAGCTTGCTCGCAGAACTTCTTGTACTCGGCGGTTTCCCAATATTCGAGCAACTCGCGCCGGTAGTTGTCACCCAACCATTTCGGCTTCTTCTTAGTTTTCCTCGCCTTGAGCATGAAGTCCTTCAAGCGATCACTGCCTTTCTTTTCAAAATTTCTTCGATTTGGACTTCATGGGTTGGGGACCACGTGAAAAATTTCTATATAAATAAAAACGTCGTTTATACGTTATGAAATTAAAATATAATGCTCGAACATGCACAATAAGTGATTGTGTTATTTGAAGCTGGAGAAAACTAATGATGTGTCATTACCTTGAACTCGAGAAAACCATTGATCACGTTGTGATCGAGGGACTTTACCCCATGTAGGCCAAGCTCCATCGTATTTGCTTTGGAAGATGTGGGAAATCGTACCCACAACTTTGTCAATGGGGTAGAACCTTATCAATTCAACATATAAAATAGTTAGTCCTCCTAATAACTAATATGCTAATTTTATTTTATTATTTATTATCACACTCACCCTTCACCATCCGGCTCAATTCGGATTTTTCTCGGCTGCTAGCGCTACTTGATTGAAGACAAGGATCCTCGTTCCCGATATCAGTTGGTCCTTCATTTGTAGGCATTTGTGGTGGCCGTTGTTCGGAACCAACGTGGATGCGTGGTACATTATTTGTACCATATTGTTGATATGTATATGTACTTGAACGGGTTTGAGTACATATGGGGTTGCTTGAGAATATGGAGGGTTTAGAAAGAAAGGTCCACCCGAGTGGGTTTTGCATGTGTGGGACATTTGGGAGTTGGAAAAAGGGAGGGTTGGGAATAAATGACCCCCAATGGAGTTTGGTTGTGAGGGGAGTGTGGAGATAGTGTTCCACCGGCAGAAGTTTGAAGGTTACGAGGGTTTTGAGAGGGGGTAGAAGTGCTGACATCATTACCTTCCCCATCGGTAGAGGTGTTTCTAGCCCTTCCCGAGTAGGCGATCTTTTGGTTCCGCCTCTACCTCTCTCCATTTTTCCGTACATAAACAAGTAATTCACGGTATTAGTTAACATCCAACGGTTCAAGTGATTTCATATAGAACAACATACAAACAATAGTAAACATATGCACTTGTAAGAGCGTTAGATATAAATGCGAAGCATGTGAATAAAGTACGCTTCAATGGTTTCACCTTCGAGTACATTAACAAGAATTCATTCGATTACAACATAAATGAAAGTTGTATAATAAAAAACAAACCCAACAAAAGCACATTATCAACTACTCATCATCCTCATCATCGGTCTTATCGTCATCTTCTTCACTATCCTCTTCGGCGTCATTGAATAGGGTATGTTCTTCTTCATCATCGGTGATATTGTCATCATCCCATTCCCCTTCTTCATCTTCTTCACCTTCCTCTTCTTCACCAACATCCTCAATCTCATCTTCTCGGGTTTAAAATAAAATCATCAACTAATTCTTCTGCGGAGCTTGAGTTATCAACCAAAGTTTACGGCAAAGTTTCTATTATTGGATCGATTGTACCCATACTATCCTCTTGGAATGCACGGGGAATAGTATATTGGTCATCCACTCGGCCCTTGGTTTTGATGCCACAACGACGAACCAATTCAGTTTTTCTCTAGGGACCCCTTGTGGATATGACATATAATACACTTGAGTTGCGGTGCTAGCAAATATGAAAGGATCGTACTTACGATACCGCCTTGTACGATGCAATTCGACATACGAACTATATTTATGGCGCCGAGTTCCCCGAGGACGACTAGGGTCAAACCAATCGCATTTAAACAGCACACACCTTTTTATTGGTTCACCCACATATTCAACTTCAACAACCTCTTGCAAGATGCCGTAGTAATTATTTTCAACATTTCCTCCATCGGTTCCTTTCACACGGACACCACAATTGAAGGTCATTCTCCCTTCATTTCGAGCCTTAGTATGAAATAACATTCCATTCACCGTGTACGCTGTCCATGTTTTCACTCTTCTTAAAGGACCTTGAGCTAGTTGCATCAAATAAACATGCTTTTCATCATGATATACTTGATAACAATGAATGCGTGTCAATAACATAGTGTTTGTTTAGTTTATTACAATGGAACATCCGATACTAATAAAGTTGTGGCACGAGTAATAAGTAACAACATATGGTACTCACAGCTCCGTTGAACCACTCTTCGAACTCACTTTCCACCATTGCATCAATTGCAGGCATCACTAACATCACCATACATAGCTCGTTTTTGGTGTTCGAATAGGCTGAGTTCAAAGATTTTATTAAGATGACATCATCGTTACGAATTAAACTATAAAATTATTGAAACGAGTGTTCATTAGACAAGATAAACTCACTCCAGGTAAGGTTTAACTTCGGCACGGTTCGATAAAACATGCGGATGTGCGGCCGTCTTTTCCTTATCATCAAGGAAACGCGGACTGCACTTCCCAATTGGAGCACCTTACGGTATGAATACCGAAAGAGTAGGATTGTGGTTTGGAACTTGGCGAGTACTCATTTCGTCGACTTCTAGTGCGCATACAAGGCACGTTAGAGCCGAAATAGTAAGAGGCAAAATGTGTTTCTTCAAATCGGGCGTACTTTTCAGCGATACTCCCTTCGAGGCTTCGATTTGTTTCCTATGGATCTTTTCAATCGGCCAAAGAACCTCTCAAATGGATACATCCACCGATACTTGTACCGGACCACCCAATTTTGCTTCCTCCGCTAAATGAACCGGCAGGTGTTCCATCACATTGAAGAACCCGAGGAGGAAATATTGTTTCCAATTTACAAAGGGTTATTGAAATATTTCGATGCATTTGCTCTAACTCCGCATCCAGTAAAACGGATGAGCAAAGGTTCTTGAAGAACTCACTAATTTCAATGAGAGGCGCTAAAACCTCGTCCGGGAGTGCACTAAATGCTATTGGAAGAAGGCTCTCCATGAAAACATGACAATCATGACTTTTCATGCTATGGAACTTAGTGGAGTTTGGGTCGACAAGGTATGAAATGTTAGAGCGATAATCATCCGGCATTTTCAACTCCCTTGCCCATTCACATATTGCCCTCTTACGCTCCAACGTTAACACATATTTTGCCTTCGGTTTGAGAAGTTTACCGGTGATTGCATGCTTTAAATTCAACTCTACACGATCACACAACTCTTCCAAATCCATTCTTGCCTTGATGTCATCCTTTGATTTACTAGGAATATCCATAACGAGTGTTAATTATATTCTCAAAAAGTTCTTCTCAATGTGCATCACATCTAAGTTATGGCGGAGCAATTGATCTTTCCAATATGGGAGCTCCCAAAATATGCTTTGTTTTGTCCAATTATGATCCTTCTTAAACCCCGAAATGTTAAATTCTGCGCTTACGTTACTTTGGGAAAGTTTTCAACCCATTGTTTTATTTCTTCCCCTGTATAACGACGAGGAGGACCCGAATGTACGGTTTTGCCTTTTGTAAACGATGTGCTTGTTCCTTCGAAACGCGTGACTTCGGGGCAAAAACCGCCGATGAAAATCAAACCATGAAAATTTTCGGCCATTTCTAAGTTTAAATGCTTTTTTGATTCATACATACCGGGCATGACATGGCACCATGCGTACTCCATCCGGATAACATACCATAGGCCGGAAAATCATTAATGGTCCACATCAACGCAGCCTTCATGAGAAAGTTCTCACCTTTAGAAATATCATATGTTTCAACACCATCTTCCCATAGTGTTTTCAACTCATCAATGAGAGGCTGCAAGTACACATCAATTTTATTTTTCGGATTCCTCGGCCTGGTATGATACATGTCAAGAACATATAAGGCGTCGTCATGCATAACTCTGGTGGTAGATTATATGGCGTAACTACGGTCGGCCGGATTGAATAAGACCTTGCGGGTTGGCTGAATGGATTAAACCCATCCGCGCACAAACCAAGTCTTATGTTTCTAGGTTCGATAGCAAATTCGGGGTGAACTCTATCAAAATGTTTCCATGCTTCACCATCGAAGGATGACGAGAGGACACCATCTTCTCTTACATTCTCATAATGCCATCTCATGTGTTCTGCAGTGGTTTTGAAGCAAACAAGCGTTGAAGTCTTGGTATTAACGGCAAGTAATGCATCCTTGTAAATGGAGTTCTTTGACTTTTGCCATGTCTTTCCCTTTGACGCTTCCATCTCGCATGACCACAAAACTTGCATGAATCAAGGTCACTTGTCCTCTTTGTAGAACAACATGCAACCTTGTCGACAACAATCAATTTTTTGAACATCCATCCCAAGATTTTTAATGACCTTCTTTGCATGGTGAATGTCACGAGGAACTCGGTTATCGGGCGGACAAATCTCCTTCATAAGTTGAGCAATTTCATTAAAGCAATTTTGAGGCATGTTGTAGTCGGACTTAATGCTCAACATTCTAACAGTGGCGGACAGCTCGGTGTGAGTTTCATTTCCCGCCCACAAAGGTCGTTGCGCAGCCTCAACCATATTAAAGAAACTTTGGGCATGGGTATTTGGAGGCTCACTTGTGGAGTTTTGATTTGGGATCATAGCATACGTGACCATATCATTCATACGGTCGATATTTGTTTCGACATCGCCGTAGTTCATATGATTGGCGCCACTGTCGTCGTTGAATACGTTAGAAACCATTGTTTGCTCCTCATGTAAATGACGATCTATTTCTCCATGGCTAGTCCAATACCAATAGTTTGGAAGAAAACCATATTGATAGAGGTGCAACTTAACTTCATCGGGATCCTTATACTTCCGATTTACGCATTTGCGACATGGACACCTATATTGTTGATTATGCACAAATTCCGATTGGCTTCTAGCATGTGCATCAAACTCCTCAACCCCGTCTAAAAACTCTTGTCTATACCCAACTCTACCGGGTAATAACCTACGATACATCCATCTACGATGTGTAGGCCCGATCCATATTAGGTATTCGATTGAAATTTAACAATTTATTACATTATTAGTTAAAAATACCAACACATGGAGATGGTATATGACTACATATTTTCTATAACGAACATAATTTATATATAACCATTATGCATCTATAAATTTTTTAATATACATAGATTTATATAATTTTTATATTTTACTCTTCAATATTTATTTCATAATTAAAGTAATCATACCTAATTAGCATAAATGAACTCCTATACATATAATTACACTAATCATACGAGTAAAGCAATCATACCTATAAGCATACCTAATTAGCGTCAAGAACCTCACACAAATAAACAACAAACAATTACGCATATATAAATCAAAAACACCATTTCCCTCAACTTCAACAATAATGTCCCACATATCCTACACAATTGCACATTTGTCTATTCAAAGTCATCCACAATCAACATTAATTTCCACCAAATTACATATATTCGTCAATTTCAAGCATACAATTTTTTAAACCCTAAATTTAACTTCAATAACATTTAATCCATAAAGAACCCAATTGCATAGTTTTCTATTCAAATTCATGTACAAACAACATTAATTTCCACTAAATTACATATATACGTTACTTTCAAGTGACAATATTCAAAACCCTAAATTTAACTTCCATAACATTTACTCTACAAACAACACAATTGCACATTTTTCTTCTCAAATTCATTCACAAACAACATTAATTCCCACTAACATACGTATATTCGTCAATTCCAAGTTATATTTTCTAAAACCCTAAATTAAACTTCTATAACATTTACTCCTTAAACAACACAATTTCACAATTTTCTTCTCAAATTCATTCACAACCACCATTAATTTCCCACAAATTACATATATTCATCAATTTTAATATCAATTTTGTAAAACCATAAATCTACAAAAAATCAACACAAAAATACCTCCAATGTATTGGCGGCACCGGCGGCGGCACGAGCTGCGACGGCGAACCTCGAGCGTGAGCCGGCAGCGGCGGTTGGTCGGCGGCGTCCTCCACCCGAGCGGCAGTGGCGGCGGTGCGGGGTCGGGCGAAACGAGGCGAGAGCGGTGGGGTTGCGGCCTTCGGGGTCCTGAACGCGGCGGCGGCGAGGCGGCGGCAGCGGCGACGGCGGCGTGCCTCGTCGCCGGCGGTAGTGGGCGATGGCGGTGGTGTCGCGGCTAATAGCTCTCGGTCTCGGTCTCGCTCTCGGTCTCGGTCTCGCTCTCGCTCTCTGTTGGTTTGCGAAATCCGGAAGCTGGCCGGTGCCGGTTACGGATTTATTCGTAATTAGCGACGGAATATTCCGTCGCTATTCCGTCGCTAATTACGAAAAATGTCATTAGCGACGGAATAGCGACGGCATATTCCGTCGCTAATAACTACGATTAATTCCCTTCTTTTCTTTCGGGGAATTTGTACGGTACGAATGCCCGCCGACGGATCGGCGACGGAATATTCCGTCTCTAATAAATTCAGCGACGGAATATTCCGTCGCCGATCCGTCATGAGTACAACATAGCGACGGAGTAACTTCCGTCGCTAAATCCGTCGTTGTATGATCCAGGTGGCCTTTTACGTCGGTTTCCGTCGCCGATTCCGTCGCTAACTAGCGACCGGATTGTTTTCCGTCGCTATTTTAAAGTTTTGTAGTAGTGATAAGACGTTGTTTGGGAGACCGATGTCGCGTTTCTCGGGATTCTCCGGTCCAAGCGGATTTTATCCGGTCCAGCTCCTTTATCCTTGCCGACAAATCTTGACCTGGTTCAACCGACTTTCGTGACATGTAGCGAGTTTTTGGGTTGATTTTTTTAACCTAAATTTTTCTATAAATAGGGAGC
Source organism: Talinum fruticosum (assembly GCA_021018815.1). Taxonomy (NCBI): domain Eukaryota; kingdom Viridiplantae; phylum Streptophyta; class Magnoliopsida; order Caryophyllales; family Talinaceae; genus Talinum; species Talinum fruticosum. Next base: position 139,534 of record JAITYX010000019.1, read on the forward strand.
TACTCCCTCATTTTTGGTTGCTACATTTTCAGCTAGTCAAGCCCCTCTAAGCAAAAATACTCCTACCACTTTCTACTCTCTCCATTTTACCATATCGTGACACATTTTCCTAATTCCTAAACTCCACAAACAACCTTCTCCGCCCTTGTTTCGAGCTCACTACCCTGTCTGTTACATCGACGGATTTAGTTAGTGATCTTAGATCGGCAGGTGGAACAACCTGAGAGCATCAAATCCGCTTTCTACTCCTCTTTACGGTTTTTTATTTGTTTATGATATTTATTGCTTTCCGTGTTATGGATCAAAATATGTAATCACTTTTAATTCCTCCTCACTCGCTGCAAATTTTATTTATTTTTCGCTTACCTTTTGGCTTCCTTTACTACTTTTTTATTTGTTTATTTATCGTTTTCTTAGCATGTCTTGTTTGATTTAATTTTTGTACTCCACATGTTGTGTATTTGACTATTTAAACACATTTTCTTAACTCACAACTTAAACTAGTAAAGGTAGTCTATTGACGGACGGATTAAAGAGCATTTATCTCTATTTCATACGTTCGCTCCCGAACATTGGATTATCGGTTATAGGCCGATGAAGTCTCTTTCAAAACTTCTTTCAGGCTAAATTTTTCCATATTAAGATTGGAAGAGTCATTTTTTAAATTTTTGTTAGTTTTCATTCCTAAAACTGATCGATAACTCCATATCTTCTGTTTTATTTCTATCTATTTGCTTCTCGATATTTCGGGCATCCGAAGTTGAAGAAGGCCTCTAATCATTGACTTCTACATTATATCTTTAGCCTATGATAACTCATGTGACCGAGTCTTACATGCCATAAATATGTCATCTCATTCTTCCTTGTTTTGTCAATGTATGCATCTTGGGCTGACATCACATAGATCGACTCTAGATGTCGTCCTTCCATAAGTGGCGGAGACATAGGCTTGAGACCACGATATATATTGACATCCTTGAGACTAAAGACGACGTAGTTACCTAAAGATGTCAACTGTGAGATAGACAGAAGGTTCTTCTTCATACAAGGTAAGTGATAGACATTTTGTAGTCTGCGCTTGATGCATACTAAAAAGAGGAGCAATCAATGTGTTGTCAACATGAGTTATTGGCATTTTGGAGTCATTAGTTGTTACCTCGATGCGATCTCCTTTATATTCGGTCGTACCGTGTAACTTGTTCATGTCTCCTGTCATGTGTTTCGAGCAACCTAAATCCATTATCCAGTCATATTGATAGTTGATGGATTCATTACTCATCATGACAAGAGCAGTTTCCTCTTTCGGCTCCTCGACACATGATGTAGTTGTTTCTACATCGAGTGTAACATTGTTCTCTTCCATTGCAAAGGACGCCTGTAAGTCCCAATCTTCTTAACTTTCATTATTTTTGAAAGTAACTATGTTATCTTCCTCTTCAACAAATCTGCATTCTCGAGCATAGTATATTTGTAGCATCGATCCTCTTGTCGACGATACTTTAATTTTTCCTGGTCACTTCAAGCTTGGTGTGCTCCCCTCGAGATGGACCTTATCCACGTTGTCCTTGTCACCACTTTGATTACCTCCTTCTCGAATAATCTTTATCTCTAATATATCTTCTCAAGGACTTATCTTGGCCTTAAGGTTCTCTCCTTTTTGTAAAGAGAGTTTTTCTTCCTCCTTTATGGAGACCTTGGATATTTGTTTGTCTAAGTCATTCTTAATTGGCAAAGATACTTTCTAATTCTATTAAATTGGATTGAGTGGCCCATCCCCCAATTTCCGTGGTAAAGCTACTATATTTGGGGTCCAAGCCTCGGATTATGATCCGACACAATCTAGACTCGTTGATTACATTTTATGTCATTAACTTATCAGTTCAAACCAATCATCTTGTGTAATAGTCTATATAAGATCATCTCTAAGATTCTTGTTAATAGATCGAGACTCGTTTCTTCAAAGGATTGTTAGCCCTTTTCAAAGTGACTTTGTAAAGGTAGACAAGCTTATATAGGGCTCAAATTAGATATGAAAAAAGTTTATGATAGAATTGAATGAGACTTCCTATTGACTTGTCTTAAGGATATAGGGTTCCATCATGTCTGCTGATGATAGTCTTCTTTTTGTAAAGTTAATTATGAGACATGTGTCAAACTTCACAATATTTTGAATGACTTTTGTATCCAATGAGAACAACTCATTAATTTCCATAAGTCGGCTCTAGAACCTGTTTGGTTGGGCAAAGCTGGAATAGAACTTAAATTCTCTGGTTTCAAGTTCCTTTTTAGTTGTTTGGTTGAGGAATTTTGAATGTGGAACTTGAAATTTAAAGATTTCAAGTTCCCCTCAAAACAAGAGAATTTGAATAAGAGAAATTGTCTCCGGGTAGAGAGGATGGAAGTATGGAGTGCTTACCACTAAGGTAACACTCACTTGGTTATTATTATTATTATTATTATTATTATTATTATTATTATTATTATTATTATTATTATTATTATTATTATTATTATTATTATTAACAATAATAATAATAATAATAATAATAATTTACTGACGTACATAAAAAAATTTAAAAATAAAATAATTTTAACTTTATTCCGTGGTTAACAACCAAACAAAAAAATGTAACTTGATTACATTCGTGTTTTCTACCAAACAGATTGAAGAGAATATTTCAAGTTCCATATGTAACCCGTTAGGTATCATTCCTTGGTTTTATTCCATTTCGGTTTTCCATACCAAACAGGGTCCTCGTTTTTCAAGAAATTCTATGACTGTAGTTAGGAACTCCATTTCCTCGGCTTTTATCATTCCACACACAGATTCTCCGAGAAAATATCCGGGTTGTTATGTTTTTAGAGGAAGACCTAATAGCTCATTATTTGCGGATATTTTAACGAAAGTAAATGGTAAGTTATAGAACTGGAAAGCTAACTCGCTTTCTAAGGCAAACATAGTTGTGCTTGTTCAGTCCAATCTTGAATCATTTCCTGCTCACACGATGCAAAGCTTTAAGCTACCGAAGAGCAAGTACTAACTCTCTAGACAAAAATAATCGTGATTTTTCCGGAAAAACTCTTAAGATGCAAAAGGGCTATTTATGGTGGCGTGGGATAAAGTTTATACTCTGAAAAAAATTGGGAAGTCTGGGCCTTAAAAAACGAAGCGATCAATCAAACCTTCCTATGTAAATTTGTTTGGAAATACTTATTTGTTGATGATAACTTCTGGGGAAAAATCATGAGATCCAAGTATCCATTATGTGTGGATTTTTCTCAAGGAAAATAAAGGCATCAGATTCTTGGGCTTGAAAATATTTTCTCAACGAAAGGGAGCTTTTTAAAAGGAGTTTACGGTAAAAGGTGAAGTTTTGGTTGGATACTTGGTGTGGTAATTTTAGAATGTTGGATTATCATGATAGTACCCTTCTAAATATCCCTCCCTCGGATGCTACAGTTAGTGATTGCATCGCCCGAGAGAAAGAATGGGACTTGCTACAACTTAATACCTTTGTACCCGATGATATTTGTCAAGTTATTAAGATAATCCCTCTTTCTTCTCATGAAATTGAGGACTCTGTTTGTTGGGGTCTCATTCAACAGTGAAAAGTTTAAGTCTAAGTCTTCCACTTGGAATGTCTATAATATTTCCACTAGTTCACTGTCGTGGAATTTTGTGTGGATTTGGAATATGGATTTGATACCTAAGTTGAAAATATTTTTGTGGCAAATATATTGGTCACAATGCATTATCTACACAGGATAACCTGGCAAAGAGGGTTGAACATTGACACTATTTGTCCATCGTGCCAAGTCCAAAGTGAATCAATTGACCATCTTTTCTCATAATGTACTTATGTCATGGATATGTGGGATACAACTTTTCGACACAAGTGACTGGAGGTGAATTTAAGCCAATTGCAAAATCCCTCTCGGAATCATATTATCTATTCATTCGGAAAGTTGAAAAAACCATCTCATATGATTCGAATGGTTCATTTGTTATGGAGTATTTGGAAGAGTAGGAATGATACAATTTTCAACAATGGATCTTTCAATTCCATTGCTACAATTTTACGAGCCAAATCATTTTGGGCTGAATAGCGATCTAGGTACGGATGGGATGAACATTTCAACCCATCCCTATTTTCTCCCTCACTATGTGTCACCATTTTTAACCAGCTTGTTTGTTGGTACAAACCACCTGTAGGATTTATCAAATTTAACTTCGATGGTTCGAAATCCTCTTCAACGGTGGCAAGAGGTTTCGTGATCAAATGTTGGGATGATCGGTTTTTTAAGGCGGAAAAACAAACTTGAGGCCAACCTTAATTCTTATAGCAGGGGCTACCGATATGAGAAAGGACGTCAAAGCGAGTAGTCCAAGTGGGGTTTCATTTTATCATTTTGGAAGGGGAGAACCAGACGGTCATTAAAACATTTAAAGGAGATATTTAGGTCCCTTGGGAAATCCAGACGCTTATTCAACATACTTCTTGTTTTCTTCGGAGGTGCAATCACGTTCTTATTCATCACACATATAGAGAAAGGAATCGGGTTACAAATTGGGTGGTTAAGTTTGATTTTTGTATTTCGTCTATTCTAGTTTGCTTTTCTATCCCTTCTTTTTCCTTTCTCTCCATTTTAATGGAGGACAACTTAGGTATAACCCTTAAGAGAAGTGATACCTCCTACTTGTTGTACTTATCTTTCAAAACAAAAGAAAAAGAAAAGTTGATAGAATTTTCAAGTCAGCATCCGTTATAATTGATTGATTAAAAATCTCAAATCAATATATCGCATCTCTAATATATTCAGCATAAATATGAACCCAAAACTAAATATGAACCCAAAACTCAAAAAATGTGACAAACATAAGGGATTTATGGTTTGTTTGAATTGATATTTACATTAACATTTATAATAATTTTTAGCTTATTTTAGCTATAATAGTTCATAATTGTTATAACCGTTGATCATAACCTCGTATTATTATTATTATTATTATTATTATTATTATTATTATTATTATTATTATCATTATTATTATTATTATTATTATTATTATTATTATTTGCCATCATTGTCATACTTATTGTTATTGTTACAGTTATTGTATAATCGTATGAAGAGATATATAAATTTTATTTTATTTTTTTTGTATATTTTTTAAAATGCATAATTGTTGGCCTTTTGTCAAATTTGATAAATTGTATTTTTGCATTTTTTGAGATAGATACTAGTGAAAGCTGATTTTTTCCTAAAAAATTTACATAAAAATAAAATATGATTACTCACAAAATATATGAATTACTAATTGAATAAAAATTGAATCGATTACCAAAAATATATATTTTTAAATATTTATTATTTACCAAATATTCATTATTGTGAAATATAAATCGAATAATATACTAACGATATATTAAAATTTTATAACAACTTGTAACAACTCATAATAGTTATAATAGCTAGTCGAACAATTTATTTCAGCTCATAATAGTTACAACAACTAATCATTTTTCATCACTAGTGAGTGACAAGTCTTGCAAGTTTCAGACAGAGGTCAACAGGTGGTCAAAGGATAGAGTGGTACTGACAGGTTATAATAATAATATTTTTAAATCTAGGCCATCATAATTAAAATTAAAAGGACAAGACTTAACCCTCTCACGGTTAGACTATGCCCTTTTTCATTGGATACAAAATATATATATATATATATATATATATATATATATATATATATATATATATATATATATATATATATATAAAGCTTTTTCTCTCCGTATGGGTTTTTAATGCTTCCTTTTTTGACAAAAGAATCTAATTCTTGTATCTTAAGATTTCTAAGTTAGCGATCCAAAAAAACATTCCTTGTTTCTATCATTCTCTTTGTATTTAGTAATTGGAAGCTTAGCAGTCCATTGTGTGGTATTTGGAAAGGTCACTACATAAGTGACTTCAATTAGTGTACGTTTTTAAATTAGTGGTAAGTACTCCATGTTTATTATTCCTTCGTTTCACATTATTTGTTGTTTTCGCGTTGTAAGAAAATATAAAAAACATAAAATTTATGACAAAACTTATTTTAAGGCTCTATTTGATTTAAAGAAAATAGGTTGGAAAGAAATTTTAAATGGAAAAAAGTGATAAGGAAAAAAAGTTAAGGGAAATTAATTTTTTTCTTGTGTTTGGTTCAAGGTAAAATAGAGAGAGAAAAAAATTATAATCATTTTTTAATATCTTACCCATCCACCACATTTTAATAGAGAGGATAGAGAAAATATTTAATAGCATTAATTAATTGAGATGAGAGAGAAAATTTCTAATGGCCTTTTTTAATAAAAGTCTCTTTTTTTCTCCATTTCTCTCTCTTTGTGAATTTTTCCTTTCATTTTCCTCTCAATTTTGGAAGGAAAATATCATTGACCAAATTGATAAAATTTTCCATGAGTTTTTCCATCAAACTTTTTTTCTCTCATTTTTTCTTCAATTCAAACATGGGAAAGAAATTCATTTTTCACATTTATTTTCTTTCATTCTAATTTTCTTAGAATCAAATAGAGCCTAAAAGATCAAATTGTTCCAAAATTTTTTTTAAAGGGTAAGTATAACAAATATCAGGTAGTTTTACTTTTTATTGGATGTGAAGAAAGTTCACGAAAAAATGAGAGAACAATAATAATTGATGATGATAAAAAGGGTAAATTAGTCGTTTATATATCACTATTATTGTAAAATGATAAATATTACAAAATGAACAAGTAAAGTAAAATAATATATATTATGAAACGGACAAGAGTATTTAAAAACTAAGAAAGCAAGAGAATACATGGCACCGTATACTACGCCCTATCACCATCGAAAACTATGGAAGCAAGAAAATTACTCCATTAATGCCTTTCCCATTGTATTACCATGCCTCAAGTAATTTTTTTTTGTTTTTTTCTCAACTATTTCTTTTGGGTGCCTATAAGTATTTGTTTTTGAAAGACTATTTTACTCAAAAGGAGTAATTTCGGCGTAAAAATGTAAATACAAAAATTAATATATGAGACCGAGAAAAAAATTACTGAGCATATATGATAAAACGTATCCCCCCACACAATTATTGTGCAAGAGAAAACTAAGCAAATGTATATTTTTTAAGTACCTCGTAATTAGCATAAAAAGTTCTTAGAATATAGACTTGTTCAAATTATCGTGCATTTATGATGTAAAAATATATCTTGACACAATTGTGCAATACATGATAAGCAAATGTATCTTTTGCACTAGTAATTAGCATATAAGGTTCAAAGTTCAATAAGTATGGACTCCAATTTTACATGCATAATGTAATTATTAATCAAGACGGTTTACATTTGAATTTTTATGTAAAAGCGGCATTCACATTAAGAATTGTTACTGAATTAAACAAGGGCCACCCAAAATTTTATTGAGCAAGGGGATAATTCAATTGAAAATTGACCTAGTTTAGCTGAAGATGCAAATAAAGTTAGAAAACGGGTTGTTTCGGGTCATTACATTTAATGATTGGGTTAATTTCGGTTTACACTCAAAAATAACAAAAATTATATTTTGAACGCTAAATAGTCAAATCATGTCAACTTTGGGTAAAAATTGGTTCAATGAGAGTTCGTATGGAATTGGAGTTTCTCATAGTAACTTCGAGATAGGGTTCGAGTCGTGTTATCGTGTCAACTCGTAGTTTCTCATCTCTTTTTTTTTGTTTTTGGATTGACCAAGAATGTGATAGCTTTTAAACGACAAACTTATCGGACAAAAACCTCTCTTAACAAGTACACTTTCTGAAAATTTAAATTTAAATTTTTCTCCATACTCGATATGAGATCGCGACCACATGAATAACCACTTTATTGGTAGAATTTTCCATCTCTAAATACAAACAAAAAATCTTGACCCTCTCTAAGATTAAGGATCATTAATTATTTATGTATTTATTCATTTCTGATTCAAGATAAGTAGATTACAAAAGGCAGTACATGCATGTGTTTGTGTAGTGTGGAAATTCCGCTATAACTTTGTGCATTCGGATTTGTCACTCAAACGTCTCTCTCTCTCTCTTGCAAATTATATATACCCAACAAACAAACATACTCCCATCAAAACCACAAAACAAACTAAACGACCAAAATCATCTCGCTCAATCAACCTTATAGTCCCCACCGGTGAAGTTATTTATTAAAAAAAAAAAAACAATAAAAATGCGCCAGAAAAATAGACCCTCCACGTCATCACCACACTATCCCTTTTATCATCTTCTTACCTCCACAACCCTCGTTACCTTCCTCCTCCTCTTAACGCCACTCTCTCTCCTCCACCACCCCTCTGCCACCACAGCCGCCGCAAGCCAATGGCAGCTCCTCCAGAAAAGCATCGGAATCTCCGCCATGCACATGCAACTCGTCTCCGACGACTCCGTCATAATCTTCGACCGCACCGACTTCGGCCCCTCCAACCTCTCTCTCCCCGCCGGCCACTGCCGCCACGACCCCTTCGAGCGGGCCTTGGAGACTGACTGTACGGCACACTCGGCCCAGTACGTCCCGACGTCCAACACCTTCCGCCCCCTCACCATCCTCACAGACACCTGGTGCTCCTCCGGCACCACTCTCCCCGACGGCCGCCTCCTCCAGACAGGCGGCTTCAACGACGGAGATCGTATCATCCGCATCTTCAACCCCGCCAACTGCTCCGCCGGTGGCTGCGACTGGAAGGAGCTCCCGAATCGCCTCCTCGCCCGCCGGTGGTACGCCACCGACCATGTTCTCCCCAACGGCCGGGCAGTTATAATAGGCGGCCGCAGGCAGTTCAATTACGAGTTCTTCCCTAAGACTCCGGAATCTCCGAAACTCTATAACTTGCCTTTTCTCGTTCAGACGAACGACCCCAAGATTGAGAACAATTTGTACCCCTTTGTTTTCCTCAATGTGGACGGGAATCTCTTCATTTTCGCCAATAATCGGGCCATTTTGTTTAATTATGCGGAGAATAAGGTTGTTCGGACCTACCCGGAAATCCCTGGTGGCGACCCGAGGAACTACCCGAGTTCCGGCTCCGCGGTGATGCTACCGTTGAAGAACTTGGAGGGTCCGAATGTGGAAGCGGAGGTGTTGGTATGTGGAGGAGCACCTAAAGGGTCTTACTTGTCAGCATTGAATAAGAGCCAATTTATGCCCGCTTTGAACACGTGTGCAAGGATTAAGATAACTGACCCGAACCCAACTTGGACTATCGAGACCATGCCCATGCCCCGAGTCATGGGGGACATGGTGCTCTTGCCTAATGGGGATGTTTTGATCATTAATGGGGCCATGTCTGGGACTGCTGGGTGGGAGTTGGGTCGAGACCCGGTTCTGACCCCAGTGGTTTATAACCCGGATGGGGTTCCCGGGTCAAGGTTCAAGACGCAAGATAACACAACAATCCCAAGAATGTACCATTCTTCGGCGGTGTTGTTAAGGGACGGGAGAGTGTTGGTGGGCGGAAGCAACCCACATCGGTTCTACAATTTCACCGATGTGCTCTTCCCCACCGAGCTCAGCCTAGAGGCTTTCTCACCGGGGTACTTGGATCCGACCCAATTAGCACTTCGACCGGCTATTGTTGACCCGAAATCAAGTATTAAGGTTAAATATGGATCGCCCCTTCGAGTCAACTTCACGATTACAGGATCATTCAAGCCGGATTCAATTAAGGCTACTATGATCAGGCCACCTTTTACAACACATTCCTTTTCAATGAGCCAGCGGTTGTTGATCGTCACCAATACTATGCCCATCACCCCGACTCAGTCGGATGAACATGTATTTGAAACCGAGGTGAAGATGCCCAAATCTACACAAATAGCTCCACCGGGTTTCTACATGTTATTTATGGTCCATCAGAATGTTCCTAGTGACGGAATTTGGATTCAACTCCGGTGATTTCATTTATTCTTTTACTACAATAAGTATTTTAACTCTATCATTGAATTACTCCTAGTCCACAAATAGGACTATATTCGCAACAATTAGACGTGCATGAACCAATTAATACAACCAAATTGGAGCATGCTATAATATAGATATACATATACACATTAATATTTTAATATCGTCTGTCCATCTATCTATTTATATGACTATATATATCTTTTTAATGATGTCATATACTTTTGCTAAATGTCAAAATATTATTGGCTACACATAAGGCCAACAATTATCTGTGCTTTTGCCAACCTTTTCATCTTCTTACTTTTAATGCGATTATGTTTAAAATATAATACTCTCTAGGTGGTTTGATGCTTGGCAATCACCCAATGGATTGTGCTTTATTTTTCTTTCTTATGTAATTAATTATTTTTTTCATTTGATAAATTTTTTTATCAAATATTTAATGAATTATACAAAGATAAATTGTCGCCGTCAAAACTCAAAATCATTAAACATTTGAGATTAACATAAAATTTTCAGACAATTATATAACACAAGTCCGTATAACATGTGAAAATGGTATTAATATTTAAAAAGATTGAATGTGGTTAGACATTCCCTGAGATCCATTTATAACTTGTACATTCTACAATTATTAGTTTTTTATTAATATAATTATCTCCCGCATAATTATTTTCATCATTAAATTAAATTATATTCATGCATAATTATCTTCATCATTAAATTAAATTATACTCATCCCTACCTTGATACAGAGACGTTTTCATATTATATATGATCTTATATATCCATCTCATTAATCTTTGCTTCATTTCCTAACCGAATTACTAGTTAACGACATCGATTGCTAATCAAATACATTGATTGATTCATATTATACAGAGGAGATTCATATATATATATATATATATATATATATATATATATATATATATATATATATATATATATATATATATATAAAAGTAAAAAAAAACCTATACTTATGATAACTACAATAAAATGTCAGATAATTAAAATGAGTGTCCAATTTTGTAATTACATGGCCTCCAATCTAGAAAGGCATTGCATAAGAGTGAGAATCTACAGCATGGATTCACAATCACAATCAGAAGACATAGAAAGTCACATGAGGATCGAATTGTGCAATTGTCAAAACCGTGACTCACGACAATCCATGTCATGTCAATATGTTTGGAAGTTTCTTCAACTTATCGTAACATTCTTTTCCCTTTATTTCCTATTAGAGTCAGGACAGACAGAGCACTATGGATATCTTCATGGGCAATGGGCATGAACCCACAAACAAAAAATAGAGAAAAAGGTCACCCAAAAAAATTAGCTTTTTAGTGTAAAAGCGACCGTTGGTAGGGCATTAAGAAGTGAATAGATTTGTCGAATATATCATACATAAAACACTTACGATAATTTTCCGATACAATAATTTAATTAATATGTAGTATTATTATTTTTCATAAATAATTTAACATTTTACCAAAACTGTTGTTAGAATAGACAGAGCACTATGGATATCTAGTCATGTTTGTACCTTTGGAGTTACCCCCATTTAATTGATGGGGGAAAGAGAAAGTCAAGTAATAATGTCACATGAAAGCACGGCGGTTGCATTTGCATATCATGAGGGATGGGTGGTGATGAACAGTATACACAAGAACAAATTGGGAATCAATCAATTCTCTCTCTCTCTCTCCATTGGAACATATTGGGGATCAATCAATTACTTTGCTCTCTCTCTCTCTCTCTCTCTCAGTTCACGGGTGGATGTCCCTATATCGAGGTTGCAGAGTTTATACACTGGAATCCTGTATATCTCATCATTCTCATGCATGTTTCGTATAGTTCCTAGCTATTGGTTGCAGCCAAAAGGACGAAGCGGAAAGTGGGATACAATGGGAGAAAGTTAGGTAGTTTTTCATGTAGCCGTAAAGTGTTATAAGATCGTAAGTTATAAGTTCTAAAGTTGTAAAAAGTAAGGTTATGAGGAGATAAAAGAAGATGTAAGTAGATGTAAGATAATTGTAAAATTAGTTATATACATTTGTAAGAAGTTGTAGGGAGATGTAAGCACTTGTAAAAACTGTAAAAAATTATAAAATAAAATTAAATAAAATAGGACTTTAACATTCAAAAGAAGTCCCAAAAGAATACGGAAAGAGATGGAGGGAGTTACAAAGAAAGTTACTAGAAAATTCAAAGCAGTTGAAAGAAGATGAAATGAACCGGAGAAAACTACAATGAGGTGAAAGAAACTGAAGAACTAAGTTGGAATTAAGGAACGAAATCTTCCAACTTCACTGAATATTTTTTAATGGAGAATAGAGATAGGTTACTTTACCCCTGTTTTATAATAAATATCATTTCAACTAATTTTTTTCGTTTTATAATAATTGTCATTTTACAATTTCAATGACTCGGTAATAAATTTTATCCTTATTAATTCTTTGTTTCTCTCCTTTTTCAATACGTTCTTCATTTCTAACGAAAATCTTAAGACTTATCGGTCTTTTAGTACAACTCACAATTGAAAAATAACAAGTATTATGAAACGGAGGAAATACAAGATAAGCTTATTAAAATTTGAAAATTTTCTATGTTCAAGATAGTTAATTGATTTGTTGAAAGTATGCGAGCTTTAAGGATTTAAAGAAAAACTTTTGTCGATCAAAAAAATTTTACTTAAAAAAATTAGAAAAAATGATTAAATAAAATAATTGTACTATTAAGAAGGTCAAATTCTTCTTTGCAAATGCAATTGGTGTTTAAAATTTCTATATAAATACATGTTGAAATAAAACCTCTAAAATATAGTCTATTAAGAAAAAACACAAGAAAAAGGATGAAAAGTGTGATGTATAGCATTATAGGCAATTAAAGTTGCTATGGATAACAACGTAAACTTTTATTTCTTTAAATTATTTTTTTTTTTTTAATGTTTAGGAAGAAAGTAATAAAGTATCTTGTAATTTTGGTGAATGAAGACATGAGATATATATCCAAAATAAAATGATAGACATGAATTGATCAAAAGCCCAACTATTTCCGGCCCAATAGTCATAACTCATAACCAATCATTCTCGCAATGGGCTTTTAGCTGGCCCATATCAATTTTTTTTCCTTTTTTTTTGACATACAACCAAAATATTATGCATCCTTTGTTAAAAAAATAAATTATTACGCATCCTGTTTGGCTTGTGGAGTAAGATTCTGTTGAAGAGGAAAGAGAGCAGATACCTTCAAGTTCAACATAATTCCACGACCAAAGGGCATAGGTAAGAAATCAACAACAAATTCTCAACGTATTACAGCAAGAGATTATTAGCCCAAAAGATTCACAATATTATTCATAACCCTAAAAATTCTATGTAATCATCAAGAAAACCCTAAAAATTCTCCAGTATCAACTTCATCTCCATCAACCTAGCACTGAAAAACCCTAAAATTCACAATAGCAACTTCAAATTCATCAGCCTAACAATCAAATCCCTAAAATCCACACTATCAACTTCAATCACCTCCAGCAACCTAACAATCAGAACCCTAAACATCTTCCATTATCAACTTGTACCAGAGAGCTTCGTCTTCTAAGCACGCTCACCACGAATGCGACGAGCGAGCTGGACATCTTTAGGCATGATTGTGACTCTCTTGGCATGAATGGCGCAAAGGTTGGTGTCCTCGAACAGACCCACCAGGTACGCCTCGGCCGCCTCTTGTAGCGCCAGCACCGCGTGGCTCTGGAACCTCAAATCCGTCTGTTCAATCATCATCATCATAAACAATCACATAAACCCTAATTCAGAAACTCAAAACAGGGGGAAGAAAAAAGACTAGTAAATTCTTCAATCAGAAAAATAGGAGGATGATTTTGACCTTGAAATCTTGGGCGATCTCACGAACAAGACGCTGGAAAGGCTGTTTGCGGATCAGAAGGTCGGTGCTCTTCTGGTACTTGCGGATTTCTCTGTACATTCAGATGAAATTTTCGATTCATCGTATGAGATTTCTGAATTGTTCAAAAAATCTGTTCACTAAGCTCGAAAATTACATACCGAAGAGCGACGGTTCCGGGGCGGAAGCGGTGAGGCTTCTTGACTCCTCCAGTAGTCGGTGCAGCTTTCCGAGCAATCTTTGCGAAAATTAGGATTCAGAGAGTTGCAGAAAACCACAATAAATTGATGCAAATAAAGAACAACAGCCAAATTGCATAGAACCCTAATTCAGAGCCTACTGAATCCAAATCGAAATCAAAATCGAGAAGAAGTTGAAAAAATTGATAGTACCGTCGCAAGCTGCTTCCTGGGAGCCTTACCACCGGTAGATTTACGAGCGGTTTGCTTAGTACGAGCCATTGCGATTCAAATTCAATTCACGATCAACTATATACGAAACAAAGATCACTAACTAGAGAGAAGAGCTAATCACCAAGAAAAACGAAAATCGATCAGAGGCTTATCCCAGAACAGAATCAAATCAAATCAAAATTTGATAAAAAAAAATCAAATCAAATTAAAAAAGTTGAACAATGGAGAAGAAAAAATCACAGAAGAGAGAGACATAGAGAGGAGAGAGAGAGTACCAGTGTTGATCGGCGATTAGGGTAGCGAGCGAGCGAGAGAACGCTAGGAAGGAAGGAATTGAGTACTTTAGAAGGTGAGGATGCAGGGGGTTTTATAGGAGAGAGGGAGGGAGGTGACGGGGGTTGGGTGGTTTGAACTTAGGGAGGGAAAGCCGACGTGGAATAACGGTTTCCGCCTTGTAATTATAATTAGGCTTTTCTTTTTTTTTTTATATATAGAAATTAGGCTTTTTCTTTAACACGTCGGCAATCCGTATTATAATAATTCTGAAATTTGATTGGGTAATTTATTGTGCGTCGCTATTTTGTGTTTCTTCTTCACCTAATTAAAAAACACAAATTTGCAATTTTTTTGGTAACTTTTTTGTTAGAGTTGTATTAAAAAACCAAGCAAGTTTCTATAAATTAAAAAAACAAAGAAACAACGCAATGATGTATGTTGAAATAATAAAACTAAAAATAAAATAGGATACAATTCTTAAATTTAACTCTTTGAAATAAGTCTCCACTCCTAATCTTGGTGCAATTCAAAAACACATCTATTAATGTTACTGTGCGGCCAACACTAAATATGATACTGATGCATGCCAAATACAATTCAATGTAAGAGACAAGATTTTAGGTAAGTTAAACGAGTCATTTTTATTTTGTGCATGTGTATATATAGTTTTAATTAGGGTAAAGGAAAAGAGGATAGGGCTAGGTGTCAAACATCGGGCAATTAAAAGTGGAACAAAAGGGGAAATTTTGGAAATTAAATTGAATATGCGGTTGTGATTGTTTATTGTAATATTATGGTTCGTGACAATTGAACTTTGTGTTTTCCTGAATTTTCTATATTTGTAATTCAATCGAGTCCGATGAAAACCAAGGCTTGGAGTATAGAGGGAAAGCATGAATTTGGAGTATAAATGTTCAAAATAAATTTTTGAAACTGTAGGTTATTGTTGTGGTGATTGTGTGTTGTCTAACATTTGTTTTAACATTCTGTTGATGGTATTTATTGTAGTTTGGGATGAATGTGAAATCGTTGAACTAAACTAAAAGTATGAATGAAACTTGAGCTTGAGGTGCATCCACTTGAAACGAATTGAATATTATTGGATTTGGATTATGTATGTTAGATTACAAAGATTTTTTGTAAGTAAGAAATTAATATATATATATATATATATATATATTTAAAGGTAAATTATTACTATAGGCCTAGAAAGTTGTTGGGTCGCACAACACCCCGAAACTAGTTGGTGCTAGTAAGAGTTTGAAGCCCTAGAAAGTTGTTTAATTTTCCAATAATTTGTTGATAAGTGCATAACCTTATTAAAAAAATATTTAAATATGATTTCAATGTCAATCTCCGTAAATATGTGTTATTGTAAATATAAAATTTTACCCTCTTGGTGTGAGTACAAGAAGGAGCTAGTATGAGTAAACATTTTAGTTTCTAAATATGAAATAGATATTATAGAAATTAAATAGTGTTATTATTATTATTATGTGAAATAATTTATGTTTTAAAAGTATAAGACTGTTCACTAAGAGGTTTGGTGTTTAACGTCACTTATTTACTTTCCGGATACATGTACACTCGTAAAATGGTCTGCTTTTGTACCCGTCACATGTTTTGGACACACTTGAGTGGGTGGTAGTTTTGGGTAGCGAAACTTGTTGAATATGTGTTTTTGTGGCTCCTAACATGTTATAAATATTTAGTACTATTGTATATGTACAAGTAAGGGATGTACGATTTAGTTGGACTTGTTTTTAAACCCAAATTAATAGAACTGGAGCTAATAGCTCGATAAGTCGTGGATGACTCTACACTTCTCATACAGGCAATTTTGTTTATAAGCCTATACGATTTCAACTTTATCTTTCAAGGGAGTGACCCGAAACATATGTAATTTGGTTATGTGGTTGTTGTATACTCTCCAAGCATGAGAATCATTGAGTTTTATTGCAGCTTATGTGCAGGTTTAAGGCTATAAGTATAGAGGATTAGTCGAATTGCAAACAGAACTCGTTAGAATTTTCTTGAAAAATTCTAACACAAATTTAGAAAATATAGGAAACACATATGTCATTTCGAGTGAAAGTCAGTGAATTTAACTTAAGATCTTAATTGATCTTAGGGGTTCCTTCGGATGTTATAACTAATACACTCCATATATTTTTCTTATATATTATATATTTTGGGTGTTTGGTTTGTTTCTCTATATCTTCTTCTTCTTTATTATTATTATTATTATTATTATTATTATTATTATTATTATTATTATTATTTTTATTTGTGGTTGCGGAACGAAAGCTCACCATATGCATTATAAGTTATTGCTTTTGTGGATGTAATTTATCCATCTTTTTTGTTAGTATTGTTATATAATTAATATTAAAATGATGCATGCATGATAATGTTGATCAAATATGATATTAATGTTTGCCAAACATAATATTAGTACTCACTAAATATAATTTAATTATTCACCGTATATGTGACTGTATAATACAAACATTCACCAAATGTACATCTGTTGGACACGGGATATAATACTAATGCAAATCAAACATAATATTTATATACACCATATATTTTGCGTGTATATTTTGGATGTTTGGTTTGTTTTTCCTATAATGTTATTATTGTTCATATAATATCAATATATATGGAACTCAATATAATATGAATATTTTAGTTGCTCACTATATATATTTTTATTATAATCAATATTTGAGTGATGTATGTATGATAATGTTCATCAAATATAATATTGGTATTCATTAAATATAATATTAATATTCACAAAATCAATATAATTCAATTCATCATTAAATATATAACTTATACACACTGAATATAATATTGATGTATACTAAACATAATATTAATGTGCATCACATATATTGCGTGTACATCATATTTTGAGTGGTTCGTTTTCTATATTATAATTATTATTATTTATATAAATATAATGTGAATGCTCATTAAATATAATACTATCACTAAATTTATTTCAGTTGCTCAATAATATATATATATATATATATATATATATATATGGCACACGTGATAATCTTGCTAAAAGGAGTATAAATATTGATCATATATGTCCACTATATCAAGATAAGTGTGAATCGATTAATCATTTTTTCTCGGTGTCCTTGTATAAAGGAAGCCTCAAATAAAACATACCAACAAAAGTGGCTAGAATTGAATATAAGCCAAATGAAGAACTTATCTTTTACTGATATATTAATTAGATTGAGGAATTTTAAAAAACTAAATCAAATAACCCGAATGGTTCATTTGTTATGCGAAACGGAGTACGAGCAGCAAGTACAAACAGATGTTTCACTCAATTGTTTTGGAAAGGGATAATCAAGTTGTCATTAAAGCGGTAAAAGGCAAGATTTATGTTCCCTGGGACATCCATATTCTTATTGGTGTTACTTTCAAAGTTGCAATCAAATTTTTATCTAACATATGTTCCGAAAAAGACATTGGATTGCAGATTAGGTGGCCAAGTTTGACCCGAGTATTTCTTCTCCCATAACTTGGTTGTCTTTTCCTTCTTTTTCCTTTCTTTCCATTCTAATGGAGAACAATTTAGGTAGAACACTTGTGAAAAGGGATATCGAAAAGTTGTTTCACATACCTTTTTAAAAAAAATAAAAAAATTGTAACACTAAGTTCATTCTTATTTTCTATATTAAGTAATTGAATCCTAGAAAAAGAACGAGAATTTTAAAAAATAAAAAATTAAGTAAATGACGCAAATGAACAAGAAATACAAGGGAAAAAAGGCATAAAAAACCCAAATTTTTGATATACTCAAGAATCGAGCTAGACTTCACTTTTGCCATAGTGCTTTTAAAACCAATCTGCGTCGCTCACTACTTTAATGATCTTAAAGAAACATAGGACTTGTTTAACAAAATGAGATATTTGAGTAGCATATAGTTGTTTTTTAGTTGATAAATGTTTAGATAATGATAATTGTTAGATTTTAACTTTTAACGTATAGTTGTTCAACCGAGCAGATTGAATAAATATGTTTGGTAAATTTAGCGGTTGAGTTAGCTGATTATTATAAAATAACGTAAAATAATATATATAATTTGTGTAACGCCCCCAATCACCATTACCTAATAATTCCTAATTAGAGAATATTACGTAAGGTCGCAGGAGAAAATAACGATTGAACGTGTTACCGCCGCTCTAAAAATAGGACAAGGCTAAATAAGCAAAATAAAATAAAATTTGCATATCCAATCTGTTACACTTTAGTTGGGCCCCGATATAGGTAAATGCTTACATCCCAAGTAGTTAAGCCACACTTTATATTTAAATATGGCCCAAAATACAGCTTCAATTGTTTAGTGATATAATATTTATATAACCCATATATTCGTCTATTCCACAAGCCGATATGCAACATGTAATAATTTCCAAGGTCATACCCAAGCCATGGTTGAGGGAAAAATCACCGTGAGCATCTAAACACCTTCGTAACCAAAAATACAACATGTCCAGCTATGGTTTGCCTTCATCGGACTTGGTAGGTAATTGATTGTTCACCGATGTTTTCCCTAAAACAAAAATAGTAAAATATTTCGAAGAATGAGTCGAAACTTAGTACGAACATTCATGTATAGTTAATTTGTTTTGAAAATATTTTAATTGAGCGCGCGCATTTCAATTCATTTTAGTTCAAAATCGGAGAGGAGAGAACATGAGTCAAACTTTCTTTCGAGTTATTATCCGTAAGTGAAACCACCTTATGTAACTCGGTTGGATCTTTGAGTAAAGTACACACCTCCCGAGCCGACCGAGAACCCGAGTTGAAGCCGTGCGGGTGGAATTGAAGGGCGTAAGCCCCGATATATATATATACAAGAAAGAAATATATAGATTTGTTGAAACATATGAATTTTCGAAAAGTACATGCAATGAACGTACTCGAATTTAGTTTTATTGCAATATCATCAATAATTAAATTCGCACACATGCTTACAACTTACTTCATAAAAATTGGTTAAGTTAATTTCATTGATTTTCATATAATTGTAATTTATTAATTTACTTAAATCAAAATATTTTTATTTTGAAATTTTATTCATACTTTGTCTATTGCAACTTGTTTAGCATATAAAAATATAATTCTAACAAGTATTGTTGTTGTTGTTGTTGTTGTTATTGTTGTTGTTATTATTATTATTATTATTATTATTATTTACTTAGTGACTACCATTAGACTGGACTAACCATATCAAACATAAATATTACTTTCAATCCTTGTCACTAGCTCATTTTTCACCTCATTACCTTCCATAAATTAATTAATTCACTCAAAATCTATAAATCTCACAACACACTACTTGAAGGTTATAGACATCCTTTCCTCCAGAAAATTCATATCCACATGCACAATTAAGCACCACTAAATTACTCAAACTTTTACATATTTCTAAATTTACTTATTATTTAACTTCAATCTTCATATACATCTTCTCTTTCTTTTACTCAAATATAGCAAATTGCATAATACAGTGAAAAACATCAAACTTACTCAAAATTTACATCAAAATATTTCCAATTTACTTCACCAAGTCACAATTTCAGAAGATCAACTATACTCATTCACTCCAAAACACAATCATTTCACCACAAATACCAAACCACATCCATTTACACCAATTTAAATTTCACAATCAACCTTCAAATTTACATCATAAATACCTTTTTAAACTCATATAATTCAATTCTCAACTAAATCCAACAGTAAATAATGAAAGGAGATGAAATTTGAATTTAGGGATTCACCTTCTAGGCCCAAATGGTGGAAACCGAGGAAGAAATGGTGGTGGTGCACGGCTGAGCTCTGGGGAATATTGGGCAACACCGGCGTCGAGCTGCGGCTGGTGGTTGGCCAGCGGACAGACCGCGGCAGGGGATGAGGCAGGGAGAGAGAGAGAGAGAGACGTGCAGGTGGCTTTCAGGCGACACTGGGGCCGGCTTCTGGCCAGCGTTGGTGGCATCCGGTGGTTGAAAAGCGAGGCGGTAAAGAAGGGTGGAGCAAAGTGAGGTGGAGGCACGTGAAAGCAGAGAAACACAAGAGAGAGGAATAACAATGTGAAGGAAATGTTTTGGGGGATAAATTTAAAGCTCCATATTTTTACTTTTTTTTTTTTTTTTTGTGTGTGGTGAATTACAGAGAAATCCAATCTAGATTGTTCTCATTAAAAATCTTGATTTCTCATTTCTATTTTTTATTTATCCAATTTTATAGATCTATTTATATTGTTATTTTTATTATTCTTTAACTTGGATTATTAATTCATTTTAAGAAAATATACACTAATAATATCACACTTATTCTCTCTAAATTGAAATTTAATCCCTTATTTTACTAAATTTATCGTTCATTTTATTCTAATGGTATTGTAAATAAGTTATACGATCTATTTTAAATGTAACGCTTCGCTTAGCCGCTTTGTCATCTAAATTTATACAAATTTCTAAATTTTTATTTTAAACATATGCGTAGATTTACAATTATCATTATGAAATTTTTGTTGGAAGCCACTTTGTTGTCTTAGCCGCATAACACACATAAAGAAAAATAATTTAAATGCCGAATTGAAGTGTGTGTGCTCAACTATATAAATTGAGATTAGCTTAATAAATAATATGGATTATGGTTGAATTGTTATAATTTGCCAAATATAAATTAATGAAGGGAGGTTTTTGTCAAATAAATATGAAACGATACTTTTAAATGTGAAAAGATAATATTCTTAATTTTTCATAAATACTACTTGAAACCATAGTTATTAAATCCGTAATCCGGATATTACAATCCTACGATTGTACGATCCAAAAACTCTCTATCGATCCAACTCCCATTAGAATCTTAAATTTATTAGAATCTTACGATCCTAATTTAGTTCAAAAATCTATGGTAGGATCGTCATACAATTTTACGATCTTACGATCCGATCCACGATTTTGAAAAAAATTCATAAAAATTGCTAATGCATACTTTTATTTGAGAATTCATCACTATAGTATGCTTTTGAAATAAAATCTTTGATAAAGTATAGTTAAATTGGATTTTTATCAATTTTCATAAATATTTGTTAAGATTTTTATTTTTATAAAAGAAATTTCAATATTACAAACAATTATTAGAATCTTATGACCCTCGATCCGATCCTATGATTCCGATTCTAACTAGGATCCCGATTCTAACAACCTTGCTTGAAACATTATAAATTATTACAAATGCTAATTAAAACACTAACTTACCTAATACTAATATTTGGTTGGTTAGTGTTTTAACTTGATCCAACAATAAAAGATACTCCAAACACTCGTTATCAAACATGACCATAATATTTAGCCAATTTTTGCAAGGGTAAAAAGATTTGTATAATGGTCAATTTAGACAGATCCTTCTTATAAAAGTTATACCTAAATTATTATTGGCCGAGAAACGGATAGGCCACTATTTTCGAATGTTTCATATAATTCGCGAACATGAAAGGTATCATAAGAATTTTACACCCTATTTTTTTTATGTTTTAGAGATAAACTTAAATTTATAATAAAAATGTTAAAAGTTAAAAGTTTTATACTTGATCAAGAAAAGAGGGATGATATGTTTGCGAAGTTGGATCAAACAAGAAATTCTTAGTTAGCAATTTAGTTCGAAAATTAGTTGCTTTGGATTCGTTGGTGTGCTCATTATGGATGAATATTGCACCTCCAAAAGTGGAATTCTTCCTTTGGCTAGCACTACTCAATAAGCTCAACACTAAGGACTTACTTTACAAGAAAGACATTTTGGAGACACAAGACTAACTGCAACTTTTGCCCTTCCCATATGGAAAACTTGCTTGAATCACTTGTTGCTTAGATGCCCCATCTCTTGGATTATGGATGGGCACTTTTTTGCAACAGTTTTTTGTCTCACAATCATAGATTTCCATTCAAACTGCTTTTATGAGTTCATGACTAGTAAAAACTTTCGAATCAATTCAGGAAAAGGTTCTGGATGGGCACTTTTTTGTAACAATGTGGACCCTTTAGATGAAAACAAATGGGATGGTTTTTGATCAATAATAGTTGATCCTATTAAACATCGTCATTTTATCAAGTGGAGGGTTACAATGTGGTCTAAAGCTTGAAACAGTGTGGACCCTTTAGCTTTATTTTTTTGTTTTTCTGTTGTCGGTGTTCTTATTTTATTTCTAATTTTTTTGATTAGTTTATCTTCTTTGTCTATCGACACAAATTATCGAAAAAATGAGATAAATTCTTATAAACTTTTAAATGGAGATAAATTTGTTTAATTGCATGTTTTAGTAGTAGTCAATTGGCCACCTCATTCAAATATATAAACCTAATTGCAAGTTAGCAATAATATTGTAAATTATTGTTGGAAATGACCTTTGATTTACTAAATTTATGTGGTTTAAATCTATAGAATAACAGGCCAATTCTAACTAGTTCTCACCTTTTGCATTAATTTTTTTATGTATATATAGAGAGAAAATATCCATCGAAAATTTATATTTAAAATTAAAAATAAGAACTTTAAATTTAAACCTTTTATTTCTCATAAATATGTCACGTCACCCACTCTTTATTTCCCACACTCGCACTTCTGTTCTCGTGGTGGTTCACAATCGCTGCCCACCACGTGGCCGCCGAAGGACTGCCACCTTTTGGGCCTAACAACGACTCGTCATCACCAGAATCGTCGGAGGACAAGAGACGTCAATCAACGATTCTTGTATATGGGCGAGTTGCATGGTGGTCGCCGTTAGACATGACATGTTTGTATCTCCGGTGATTATGTTCGACTTTTACAAGTTGTTGTCAGAAAAATAAATACCTTATATGATTGAAATTAGACGTAATTCCATAATAATATAGCTTATTTTTTTATTCCAAATAGTATTATGACTTGACACTGCATAATTGAAATCATCAATCCGTCCTTAAAATTAGTCTCACATTTCCTATTAATATGCCTGATTTTATTACCATGCCATCATATATATATATATATCAAATCTATTAATATGCCCAATTGTATAGGAGGAGATAAAGTGAGAGTGGCATGGTTAAATCTCAACCATTTATTTCAAATTTAAGGGTTAAGATTAAAATAAAGTTATTATCTATCATTCGTGGGTGCAAGAAAGAAATGGGATGTGATGGTTTTAGGGTGGCATAGTGGAGGAGCAAGTAATTAGGGTTTTTATTTGGTAAATTAATCCAAGCCACTCATTTTAATCCAATTACCTATATTTAATCATCTCACTCTCACCCTATACGTCTCCTCTCATTAGATACATCCCTTATATATATATATATATATATATATATATATATATATATATATATATATATATATATATATATATATAAGAACTGTCCTCCTAAATGAGAACTAAGAACTTTTAATCTTAACCCTTAAATTTTAATCTAATGATTTAGATTTAAGTACATTTTTATCCCACAAACCCTAGTCACCACACTTTCCTTAAATTTCACCCATTTTCTTAAGGTTTTCATTGTTGCTGGCGGCAAAGTTTGCCGACCTCCGGTCACTGGTCGCCGGTACTAGGTCCCGGTAGTCGATCGCCGGTCTCCAGTCTCCAATCTCCGGCCGACAGTCTCCGGTCTCCGGCCGCTGGCTACGGTAGTCGGGAAAGTTGGTGATGGTCGAGATTTACATTAGGATTTAGAGGGAGTGTGAATGTTAGAATTGAGTGTGTGATGATATGGCAAAATCAGAACCCTTAAATAAAAAATTAAAAGTTGAGATTTAAAGTTCTATATCAATAAGAATAACTACTTTGAGTGACAAGTAGGAACTTTTAATTTTTACTCTTAATTTCTTATTTAATAACCCAAATTTAACTACATGTCTTTACCCACCACCCTAATCTCCTAACCACTACACACTCCTTTCTCTCTCCTCCCACCATGTTTAGGACCAATATATTAACTTTGTATTGGCGAAGTCTTTGTAACTCTTTGTTTAGGACCCCTAGACCAATTTTTTTTTCCCTAACCACTAAAAGTTATTTTTATTGACTATTTTTATTTTATTTTCAAACATAATTATATTTATGTTATGTATACAAATTATGTTCATTTTATAAAAAAACTTTATTCTCTTACTATTTTTACAAAATTTATATTCATTACTTATTTAACATAATCTTTATTATATTCAATTTAAATAAAAAATAATATCAAGTAATAATAATAATAATAATAATAATAATAATAATAATAATAATAATAATAATAATAATAATAATAATAAAGGTTGGTGACATATGGCGTAAATTCTCTAAAGTTTTAGATATATGTATCATTTAAAACAAACAGCTTCTTCCCAAAAGGCTAATGGTAAGAGTTGTTCGAGGTCAAACAACCGTTTACCAAATACCTATTTATTTGTTTAATTTGATCAAAACGACTAAACCCTTCAAATAACTCATTTTTCTGCACAACTGTGAGCCAAACACCTCTTTATAATAAAATTATTCAAAAATATAATCTTTAATTAGTCATTATAACATTCCTTTTTTTTTCTTTTGGGATCCAAGGACCCCACAACCACAGGGGGAATTGCGTTGGGGATGGAGTACATTAACGAGGACAAAAGAAGTGAAAAAAAAATCATAGCAAAGGTACTCAAGACCCAAGGGCTAGTAAAAGGGAGGTTTTTACTTTTTTTGTTGTGTGTGTGTTTGTGGGTAGGGGGCCGGGGGGATGGTTGTCTCTATATATGGAATTGGGTGTACAAACAATATTAAAATTTTCACTAATTTCTATCAAGTAGGAGGATGATATCAGAAAGTAAGTCTTATATTAGACTCTTTTAAAAAAAAAATAAATATGTTCTCTCTGTCATGATAATGGAACCATTTATTAGAATAAAGTTAGGTCATATGTGTGACCTAATCTTCCGTTAAAATAAAGCTAGGTTCATTGCAACCAAAAAAACTATTTATCGAAAAAAATTATGAAACGCTTTTATTATAAGAACCAGCGCTCTAATAAATATCAAAATAGTTTATTTTAATTGTTCTAAATAACACACTTTTGAAACTATAAAATAGATAAAAACAAATATCAACCGTCAATCTTGATGATTAATTTATAGGATAAGCCAATTCATAAAAAAGTGATCTAATAGTGTCAATCTTAGTACTAAAAGAAACATTATATTAGATATTTTTCAATCTCCTAGATTATATTGGAATATTTGTTCACATAAGTCACGAAATATACTTAGATTAGGACTTTTTAAATAAGTCATAACAAATATATATGAGTAGTACAATATATTTTCCATTTTTTTGCACTTTTACCTTTTGAAAATCGGTATTGCTGTTCATAAAAATATGTATCGGAATTAAAACTGCATACATATACATATGTATCTCCCTAAAATTATTTAATTGGGATACTTTTAGAATAACCCCATTTCATTTATCCTTTTACCTCTAGTAAACATGGTCAATGGCTGTAAAGAGTCAACGAACAAAGAAAATAAAAAGAGGTAAAAAGGAAGAAGGTGACGAGTCTGGTGAGAATGAGACGTTAAAAAATTCACACTTGCTGATCACAAAAACAAAACCAAGTCCAAAGAATTTCTTCCCTTTTGTGGCCCTTTCTCTCTCTGTCTCTCTCTCTCATCTCTTCCCCAACCCCACCCCATTCCCCCACAAACCCCAAAAACCCAACTGTTTCTCCCACATTTCATTTACTGCTAATCTTCCCACTCTACATTTATTCATCCTTCGATTTAGGGTTTCTCTCTCCCCTCCATCCCTCCCTTTCATCTTGTCCTGCTCTTCGATTTGCCCTCTTGCTATGGTAATCTCGCATTTGCTGCTCTATGTCCTATTTTGTCTTTGCCCTTTTGCTCTGCTTACCATGCTCTTCCCTTTTCCAGCTTGTTGCCCTCTTTTTGCTGAAGTTGATTGGTTGCTTAATCGCTAATTTTTATTGTTGATGCTCTTCAATGCTACTTTGTTTGGTTTTTAATCGTGGGTAATTTTGGGTTTGTTTCAATTGGTGAATTGGAAGCTGGGTTTGACTGGGTCCTGGGGGTTTATGGGCTTGTGAGGTTTTGGTTGTTCTATTTGTGTTGGAAGCTTGCTTGAGCTAAATTCGTTGAATTCTTGACAAATTTTAAGTGATCTTTTGTGCTCACTGCTGATTTCAGTGCGTAGCTACTGGGTCTGTTTAGCTGAGTTTGAAGGGGTTTTTGTAAGGATGTATTTGCGTTAGACCGATCAGATAGTTTGGGGCTTAGTTATATATTCTAGACTATGCTATCACACCTTGCTTGCAGTAAGTGAGATTGAGAAATTTGTGCAATGTTGTTTGTGCTTCTTTCTCGTTGAATTCGTTTCGAAGAAAATTCTGTGTTAGCTGTCAAGCAAAGGAGAAAAGAACAGTGCAGAAATTCATGTAGAAATACTGGATTCAACATGGTTTGCACATTAGAATTGTAGTGTATGTGCTGCATATCAAATTAGGTGATGATGAACTATGCAGAGAAACAATTATGCACCCTCATCCCCTCCCCCCACCCACCCCCCAAAAAAAGAGAAAGAAAAAGAAAAAGAAAAAGTGTGGTAAAAAATTCCATTAGTTGAAAATGGGGGACCAAATTTCCTAGAATGCAGTATTCCATGATTTATTTCTAGCTCTCCTATGTTGGATGCTTGCTTATGATTTCATTTGTTTACTCAACTCTCTTCTGTCTATTGCTGCTATTTGCTGGAGTATGGTCTAGCTTGAGGAGCTGATTGTACGAATTGAATATGTGTGCTGTAGTAGTGTCCACTGTTGTGGTAGCTCTATAATATGCAGAGAAGTTATATTTTTGGATACTAATCTTCCTGGGGCAGTTGAAATTTAACTTATATCTCAAGTGCGGATCCTAGAGCTATTATAACCTAGGCACCTGAATCATTTATCACCTTGTTGTCGCTTGTGTCGAGTATGACATATGCTGTCTGGTTTCCTTGTTGTCAACCTTTGGTGCATAAAGACTGCATATATTGGTCATTTGTACGGGCAATGACTTTTCAAATTTTTAGGTTTGCTGCATATAATCCCTTGTCTAATCGATGCAATCTTGCATTCCTCTAGAATGTTTTTGGATGTTTGTACTTTGTTTTGTCAAAGTTTGCTTTTCAGTTGATCTGTCTTTGAATTTGAAAGGAAATGCTTACTTGCCAATATGTATGATGAAAAGTAATAGAATGCTGTTCCCGTAGTTTTCCAGGTCATATTGCATAAAATGTAGTTTGTTCTACATGGTGTGTTGAAATTGTTCTCATGTATGTGGACTGTTTGTCAAGTGCAGATTCCTTGGTGATCAAGCAGTTTGATTTTCATACTTGAGCTAGAGAACCTCCTTGGTCAAGGTAATGTCTCAGTACTTGCTAATATAACCTCTTCTATGCTAATTGTATCATGTTTTGTTTTTCGTCAACAACTGAATACAAAGATAGAAAAATTTTCGATCATATTTGCTAATAAAGATGACCATCTATGTTATTCTTTCATAAACTAGCTACTTCATGTGCTTCATGAAATGAATCGTGATTTTTAATTCTTATGGTGCCTATCCTGCTTTACTGTGGAGATGGTACTTCCTACAGCGTCGAAATATCTAATGTCAGACTTATTAGGAAGTGTGATACATTTTTTTTATATAGAAGAAATGTGATACTTTTATACCTGATACTTCAATGCATCGTCTTTTTCCTTTTCTTCTTTTCTTTTTCTTTTCCTTTGGTCCTTTTTTTTGGGGGACGGGGTAAGATGCTGCGTTGCCCAATAATTTATGCTATCTGGCAGCTTGATTGGGAAGGGCTTCTGAGGGAAGAGAAGGTGGGGGGTTAAACCCCATCCGATCCTCAAACAAATAGTCCTTAATGGGATATGAACCCCACACCTTTATTTATTGAAATGCCTGTGAAATACCATTTGGCTAGCCATTTCTTTGTTTAGTGCATCACTGCATCTTTTTATTACTGTTGAAGATGATTGTCTAGAATTTGCATTTACTTTATATACAATTGAACAGCAAGATGAAAGAGTGTGTCGTACTATTGTAATCATGTAAGTATTGTTCTCTGCATTTTTGACATGGTGAACATTTTGGCAATTTGTAGCATTTCTTCCAGAATTCTTGACATCTGAAGTAGTACGATCCCTCTAAATACAAAAATGGTTATTCTCCTGCTTTGACCATCTCTCTTCTTTTTTTCTGTTTTTTTTGGGGGGGAGGGTTGTTTATTGTAATATCCCACAGATTTAATTCAGTTATATAGTAATTCTTGATGACCATCATGGATCTGAAGTAGTGCAGAAGTGTAGAACTCAGCTTTTTAGCCCCCTTCCCCTTTCACTACGAGGAGATCTATGACTG
This sequence comes from Talinum fruticosum, assembly GCA_021018815.1. Taxonomy (NCBI): domain Eukaryota; kingdom Viridiplantae; phylum Streptophyta; class Magnoliopsida; order Caryophyllales; family Talinaceae; genus Talinum; species Talinum fruticosum. The sequence continues at coordinate 168,579 of JAITYX010000019.1, forward strand.
AGCTCGAACCCTTTTTCTTTCACCAGAACTGCATTTAAGCAACATCTGGAATTTGAGGAAATCTCTGCAAATTGACAATTTACTCCAGATCATTTTGTAAATCTCATCACATAATTATGTGAAGAAATTGGTTTATGCATGGTTGATGTTTATCTGTGAAGCATTTTGTTTCCAGGATGGGAGCACATGATTTCTGGCTGTGGTGAAGGTATTGCTTTTCTATGCTGTCTTTTTGGTTGAGGCTTTCGTTTTCTTCTTCGTCTACTTTTGACTTTGGTTTTCCTGCTTCTGATTATGTAGTAGTTTATCAAAAACAGGTGGTGTTGCTAAAGCTGATAGTTGCAACTTCTGACGAGCTGTAACAATTATCATTTTTGGGTTTCTGATGGATGACGGTGCGCATCGTGAAAATGGAAGACACAAGCCAGATATGTATAAGCCACCACAGAGTCAGGTAAAAAGGCAGTGCCAATTGCAGCCTAATAATTTTGGCTGGTATAGCTATTCCTTTTTGTGTGTGTGTGTGTGTGTGTGTGTGTGGAAACTATATATTTCCTTGCCTCAAAAGTTGCCATGATGTACAATCTGGGCTATCACAACCCTGTATGGAGAACCAGGGAGCAGGGACACTCCTCAAAGGTAAGAACCTGTCCCACAGAATTGCTCCAAAAGAACACTCTCAACTTCTTAGCAGCACTTATGCAATTTCTGACTGCAAAACTAACTCACTTCTCCTTGCAACTGTAAGCTCTAACATGTATAGTCTGTATGAATTCCTTGTCTGGCCATGCACTGATCAACATGGTTTGTGTTCGGATGAAAAGCTTTGCATCAGAATTCCTGTTACTTTTCTGTTGATGTTACTCCAATATTGCTGTTTTCAGTGGCTAATGCAGCAGCCACAATCAATGAAGCATATTATGTCCATAATGGCCGAACGAGATGCTGCGATCCAAGAAAGAAATATGGCCATCAGCGAAAAGAACAAAGCCCTAGAGGAGAGAGACTTGGCAATAATGCAGCGAGATACCGCCATCCAGGAACGAAATGAGGCCATAATGGAGAGGGACAATGCCTTGGCTGCACTTCAGTTCCGGCAAAATTCTATGAATGGTAACTCTTGCCCACCCGGATGCCAAATTTCACGTGGTATAAAACACATGCACCATCCTCAGCAACATGCACAGCATCCTTCTCATGTGGGTGAGGCTTCTTATGATGGAAGAGATGTTCAGGTACCTGATGCAGTCCCTTTAACATCCCTCCCTCCTGAGAATGCAAAATCCCGGAAACCTAAAAGGACCAAGGAACCAAGTGCAATATCACCCAACAAGAAGACATCCAAATCAGGAAGAAAGGCTAAGCGGGAAGGTGAGGACTTGAATAAGATGTTGTTCTCCAAGTCTCAAGAGTGGAAAGGAATGCAAGATATGGGCGGCAATGAAGGGTATAATAAGCAGTTGGGTGGGTCAAAACCAGACTGGAAGGGTCCAGATCTCGGATTGAACCAAGTAGCATTTGATGAGTCAACTATGCCACCACCTGTTTGCTCTTGTACAGGGGTTTATCGTCAGTGCTACAAGTGGGGCAATGGAGGGTGGCAGTCATCATGCTGCACAACCACCATGTCCATGTACCCATTACCCTCTGTGCCCAACAAACGACATGCCAGAATTGGTGGCCGTAAGATGAGTGGAAGTGCTTTCTGCAAATTGCTTAGCCGGCTGGCTGCTGATGGGCATGATCTGTCAACGCCGGTTGATCTCAAGGACCATTGGGCCAAGCATGGGACAAACCGCTACATAACCATCAGGTAGTGTGTTAGTCTGTTAGAGATTGTGGATTTGAATCAATTTAGTAGAAGATAATTGAATCCATTATGATTACGGATGGGTATGGTTTGCAAGGGCGGATTTTAGATGACAGATTGGAAGCAACGTGGTGTTAACACCATCACCTCCCAATTTTTGCCCTCAAACCTCTGTGGGAGCTGATTGTAATTGTTGTCATCAGCATCTATTCCAGGTGTTACAGCTGGGCATTGTAGAAAATCGCTGTTGATGATCTTGTTAAGTGTAATTATAAGCACTTGTAGTGTGTCTAATGAAACTTATTGTGGCCACTTCTGAGATAGTTGTAACATCTCTCTGTTAGAGTCTCAAGGGAATCAGCAGTTGGTCTCCTATTTCAGAATAAAATCTCCTTAAGTATCCCAGGTTGGTTGAGGCATCCTGGTTTCTGAATTAGAGTCCGCTTCTTTTCTTTTCTTTTCTTCTTTTTTGTGTTCAATCCGTAAGAGGCTATACTGCCAAGCCCTCCCCATACAAATTATATTATGAATTCGGATCTATAAACCTAAGCTATCATAGATAATATTTTTTATTTTAATTTTTTAAAAATTGACTCTTTACTTCCATGGTCCCCTTTTTTTTTTTTTTAAATGAAGTTTCTTTCAATTATTGTCAAGTCACTAGGCCAAAAAAATCCATTTTTTTCTTTTTAGTGTATATACGAAGACATAACACTTGTTGTAGATTGGATAAGAGAGTAAAGAAATTTGCAAAAATTGATGAAGGCGGAAGATATAACATTTGATGTAAATTGGATAAGTGAGTGAAAAAAAGTTGCAAAAACTGATATAGACAGAAGATATAACACTTATGTAAATTGGATAAGGGAGTAATAAATAATTGATAAGAGAGTAATAAATAATAAATAAATTACAAAAATTGATGTAGGCGGGATAGATATTAAATGAACTAACATAATGGAATTGAGTGGTGCTGAAAACCATATATGGGAAAGATCATTTAAAGTGATCTCAACAAAGTAGATGAAAAAAATTATATGTTTGATGTTCATTGAGTTTGATAATTTTCTCATATCATGTCATAACAAGTCCTCCTAGGAATGCTAAAAAGTAAAAACCAAAAGATTCCATCTCAATAACCTACTCAGAAACAAGAAATATGCCTACTTGGATCCAATAGATAATGCTTAAAATTAGATATCCATTGGTCTTTTTGTTTGATCAATTGAGCAAGGGATGAGTCATCCTTGGTGTGTGGTAGGATGTTTCAATGCAGTTTTAGCAACTCTCGATAGGCTTGGGGAGTTTCTATCCAAATCAGTAATACTTATGAGTTTAAACACAATTTTAACAGTTGCGACTTGCAAGAAATACAAAATTGTTGATCCTTCTACTCTTGGTGTAACAGACAAGAGATCAGAGACAGAGTTTATTCTAGGATTGATAAAGCTTTTCAGAATGTTGGGTGAATGCTGAAACTTGGGGAACATATGACAGAAAACTTATCTGATCATTGTCCACTCAAATTCAGAATTGATCATCCTTTAATTAGGAGAAAAGAGTTTAAATTCTGTGAAATGTGGATAAAGGATACAGATTTCCTAAATATTGTTCAGAAGACCATTGTAGATACAAAACGAGGACAGTGTATGTAACAATTGTATGATAATATGAGAAGGATGCAGAAGCCACTGTAGAATCTAAATTCACACAAATTTGATAATGTGCATAAGAAGTTGGATAATGTGCATAAGACTGGAGTCATGCCTAATCAAGTGAATGGTACAAAAGTGGTATTGATACCTAAGGTCCCTCAGTCTACACAAGCTAAAGACTTCAAACCTATAGCTTGCTACAATGTTATATATAAATGTATAACAAAGCTTATTTGTGGTGGACTGAATGAGGTCTTGCCTAGCATACTTTCACAGAATCAATGTGCATTCATCAAAAGCAGAAACTTGGTTCACAATGTGATGGTTTTCCAGGAGTTGGCTAGAGGTTATGGTAGGAATAATGTTTCACCAAGATGTACATGAAAATTGACATCCAAAAACCTGTGACTCACTGGATTGGAAATTTTTGAGAAGATTTTATAGGGATTGCACTTTCCACAAAACGTGATAAAATGGATCATTACTTGTGTGAAGACAGTGTTATTGTAATAGAGAATGTTAGCCTATATTCAAGGGAGCTAGAGGGACGAAACAGGGAGACCCAATGTCCCCCTTGCTCTTTGTCATAGCAATGGAGTATTTATCCAGAATGCTAAGGAGGGTAGGAGAAAAAGATTAGTTTACCTTTCACATCATTCACCCCAGATGCAGAATGATGCAAATAAATCACCTTATGTTTGCCAATTCTGTTTGCTAAAGCTGATGAAGATTCAATTATGCCCTTGGTTACAACAATGCAAGAATATGCCAAGGTTTCTAGGTTACAAATAAGCTAAGAAAATCGCAAATCGTGATTAAGGTCGTGGCCTTCAGCACCATCATAAGTTGCTGTTGGTACAACATAATAGATTTTCATAAGGGCGGCTACCCTTCTGGTTGAAAAGATCACAACTAGGCTAAGGATTTGGGGTAGCAAACACTCGGTGTAGTATTAATGGAAGTAGTGATTTTGGAGATCTACATTACCACAGAAAATTGTAAAAGAGGTGGAAGCAAGTGCATAAAGTAGGGTTGTGCATTATTCGATCCAATACCGGATCGAATCAAAGATCAGCCCGGACCGGATCAATGGAGTCAAACCGGTGCCCAATTCTGGAATTTTGGTTATTAGGTTTTCATTCCAGTCTGATTCGGTCCAGGTTCGGTCTAATTTTAATCAGTCTAGTCCAATCTTAAATCAACCTTAATCAGCCCGGTCCTCTGTCCAAATTTTTTCCTTAATCAATCTTCAGTACAAGTTGTTCTTGTCCAATTCAGTCCCATCCTAGACTAATGAACAGCCCTCGCAAAAAGATTCATCAGTCCGATCCAAAGATCAAATAAATTAGGGTTATTTTTCTTCGCTACGAACCAGGTTAAGCCAGGCCACTCCGGTGGCCCTAGTTCAGGCTTTTTATGTAAATTAGTGTGATAAATACTGATGAGAATAATAGGCCCTTCCCATACCACAACACCCATCCCTTAACTCAACCAATATAGGTCTATTTTGTATAGGCCAAACCAGTCGGCCTAGTGCATTGCAGCGGCCCACAGAAGACATATCGTACCATCATATCATAAATTCAGCCTACTATATATATAATAATTTATATTAATTTTTAAAAACACAACACTTAACATCATCTCCTCCAAAATACATCATACCACGCTTTTCATTTGACCACCATTTTTGTATCTTCGCACATTCACATATCATACGGAAATACATAAGTTTTTCGCAACGCTAATTTTTAGCCACATTGATACTATTTTGTTTCAGATAATGTCTTTTCATTTTTCAAATCACTGGGAGAAAATAAAATTCACCCATTTATTAAAGGAAAAATCTTGGAATTCGGTGATAATTCAACAAAAACTTGAAATATCAGACTTTAAAAACCGATTTATAATTCCCAGAAACAACCAAGACGAAATTTTTGGAAAAGGGCAGTGGATAAAATATGTGTCAGATCACAAAAGATCAGCACAGAATACTCAGACAGGGATAACTGTGATAATTTTAATTTCTCATCATCCACAAAATAATATACACCGCCGATAAATAAAATCCAGTTAATATAAAAAACAAATTTCAACAAACTTAAAACAAAAAAATTTAAATATGTAGTAATAAAAAGGGGTGACAATAGATGATAGCCTCAGACCGTCCTAGTTCAAGTATATCAACATCACGCCAGGATTAAACCTTGCGTTGCCGCAACCAACCGTATGAAATCATCATCGGCCAACGATATTGAAGAGATCTAAATCTTAATCTCATGAAAATTTTGAGGAAAAATGGAAAAAAGAAACAGATTTAAACAGGGTACATAGAGAGAGAGACAGAGAGAGAGAGAGTGCGCATCAGATCTTCCTATTCAAAATGGTGATTATCATGGAGCTCAAATCAGATCATTGTCTGAGCTATCACTCCATCGAAGTTCGCATCATTTGGCACCCTCACCATCAACAACGCACAGATGAAGAAAGAGAAAGTGGGGGCAGAAAGAGAGACAATCAGGGTTACGAGCTTTGCGAGGACAGGGATGAAATAGTTGCTGGTGAGTATATATAGGGGAGAGATTTCAAAGAGGGATTTTTGTGAGATTAGGGTTTTGAAGCTGAATACGGCGATTTTTGCGATTCAATACTTGAAGCACGAGGCCCAAATTATCATTCATTTTTATCTTTTTCGGGTTGCGATTTTTGGGGGAGGGGGGTTGGTTTAATGATTCTGCGTCTCTATTTGGAGATTTGGGCCAATCTTTTCTTCATTTGGGGCCTGCCTTGGCCCATTGTCAATCGGCTTTTGATACACTTGTTGATTCTTCGTGAAAAATTAAACCCACCCAAAATCTGAACTAAATAATTCATACATACCTATTTCAGAGCAAACCCCGTATTTGCCCTGGTAATGGTTCTGATGTGGTTGAACTCTTCATTATTGAAGATGAGGGCGTTTCTTTCCTTCCAAATGTTCTATAACAAAAATAGAACCCTATATGATTGATTTGGTCGGAGTGAAAATCTTGTCGCCTAGAAAATAACTTTTCCATCGAGGTTGTGAGAGATGAAGTTGATGAATCCAATCATGATTCGTAGTCGTCGCCCACACTGGATATGTATGTGGGCAAAGGAAAAAAAAGTGGTTATGCGTCCCGTCATGAGACTTGCAAATTTAGCATAATGGATCAATCGAATTCCTCTGTTAGCTAACCTCTTCCTAAGTGGAATTCCCTTATGAAGAAATTGCGACATGAAGATTTTAATTTTTGGTGGGATGCAAGTTTTCCAAATCCATTGACCATCCCATCTATCATGATCGAGATTATTACATGCCAATCTAGTAGTCTGTGTTTGTAGAGAACAAACCAATTACCCAATAGGCCCCAACATATTTCATATGTAGTGGGGTAGATTGGTGATGGTAAACTTCTAACAACGATCCACCACACTTAGTGGCAAGAAAGCATTCAACTTAGGGATGTTCAAGTTGTTCTCATTAGTAATAAACTCGCTCACTCTGGTTTGTAAATTAAGAGTAGTAGGATCATACACTCGTAGCTTGGAGTAAACTCTTACTAAGGCACCAAGATGTTGGTCCAAACGAAAATATCTTTCCCATTTTCAATTTTCCATCTCGATACCCTTATCAAATAACGCAAAATATTTGGACAATGACTTCCAAATCTAGGAATTTGTGTTTCTTGGTTTTCTTGAGAATAGATCCCCTTGGCTAGCATATTTCACTATCACAAATTATCTAGTTCTTTAAGTAATTTTCGGATAAGTTTACACTCGAAAAGCAATATTAATGTCTTATGTTTTACGAAGGCCTAACCTTCCTTTGTCTTTTGGTTGGCAAATGCGATCCCAAGATATCATAGGCATACCCTTCTTGCTATTTGCTTTCTAGAAAAAAATTCTATTAATTCAATTAAGCGAGTGGGTTGTATGTTTTGGAAGTTTAAAACATTGCATAGAGTGAGCTGGTAGAGATTCAAGATTAGATTGAATTAGAACCACTCTACCAGCTTTTGACAGCGAATTAGTCTCCCAAGAGTTAAGGTTTCGCTAGCACTATCAATAATCGGTGAAAACAACGAAGTCTTCTTTTTGTCTTGGATTGCGTAAGACCCTAGATACTTACCCAAGGATTCAACAATAGGAATATGAAAAATAGCATAAGTTATTTCCTCATCCTTCTAGTGGCATTGGGAAAGAAAACAATGGACGATTTTGTGGCAATTAATTAACTCGTCTAGAGGACGCACGTAAATCGTCCATGATTTTCATTAAAAGACAAAAAGAATATGTCTTTGTTTTACAAAAAAGCAAGCTATCATCAGCAAAGAAAAGAGTTGAGGTAGTACTACTCTTAACACAAAGTTTAATGCCCAACCCACTTTTCTTGTTGACTCCACCTTGAATAAGTTTGGACGTTAAAACTTTCATGCCAATAAGAAAAGATAAGGTGAAAGTGGGTCACCTTTTCTAAATCCTTTAGACGGTTTAAAAAATTATTTGGTTGGTCATTCACAAGGATAGAATATTATACTAAATGGAATAGAGGTGAAATAGCTCAAATGATTTTGTCGCATTCAACTTGATTATTCACGTATGAACTTAAACTTTAGCAAAATGTTTGTAATATTATTCATGATAACTAGTTTAAATGGACATTATCCTTTTAAAATTAATTATTTATTGGAATTTATTTGTGAATTTCTTAAGACAAAAAATTAGATTAATGTATCAAATGGGTATTAATGATCAAAATTCTTAAACCACTACTACAAAACTCGTAAAATAGCGACGGAAAATAGCGACGGAAACCAATTTGTCGCCAAGTAGCGACGGAATCAGCGACTGGACACCGACAAAAAATGACAATTGGATCATACAACGACGGAATTAGCGACGGAACATAACTTCGTCGCTACTCCGCTCGGCGGTAATTCGTACATCAAAAATCTCGGAAAGAAAAAAATTTAATCAGTAGTCATTAGCGACGGAATATTCCGTCGCTATCGACAATTTCGTAATTAGCGACGCAACGAGCGACGGACTGTTCCGTCGCTAATTACGAATAAATCCGGAACCGGTCTCGGCCAGCTTCGGATTTCGCAAAGCAACAGAGAGAGGGAGAGCGAGACCGAGACCGAGACCGAGAGCGAGAGCGACACCACCGCCATCGAGCGCTACCGCCGGCGACTACGCACGCCGCCGTCGCTTGTTGCCGCCGTCGCCCTTCCGCCGCCGACTCGAGACCCCCAAGGCCGAATAACCACCGGTCTTAGCTTCGTTTCGCCCGACCCTGCACCGCCGCCGCTGCCGCCAGGTGGAGGACGCCGCCGACCAACCGGCGCCGCCGCCGCTCACGCCCGAGCTTCGCCGTCGCCGCCGTCGTGCCGCCGGTGCCGCCCATAAATTTGAGGTATGTTTGTGTTGATTTTTTGTAGATTTATGGTTTTACAAAATTGATATTGAAATTGATGAATATATGTAATTTGTGGGAAATTAATGTTGTTTGTGAATGAATTTGAGAAGAAAAATGTGAAATTGTGTTGTTTAAGGAGTAAATGTTATTGAAGTTAAATTTAGGGTTTTAAAAAATATAACTTGAAATTGACGAATATATGTACTTTGGTGGGAATTAATGTTGTTTGTGAATGAATTTGAGAAGAAAAATGTGCAATTGTGTTGTTTGTGGAGTAAATGTTATGGAAGTTAAATTTAGGGTTTTCAACATTGTAACTTGAAAGTAACGTATATATGTAATTTAGTGGAAATTAATATTGTTTGTGGATGAATTTGAATAGAAAAATGTGCAATTGTGTTCTTTATGGAGTAAATGTTATTGAAGTTAAATTTAGGGTTTAAAAAATGTAAGTCTGAAATTGACGAATATATGTAATTTGGTGGAAATTAATGTTGATTGTGGATGAATTTGAATAGACAAATGTGCAATTGTGTAGGATTTGTGGGACATTATTGTTGAAGTTGAGGGAAATGGTGTTTTTGATTTATATATGTGTAATTGTTTGTTGTGTATTTGTGTGAGGTTGTTGACGCTAATTAGGTATGCTTATAGGTATCATTGTTTTATTGTATGATTAGTGTAATTATATGTATATGAGTTTATTTATGCTAATTAGGTATGATTACTTTAATTATGAAATAAATATTTAAGAGTAAAATATAAAAATTATAGAAATCTATGTATATTAAAAAAATTGATAGATGCATAATGGTTGTATATAGATTATGTTCGTTATAGAAAATATGTAATCATATACCATCTCCATGTGTTGGTATTTTTAACTAATAATGTAATAAATTGTTAAATTTCAATCGAATATATATGGACGGGCCTACGCATCGTAGATGGATGTATCGTAGGTTATTACCCGGTAGAGTTGGGTATAGACAAGAGTTTTTAGACAGGGTTGAGGAGTTTAATGCACATGCTAGAAGCCAATCGAATTTGTGCATAATCAACAATATAGGTGTCCATGTCGCAAATGCGTAAATCGAAAGTATAAGGATCCCGATGAAGTTAAGTTGCACCTCTATCAATATGGTTTTCTTCCAAACTATTGGTGAAGGGTGAGTGTGATAATAAATAATAAAATAAAATAAGCATATTAGTTATTAGTTGAACTAACTATTTTATATGTTTAATTGATTAGGTTCTACCCCATTGACAAAGTTGTGGGTACGATTTCCCACATCTTCCAAAGCAAATACGATGGAGCTTGGCCTACATGGGGTAAAGTCCCTCGATCACAACGTGATCAATGGTTTTCCGAGTTTAAGGTAATGACACATCATTAGTTTTCTCCAGTTCAAATAACATAATCACTTATTGTGCATGTTCGAACATTATATTTTAATTTCATAACGTATAAACCACGTTTTTATTTATTTAGAAATTTTTCACTTGGTCGCCAACCGATGAAGTCCAAATCGAAGAAATTTTGAAAAGAAAGGCAGTGATCGCTTGAAGGACTTCATGCTCAAGGCGAGGAAAACTAAGAAGAAGCCGAAATAGTTGGGTGACAACTACCGGCGCGAGTTGCTCGAATATTGGGAAACCGCTGAGTACAAGAAGTTCTGCGAGCAAGCTCGGAAAAACCGTCATGCCGATCGTGGGGACTTGGTTCATCACTCCATACGTGTGGCTCAATCCCTATGACGGAGCATAAGCGGCAATTTGTACGTACCCCTTTCTTATTGATTACGCATGCAACCGTTAACATGTTCATATTGGTAAATTGATTGTCTTCTAACTTGTTTTCACTTTTAGATGAAGGAGCTTAAAGGAGTTCAGCCTCTACCGACCCAACTATTTGCACGCACGCACAAAACAAAAAAGGACGAATGGGTGGACAAAAATCCAAGGCAATTTACGTGAGTAACCGCATATATGAATTCCGCATATTTTTCTATCTATTGTTTTCGTTAACAACCTCGTGATATTTACATGTCTAAAATATTTATATTATATTCGGGAGAAGTTTCAAAAGAGTGGGAAGAGTTGCAAAACACTCAACCCACTCAAACTTCCGATGATGACCCCAACTCTTCCGAGGATCATGTATCCACCCTTTCACAACAAGAGGAAGAGGAAGAGGAAGAGGATGAGTGAATTCAAATGTGAACTTTTGTATATATTGGTGATCATCACTTTGCGAACTATTTACAAATTTGTTTTAACTATGTTATGGTTGTTGATGATGTTGAATATGTAAGTTGGATTTGTATATCCAAATTTGATGAATTATTTGTGGCCGGCATATGTAAATGCCAAATGTAAGTGTCACATATGTGAATGGTAGATTTGTATATCCATTCACAATGTTCTGTACTAGGATAACGAATAATTAGCTAATAATATATAAAATTTTTCACGGAGCAGACGACGGACGGTTCCACTTAGCGACGGAATTAACGACGGAATATGGGAAATTCCGTCGCTAAATAGCCAATTTCCGTCGCTAATTAGCCAAATTCCGTCGCCAATTAGCCAAATTCCCTCGCTAATTAGCGACGGATATCGCCGACGGTAGTGGGGTGACTTCAGTCGCCGATATAGCGACGGAAATAGGCGACGGAATACCTTTCCGTCGTTGATTTCTATCGGCTACGGAACGAGAATCCGTCGCTATTTGGCGATGGACTTGAAAACTTCCGTCGCCGATATTTAGCGACTCGCTTATCGGCGACGGAACAGTTCCATCGCTAATTCCGTCGCTAATTGCGAAATTCAGTCGCTAATAACTAATATTCCGTCATCTGTTTCCGTCGCTAATCTGCTGTTTTCTAGTAGTGAACATCTATACAAATAAATCCGATATACTTAAAATATCCGATAGGAGTATGAGTTTATGAATGGAGAAAATAGGATGTGGATATAGTTATATCCGATATGTACATATGCCACGGTCATCCTTAGTAGACAACTTTACATAAATAAATATTCACCCACAAAAATTTTAATTGTAACGGTAACAAATAAATTCACAATAAATTTCGATCCGAAAAATAGTATGTAATTATAAGAAGTTGTAAGAAGTTGTAAGGAGTTCTAAAAAGCGTAAAAAAAGAAAAAGCTGTAAGGAGTTGTACGACTTTGAGTTAAAGTTAAATTGCGAATTGCTTGAAAACGATCTATTTGTTTATAAACACAAAGCAAATTATACATGAATTTCCACAGTATAATATATCATCAAGGTGTATATCATATATGTTTCCCGAATCTATTATAGATTTGGAGCTAATTTTTAGTTAATTATGGTAATAAAATAATAATCTAATAGTTAAGTTTGAAGTTATAATTATACAAAACCTACATTTAATTTCAGCCTCTATTGTCGTCAAAATTGATTTTTGGGGGGTGAAAGGTAAGTAGTGTGTCTAGAGTGTAACCGAGCTGAGCCGAACCGTATAAAAGCTTGCCAAGCCGAGCTTGTGACGAACCCGAGCCAAGCCGAGCCGAGCCTCGGATAGTTATCCGAGCCGAGCTCGAGCTTGCAATGTTGGAGCTCGTAAGCTCGCCGAGCCTACATGAGCCCATTACAAACGAGCCGAACGAACAAACGAGTAAACGAGCCGAATGAGCCTACCAAACGAGCCTAAACAAGCTCGGCTCATCGAGCTTACACCGACTAATTACAAATGAACCTAAACAAATTGAAACAAATGAGCTAAAATTTGTGGAGATTAGTATGTGAAGAACTTTTTTTTTATCGCTAATCTAGCAATTAATTTAAATTTTTTAATTTAGCATAATTATTTTGATTTATATTTCTTAAGTAAAGCATTTGGTTATACCTAATCTATTAAAACTTTTGTTTACCAATTACTAACATTTATATACATGAAAACCCGGAATCAAGATAGATGAAATGTTGATAATGAATATATGATTCACATTAATCTAGTGCAAGAGGTAGAGTGATTGATCCATATCGTAGCTCGTTAGATCCTAAAACGGTAGAAGCTTTGATATGTGGAGGTGATTGGTTCTGTCATCTACATGGTGTCACAAAAAAGAGGAGGAAGGTAGTTTTTTGTCAATTTAAAGTATAAATTAAAATAAAATTGTATTAATGATTTAGTCTGTAACTTTTATTTGTCTCCCCTTTCTCGGTATCAAAAGAAGACGATCAACCTAAAGAGTTCATATTGCCAATGTCTAATGAAGGATCGACGTGCCCACTTTGATGACATTTTGCTATATTAGAAATGTGAAATAAAGAGCCTTTTTTTTTAGTGAATGATAGATGTTATTGTTACAAGGATTTTAAATTAAAATTTAGGTTTTTAGTAATTTGTATTTCATTATCAAAGAGTCAAATGTTTTATTTATGTTTTATACTATTTTTTAAGTGGTATATTGTGATTGTTGAGAAAAAGAGTCTCAATTAAATTTAATTTTATGTTTTTATAGCAAGAATATATAAAAGATGACTTTGAACCTAAAAACAGGAGTTTAATAGAAACTTTTGACAAGCCAATTACGAGCCGAGCTTGGGCTCGAGCTTTAGCGAGCCTAGCTCGAGCTACAAATGATACTCACGAGCCGAGCTTCGAGCTCGATAGGTTCGGGCTCGGCTCGACTCGAATACATCCCTAAGTATGTCACAATTTAAATCAAAGAAGTACAATTTGTTTCTTTTCTAACGTTTGTTTTAAAAAATAACTATTTGATGTACGCAAAGATAAGTTACTCCATAAAATAGTTGAACATAGTGAATGAATTTCAAACATTTGTAGTTCTAATTAAACTCACTGAATTGTATGGTTAGTTCACCAAATTATTCTTATCATTTTGGTAGCAATTCATCAAATGCAATTATCCGTTGTGAAAAATATCTCACTCTACGATAAAACATTGATTGATGTGATAGAGGTTGCACCCTAATAAGGAGGATAACACAAATTCAAATTCCCGCAAGCACACTTATTAGGAGAATTTTTACCTTAAACGTTCGCAATCCGAAAGGGATTATATCATTTATCAAATCAACAGGGAAAAAAACAACTTACTATATCTTTACTATACAATTTTTAATATTTATAACCTACCAGGTATATCTAATAAAACCGACTCGATGCCTAAAACTTGAAATAAATGACTTGAACTTGTACCAAATGATGTTTGAAACATGCGATCCTAAAAATATATCTGAAATCCGAATCGACCTAAACTTATCTTAACTTGACGAGAAGTTTTCAAGAAGTTATATTTTTATGACAAACTTATTGGATCAAATTTAGTCGATAAAAAAGAATCCAATTTAAATCGAACCAATTTAAACTATAATTAACTAAAAAATATAACCCGAGTTAATACGTTTTATACTCAAATTGATTAATCCATTTGTTAGATCTAAGTTGATAGTCTCCTCGGGAGGAAGACAAGCAAGCAAGACCTTTTCAACTTTTCAAGGATAATTAGTTTAATATCGTCAAACATATTAAAAAATTCATGGCATAATAATTGGCGTAAAATCTCTAGTAGATAGGGGACTGCGACAATTGGTGGAGGACCACTTGTTGGCCGACCTAATTAAAAGGTAGACAAAGAAACAATAATTTTCTTTTTTGCATTATGAAAAATAATTAAATTAAATTGCGGAGCATATTTTAAGAGAAAATAAATAAATAAATTATATATAAACTTTGAAAAAACTAAAAATAAAAGAGAAGAAAAAGACGGTGGATTTGCTGCATTATCATATGGGCATGGGCAGATCAGTTATTCTGTTCTAATTCTACTATTTGCATGTTTTGTTGACGGGACTCAGACCGGCCGAAATTAAACGTCGTTATCGGCAAAATTCTAGAGATTGGACTTTTTTTGTTTCTTTTCCATTTTTCATTAAGTTCACCTACACTTTTTTAGATAATTAGATTTTATTTTTTTTTGGTCCATAATTTGTTTATAGTTAGACAAATATTAACTAATTTAGTTCATAAAAGTTTATATCTAACAGTAAAGTTAAATTTTAATAAATTTAAGAAACATACATATATATATATATATATATATATATATATATATATATATATATATATATATATATATATAAAGGACCCCAATTATATTAGCAATAACTGTTAAACTTTAATTCTATCTCCACTGCTTTTTTCTCTTGCTTACATTGTTAAGGATGCTAGCAACCTAGTTATATCGAGTGATAAACCCCTTTTACTTTAATTTCTTCAATCAAATCAAAATCTAAATGCATTATTTTCTTTTTAATAAATTTTATCTCCTTGTGAACGTTTGAGTTTTTCTCCTTATGAAAGTTTCATTTTCTTTGTTATTGTTTTTGTGAGAGTTAAGATTTCTCTCCTTACTTGTGAGAGTCTTATTTATCACTTTTGTATGTGTTATTTCTCTGCTTATACGTATAAATTTTATTAGGGTTGTTGATTCGATTAGACATTATAATTTTTTATATCTTTATCAATTAGTTTCATTGATTTTGATTCAAAATGGTTAAACAATAGAATTTCACATGACTTGATCAATGTGATGTTTTCTTGAGTTGATTGGATCTACTATATCACACAAAAATATGTTTTATGAAATTATACAATAACATGCCGATGTTCGGAAAAAACATATTAAATCAAAGAACACGTTTTATAGCCAAATTGATGGTACAAATATAGAACTCAAGTGAAGTATATTTACCATTAATTTTGTCAAAATAAAGTTTTATTTTGATATTTAGAAAATTATATTTGTAGACGCGGTATGATTTTATTAATGAAATTCTTTCCTTATACGAAAAAGGTTGTTAAATAAATATTTGTAAGGGTAAAGTTACTTACATATAAATAAATTTCAACAAACTTTGTGAATAAGACAGTTACCTTACGAGTTATTATTTTTATTGTTACAAATAAATGAAAATAGACAAATAACACGTAGGCATTTTTCATGAGTCCATATTCAATTGCAATTATGATTGACTATAATTATTATGGTTGATCATAAAGGCTATTCAACCAACACTTCAAATATTGCTTCCAATATGTATCTAATTAGATAGGTGTGTGAAGTATAAAGTCACCTAAAAATTTATAATGAATTATAATTATAAATTATCGAGATTAAATGAAAATTCATATAAAACGTATATGTAGTAGTCTTAAAAGTTAATTATGTCAGCATTTTAAAAAGCGGAGTAATTGATTTTAGAATTTTAAGAATTTGCATTATTATCTTAGGTGTGAGTATTCTACTTTTGAAAGTGAGTTATTTCGTGGGTGTGATTCTTCGTTCTTTAAAAGTTAGGTATGAATTTATAACACGTAAATTATGTTGTTAGAAAGAGATAAAACACGGCCTATATACTGAAAGTAAATATTTAAATATATGAGACTAATATATTAACACGAAGACTGAAATTAAAACCATACTCAATATGATCAGTGGAATACTTAAATTCAATTGAAATATCAGTATATAAATCCAATAACCGAGAGAATCCCCTCTGTTTATCTTGCTCTTTAGAAGTAAGTGTTCTGTCTAACTCTAGTGATCTTGAAATTTGGATAGGGTAGGATTGTGACAAAATCTCATTCTAATTCTGTTGAATTAAGCAATTGAATGACTCAAATGATTTTTTAAAAATCTGGCCAGTAACATCTTAGCCAATTATTCATCAATACTATTCAAATATAAATTCAAATATCACACGGATTTATAGACATACCAAGAACTAACTTTCGTTATGTCTATTTCAATTATTGTGTAATCCTTCCCGTGCCCATTAGCCTCATATATATGATACTCCCTTCATTTCAAAACACATGTCACTTTAACTAAATTTTTTGGTTTCATAATACTTATTACTTTACAATTCCAATGACGTATTAATTACTTAGTTTACCAATTTTGTCCTTATTAATTACTCTATATATCTCCTTTTCTCATTAATTGTTTTCATTTCTAATAAAATTTTAGGATAATTTAGTCTTTTAATATAAATTTTATCATAAATTTAATATTTTTTATATTCGCTCATAACCCTAAAATGGCATGTATTTTGAAATGAAGGAACTAATGGTGATACTAATCCTGAGTTTTGGGGGGAAGAGTACGAGTGCTACGGTGTGGATGGGGTTTAGCGAGCCCTGATTGGCAAGCGGGTCAGACTCAGGCCCGGAAATCACGGGCCAATACATACGAAACCATACAATAGACGCAAAAATAGTCAAACCGCGTCGGAATGAAATTGACATTTCTACCAAACTCGCATGAAATGAAACCCAAATTCAAATCCAATCTCTCTCTCTCTCTATCTCTCTCCATATCTCTCTCTACATTTTCACGCGTTTCCTTCCCCCTTGCCTCCTTTGTGATCAGATAAACATCACCTCCTCATTTAAAAATAAATTAAAATAAAATATATACAGAGAGAGAGGAGGAGAGAGAAAAAATATAATGCGAAAAACACTCGCAGTTGTCTGAGAGAAGCTTCCTCTCTGATTTGCTTCCCATTTTTATCTTCCTTCTCCAATTCAATGTATGTATCTTCTTCTTCCCGCATTGATTCCTACAAGGAAGAATCACAACAAAGCCTTCAATTTCGCCATTGTTTTCTCTCTCTTCGAACTCTCTTCTTTTCCCGTTACCTTCGAGTAGTTCATCTTCCAGAACGTTCTTCTACTGTTACTGTTTGAGAAATTCGGTGTTGAAAGTCGCAGTTTTGAAGAGGGATTAGTAAGTTCCTTTTTGGCTCAGTTCTGGATTCATTGTTGAGCAATCGTCAGCTCTACTGGGTAGGGTTTCCCAATTACTGCTGAAGAATTATTTTTTTCCCTTGTTCTGCTGTGGAATTTGTTGAATTAATCGATTGCTTACTAGTGGTTGTGGGATTTGGAGCTTCGTTATTGAACAGTGGCTGCGATTGATTACGAAAGTAGGGTTTTTTAGTGGGGTAAGTTTGCGGGTTCTGTTGATTAGAGGAAGAAGAAATGGAGGGTAGTGATGAAACTGGGGTTGTGCAAAGAATTCAGTCGTCATTTGGGAATTGTTCATCATCTGTTCCAAAACAGATGGGTATAAGTGGTCAAATGCAGAATTTGAATGTGGATGGTAGTAACAAGAGACCTAGTGGTATACCCCCATCACACCCACACCCACATTTTCCCCCACCTGGGCCTCACTCTCATTTTGCTATGCCTAAAATGGCTCCCCAGCCAATGGGCACTCAGAATTTTGCCATGGGGCCAACACATTCAAGGTCTTTGTCACAATCCTCGTTCTTCTCTTTTGATCACTTGCCCCCTTTGAGCCCTTCAACGTTTAGAGAGTCCCCTCAGAGTTCTGTCTCAGACCGTGCTTTGAATGATCTTCACATGGAGGAGAGAGTGAGCAATTCACAGGGTTCTTCTGTTCCACCTCCCCTTACTGGGGGAGCATAGTTCATAGCAATGAGGGTCTTCCACCGCGCAGGGGCCATAGGCGGTCTAGCAGTGATGTTCCATCGGGGTTCGCTTATATGAACCATCCTCAGCCTTTGCCGCCCCATGGGCGTCAGGGTGTTCTAGATAAGGAGAAGCCGGCACAATTGATATTGAAAAAGGAATATGATTGGGGTGGTATTGGGAATACCGCCGTGGATGGATCGATTGAGCAAAAACCTGAGGGTGAAGTTGTTGAAGACTTGTTCTCAGCTTATATGAATTTGGATAACATTGATGCATTGAATTCATCTAGTATGGAGGACAAGGATATGGATAGCAGGGCGAGTGGTACGAGAACTAATGATAGTAGTGAGAATGAGGTAGAGAGCAGCCTTATTGGAAATTCTCATGGGATTCATGGGGCTACTTCAGTTAATTCAACTGACAAGAGAGAGAAAGGTAAAAGGAGTGCTCCTGGAGATATTGCCCCTGCTTCCCGGCACTTCAGAAGTCTCTCGATGGATAGTTTTATGGGGAGTTTGAACTTCGGTGATGAGTCGCCTAAGCTCCCGCCATCTCCTGGTATTCGGTCAGCTCAGCATTCTCCCAGCAACTCATTTGATGGAAACACGAATAAGTTCAGCCTGGAGTTCGGTAATGGAGAATTTAGTGCTGCAGAACTGAAAAAGATCATGACAAGTGAGAAATTAGCAGAGATGGCTATGGTGGATCCCAAACGCGTGAAGAGGTCTTTACTATACACCTATTATTTGTAAAATGTCAGTAATTTGCCTAGTTTTAGTTGTCTTACATTGTGTTTGGGCTGTTGCTTCAGGATATTGGCTAATCGTCAGTCAGCTGCTCGTTCCAAAGAACGGAAGTTGAGATACATTGCAGAATTGGAGCACAAGGTGCAAACTTTACAGACTGAGGCCACTACGCTGTCAGCTCAGCTCACACTTCTTCAGGTTTCTTCCTAAATTCACCTGCTTTTAGTTGAGTGTTCTGTTATTGTTATATTGAATGCTGCTTTTGGATAGATGCTATCCCCTCTGAGGCTTAAATGAATCAAATTGTTTGTATTTTTCAGAGAGACTCTGCGGGGCTTACCAGTCAGAACAATGAGCTAAGATTCCGTCTTCAAGCCATGGAGCAACAGGCCCAGCTTAGGGATGGTATGCTATTTGCTATGTTATTTTTTTATCTTTTTGCCCTGTGAAGTATTTTGCTAACTTTTGAGCATGATTTGCACATATAGTTTGGTTTCTGTTTGTTAGTGCAACATTCAATGCAGTGTTGGTGAATAGTTGTATTGTGATTTTCAGTCAAGCTGTCATTTGTTATTTGGTACTGGCTAGTGATTGGTTGCAGGGAGTAAGTTTAGTAACTATAATTACAAGTTTCTGACAATTCCATGTGGAGTTGAAGACCATTATTATGGTAGTGTACTCCATTTTGGAATGGCAAAGGCCACATACTGAATACCTCTTCTTCCTTGTAGTAGTACTAGTATTTAATAAGGTCCTTGGTTTACTGCCTCGTCAAATAAGAAGATATACACGCCATCGTTTTGGTGGCAATTCTTTCGAACCCTCAGTTTCCCCATCCAGCCTACAAGGAGGAGAAAGTATGCTTATTGTATGAATATTTATTTCAGTGAAGCAGTGTTATTCCATTAGAACTATCTGACTTAACTTGGCTTATTCTTAGTCGTTACTACTTTCTTCATTGATTCTGAAGAAACCAGAAGCTTCAGTAGGCTTCAGGAGCTTGTGTCAGCTGGATCAATTCGCTTCTGACCTACAAAATAGGCGAATCGCAGTTGTTGGAATATGGAGAACGCCCTTCATTGCTCAAGACAGGATCTGATGAACAAGATGAACATAGTCTCTTCAAAAATTTCAATTTTTTAAGATGGGTTCTTCAAATATAAGACCTTTGAAGTTTGGACTTCAAAGGTAGGATCTTTATGAGTAAATGAGAAAGGGAATTTGATGATGTTGATTCATCAAAAAGGAAATTATTTGCTGACAACTTGGGTAGTTAGGATATAATGACATGATGGGATTTACGCATGAAGTGGTACTGTTTATAAGCAAAATAATTGAGGGGCAAAATTTTTTACCTCTTTCTATGGGTTGGGCTTGCCCTTTCCTAAGCTAGGCTTGGTGGGCCCTGATACTAATGTGGTGAGGAACATCCGAATATGGATTTCTCCACATCATTGGGCTCCTTATATTTTACCTTAAAGTTTTCAAAGTGTGTAGGTGAAATGTTGAGTAAATGTTTTCACTTTTCCCCATAGCTGGGAGAGTTTTAAAACGAACGGTCTCATGCAAGATGGATGCATAGAAGACTTCTTGGATGAGCTTAGAGATCCGCCTCGCATAGGCATATAACCATATTCCTCCACCTTGGCCTTTTCAAAATGAGGGCATATCTCTCATAGTTTGCAAGGAGAGGCCTAGGGGATGGTGGAGAAAGAGGATTTGCCTTTAGCTTGTCGAAGTTGAACTTTGTAAAAATTTCTCCGAGTCTCTCATAACTTCCTAGGAAATTAAAAGCTATCTCAAATCTCAAAATGAAAGAAGTAGAGCAGTTCACAGTTTCTCCACTCTTCCCACTTTATAATCACCAACAGTTTTCCAAAATTGTGAAGACATTTACTTCGTATTTTACCTACCCTCATTGACAAACGTACATGTAAAATGTGGGGCTAAATGATATGAAAAAGGACCTCCCCATCCACTTCGGCCTTATAAGCCAACCCTATAGCAAAGAGGTTAAGTTATGGTAAGTTGGAAAAATTACAATTGTGCCCCTAATATATTTTGCCTATAAATAGTGTCACTTCATGCGCAAATCCCATAATGTCATCATATTCCAACTACTCGAGTTATCGACAAATTCTTACCTTTTTGGGGATTATCATGATCGAATTCCCTTTCCCCCTATTCATAAAGATCCTACCTAATCTTTGAAGCTCCCATCTTCAAAGGTTGAATCTTTATTCATCCAGTTCATCAAATTCCTGACTTGAGTGTCGAAGTGCTGGTCCTGGACCCAATTGGGGTTTGTCTTTTTGCGGTTTAGGAGCATGCTGATCCGGTCAGCATTAGCTCCCGAAGCCCATTGAAGTTTAAGCCTGCTCTTCCAGATCATCATCCCGAGTTTCTTCTGAAACACTTGTAATTCTGTGTTTGAACCTTTTGGCTTTTATTGTTAGGCCTGGTCATTTAGGGATTATGATAAGAACCTTGGTGATTTAGCCCTACCACTATCTCCACCTAGAGCGCTTTTTGCAGCTTCTTGTGACATATGCTCTAATATCATTACCATGAAGTTCTTTGCTGATTTTTTGAGAGGCAATATCAACCACTCCTGAACCACCAAACATCCTTTCCATCACAATCCTTCTCCTCAAGACTCCTCTGTATTTACCACTTAATAACCTGATTAGTCAAATCTCCCAAAAGCTCATTTTTCCCTCCAAGTCCCATATGATAATTGATTACCCTTTTCTGGAGAGCACATTGGTCCCGCATCCTTCTCTATTTATGTCCAAATAGACCAGTTGTCTTTTCCATCTCCACTAAGCATGCCGAGATAGTACTACTGTGGCCCTGTTACAGTGTCACAGCAGGGTTAATGACAGTCTACTAACAGCCTAACTCCTAGTCCCTAAGTTGAAACTCCACCATCCTCACCATTACATGCCATTCTCGCGTTCATAGATGATAATCATTTGGACCTTTTTAAGGACAAAAGAAACACAAGATAACATAAGATATCCAGATCTGGGCAAAAATCAATATATTTTTCCAGCTGGATGGCTATGATCAAAGCCCTTATCGGCATTCACTGAGCCACCAGCTCTGATAATGTCTCTTTGGCGTTGTCAGTGTCAATCAATTGCAGCCATCTGTGGCTGGCAGTTGGTAATTTTCGATGGTGGCTAAGCCACTGCTTCAGCAGTGGGTGGGTGGAAATGGGTAACTCATGCACTTTGCTTTTGATCTTCATGGTGCTGATTGGAATTGAGAGGCATTGAGGTAGTGTAACAATTTCAGTCCCTTTTCCATGGAGAAGTCTTCGTTCCTTCTTACATTTTCCATAAATTACCCACTTCATATTTGGTTAGAAGGTAAAGTTCGATCAGCTTGTTTTAAGCGCTGGCAGGTTTACCCACACTTACCCCCAGACCGAGCATGCCAATCTAGTCAAGGAACAAAGGAGAACATGGACCTTTGCTTCTCCTCATTCTGGCTGAGTGATTAATTGCCTTAAAATTCATGGTGAATTGGACGTTTCTCCTTTTGTAGAAGGATTGAAAAGGTACAAAATCTATATGAGATTTCTTGTGACCTATTCCTGTCGAATACTGTCTGGGATTTTCTGAGCTTTGTGGACCTTGGCTTTTTAAGTGTCATGTTTAGAATTTTAAGCCTTATCTACTCACTGTCTGGTCGAAGAAACCACCCTGTTTCCATATCATATGTCTAGACTTTGTTGGCATCCTTGAAGTTTGTAGAGTTTTCTTTCTAATCAAGTGTACTTTATGATGGCATAGAGTTTATTCTCCCTTTTTCCCCAAACCAAATTCCTTAAAATTTGCGTGGTGAGTACGTATCACGGGCAGTCTGAGACTGGAGTTTTATATGTTATGCCATTGAAACGTCTGAACATCTGAAATTGTTCTTGTTATTTCCTTCGTTTTAGTTTCCCTGTCCATAGTCAAACTGGGTTGAGCAGTGTACTGTATTACTTAGATTTTGTGCCAAGTATTCAGTAATTTTCCTTGTTGAATCTCATGAGACGTGCTGCTTTAATTGTGAAGTTTACCTTTGGTATTAGCTGTGCAAGTGTGTAACTGGTAACCAAGCTTGAGTTGGCAGGTGTGACTGCTTGAGTTTGTCCTGGTTGTATGCGAGGTAAGCTTGTCAACTCATATACCCCCTACCCCCTCCAAGAAGAAAAAGAAAAAAAAAAAAAACTGAAGCTTTATGAACCATAGAACCCAGTGGGTGAATGCTAGAAATAGCAATTGAGTCAAACCAGCAAAATGCAAGCATAAGCCATTGGATTAGACTCAAGAGTATTCAAAACAGAGCTGCATATGATGACCATATTATCGTGGAGACAGGTTGGAGGGGGAATTTCCTGCATGGCCATGGGAGAAAATGCTGTCAGGTTTGAGGAAGTTGATGAGTTTGACAAGTTCAGAATGATGAGGATCTTGATGCTTCACTGATGATGTGCGGTTATAGCTTGGTGAATGTTGATCTCAAAGGCTAGGTGGAGGGAAAATTTTAGGGGGAAAGGGGGAAAAGGGAGGGAGAACTTTATCAGAGCTGAACTGAGCCTCGTCATGCTGGGGCTCAGACTCTTGGCCAGCAACTGAGCCAGCTCAGGTTCAACCCAAGCTTTGCTGACCTGCATTTGCAGGTTTGTCGGGTTCACTTGATGTGGTTTGTAGCCTTGGTATATTGATGTAGTATGATGGTTGGTCTCTGTTTAAGGTTTTTGAGTTCCAGTTTTCATCTTAATCGACTTTGCATTCGGATATCACTTTGTCCTTTCTGTATATTTCTCAAACTTACCATACATTTCTTACTATATTGCAGCTCTGAACGAGGCACTTACCGCAGAAGTTCAACGGTTGAAGCTGGCAACTGGTGAGCTCAGAGGAGCGCAGGCGCCTTCCAGCTGCTTGCCTCAACACCTCTTAGCAAATGCTCAAATGCAGTCTTCTCACTACGACTTGTATCAGTTGAATAACGAGAAAGAACAGAAGCCGCCGCTGATTCACACCTCTCAGCAAAGGCCCGAAGCTCAACTTCCTCAAGAAGATGTCAAGCCTCCCAAGACTTAGACCGAACATTCCTCATCAGGAAACCCAGCGAAACTAGGCAGCCATAGAGCTAGATATGTTCCCAATGAATCTGTTCTCTTCTGCAGTCGAAAATCGTATATAAGCTGTATGTAACTATTCATATCTATTCGTGATGATAGTATATCTATTCATTCAATCTTTGGGTATATGTAATCATTATTTTGTCGATTTGGATGTATTTTACAATAAGAAACGAAACTGAAACTGAAACCTAATATATTTGTTTGTAAGACCTCAAAACAACGACTTCCTTTTTTCATTTGCATATGCTTTCTTGGATTTATTTTTTTGGCTATGGTTTGCTAGTGATTATTTTGTGCCTAGCATTAGCATAAAAAGACCCAAAAACTATATAAATATAAAAAGAATTGAGGAAAAACCACTGCAACTAAACTGGAGGTCCTATCCAAAACCCACAACATGCTTAAAAATACAAAGTTGATGATTTTTCACAAACAGCTCTTTATTACTTTTGTCTCGTATGTTTTTAATATGTCTATATTTCCACTCATAGAAAATGGGCAAAAGATAATGATTCTGATATAGCTCAATACAATTTTTAATTTTAGTAATTTCAAATTGCAATTTCTCTGACAATGATGTTACATTTATTTATAAACTTTCCCCGCACCATTTTATAAAAAAATACATGCTTTCAATAGTACTACATAAATACTCCAATTAATCAAGTAGAAGAACAATTAACAAATGGCATAATTAAAGTATAAGCATGCCATGGGTATCATTATCAAACTTACACATCAATCAAACCTTTTTACAAGGTTTGGTTACTAGTTGCAACTTGCTCAATAGCATATTACTCAATTCGTGGTAAAGTAACTGTACTATATAGGAGCATCTTACCTTCGTTCATATTCAAAAGGGATGGTTTAGTGTAAATATCGTCTATCTATGAAGTGTTAGTTAAGGTGCTACATGAGTCTTAATCCAACAAGGGAATATAAGTTCAAATCTCTAGAAATAAATTTGTTGGGAGATCTTTTGCTTTAAACACTCACGATCGTAAAGGGATTATATCTTTAGTAAAAAGAAATGTAAATTGTCTTTTATATACGAAGTGTTAGTTGTCGTTGATAGCAGTTTCAACCTTATAAGGAGAATATAAGTTCAAATTTCTGAAAACAAATGCTTGCCATCTTTGGTAAAAAAATATACATTGTCAATTTTTTTAAAAAAATAAAGCTATAGATATTAATTATTTTAAATTTAGATTTAACAAAACTAAAGTATTATTGATTTGCATTTGAATTTTCTCTTTGAAAATGAAAATTTTAAAGTTGGGAAATGGGAACAAACAATCTACGAAACAAAGAGGATTCCCAAAAAAGGAAAAAAAAACAGAAGAAAAGCAGAAAAAATATCTACTGAGTGAAATTGAATAAAATTTGGTTTCTCCATAATTAATGCGAAAAGAAGAGCCTTCTGTTCTCTTGGAAATCCCAACACCCAATCCCGCTTTTTTCTTTCCTTTTTATACACTCGACTCTCTTCCTCTCTCTCTCTCTCTCTCTCTCTCCAAATTCTTTATTTTTATCCGAACCACCAAACCTTAAAAACACACAATACAGAGGCTCTCCTCTGTCTCTCTCTCTCTTTCTCTGATCTAGGGCAAACTCAAACTCAAACTAAAACCCTAATCGCCGTTTTCCCCTCAATACTCACCCATTTCCCGCCATTTTTAGCTCCTTTCCTTCACTGATTCCGCCCCTAACGGTTACTAGCCGTTAGATCCCCGAGTTTGGAAGCTTCATTGGGTGAGGGTTTCTCCGATTTTGTTTTTTTTTTTTTTTGAAATTCAAAAATTTGACCGTTGCTCGGGTTTTGGTTTCAGCAGAGGAATGGCGGAAGTGGAAGCTGAGAAGAAAGGCGAGGAAGAGAAGTTGAAGGGAGGAGAGCTACTGTTTTGTGGTTCTACTGCTTGGGATACTATTGGTAGGAAGAAAACTGGGTTAGAGGGTAACTTGTACTCGCCTACTAGGCTTCGACCCCTTGTTGGAATCGATATTCGCTTCGTGGCTACGGGTTGTGGTAAATGTTTTTACGTTGTTTTTGTGTGTGGGGTTTTCTTGAAATTGCTAACTTATGCCATGATCTTGCTGTTTTTGAAGTTATTTTACTTGACCTAGCTTTGTTTGAATTTTCTCTGGTGATTTTTCTGCTTTATGAACATAAAGTTGGTAGTTTGATGTGATGATCAGTGGAAAATGTTGGGTAGTTTATTGAACCTGGCTTAGTTTTTGTTCTTAACGCGGGTGTTTTATGACTTTAATGGAGTGGGATTTGATTATATTTGAATTAATCTTCGTGTAGTTTCATGTCATTGCGTGGCACTGGATGTGGATGGACGATGCTATACATGGGGGCGAAACGAGGCACGATTAATTATACTAATGAAGTTTACTTGTTTCTTTCGATTGAATTTTTATGGTGTAAGATTACTGACGGGAGTGGTGTGGTTTAACAGAGGGGCCAGCTCGGTCATGGAGATACTCTGCAGCGTGATAGGCCTACAGTTGTTTCTGAACTCTCGAAGTATGTTTTTTTTGTTTTAATTTTTGTTTTATTTTTGGTTCTCTCTGGTATACTTAGTTGTTTTATATGTTCTCAATATTGTTGTAAAATTTTGTGTTAAGTTATCTTTCTTTCAAATAAATTCTGACTGTCATAGCTCTCTTAATTTTGAATTTTGTCCTGCTTTCAATCTGCCTATTTGAAAAGTGCCATGTCTAAACATTCAATCGTGCTATTGTGACAGGCATAAAATAGTAAATGCAGGAGCTGGCCGAAGTCATACTGTGGTGGTAACTGAAGAAGGACAGTCCTTTGCCTTTGGCTGGAACAAACATGGCCAGCTGGGTTCTGGTTCGCTAAGAAATGGTAGGTATCTCTTCTTTGCTGAATTCTTAGAATCCTTCTTCAGTTAGTAGTTCTGTTTGATGCATTTCGCTGTGTGTACACGTGCTTGTGCTGTATAGATTGTTATTTATGATATCTCATCTCTGTTTCAAATTGAGTATTTGATTGTATTCTATTGCATAAGAACCCTTTTATTGAAGATGGGGAAGAGCAGCGGGCATTTCAAATTTGAAGTTAGAATGTTGAAATCCTGTGTGGCACCATTTCTGCAGATCAATTCGAATTTGAAATTTGCTGTACTCTATTCCATAAGAATCCTTTGTTTATGATAATTTGAAGTTAAATTGTGGAAGTCCTGAGTGGCACCATTTCTGAAAGTCAAGGGAATCCCAAAGTGTCAAGGCTGCTGTGCTACACAGGCAGTGACCCTCCTATGAGACTTTCAGTTTCAGCCAATTTGGTTGGCAAGAATTGGTCTCTCCCAGAGGAGTACTACTACTACTCTAGATAAAGCATAGTCTTGCCCTTGATCATGTCTTCCCTGGACACAGTACACACCGACATACTTTTCTGCCATTGCTACTCTTTTATTTTTTCTTTTTTTTGAAGGGGGGTGCCCAAAGTCCTAATTATATGTCATCACTGTTATGATATTCTGGATGATTGTCAATCTCATTTGAAATACATAGCAGCTCACTTGCTCCTGAGCAGCAATAGATTTACTGAACATAACTGTGCAGTTTCTAATATTGTGCCTGACATTATAGCTTGACATGTTCCTGTTCCAGTGGGATTTCACTATTGTCTAGTAAGTCATCTGTTTTCCATTGTTTTCTTGCATGTGTACGTGCAACTTTCTACAGTCACTTAGAAGAATGTTGTCTCAGCGGTGGAAACGTCAGGGAACCAAACTCTTCTGTTTACTTGCAATGACTATGCTATGAAGTGAATCTGATTTGTTCTCAATGCTTGTGCTCTGTGTTTGTTTATCTTTCTCATTTGAATCACATTTGCTTTATTGATGGTGTCTAGAAAACATCTGGACTTTTTTTATTTAAATGTGGGTGTCTTACTGAGAGGTTTTGAGGATATAAAAATTATGATCAGTGTCTCCATTGAACTTGATAGGTTGAAATCTTTTTACTAGTGTGTGTCTACATCTTTTCTTTGTCAATTCAATCTTTCTTGGTTGGGTTAGTGATTCTATTTATGAGACCTGTCGTGTGCATTGTTGTAATATTCTTTTTCAGTTCTCTGTGAGGATCATTGGGAGCCGATAATGTCAAAAATAGCTTGTTTTATGGATGAGGTCCAGTTTAGTGGTACAGCAGACTACCTATTCCTGTGTTCTGTGCTCCTTTGTTGAACGGAAAAAATTTGCATTTGAAAAGCATAAGTATTAGTTCAGCTGTTCTAAGGTAATAGACTAATAGGTGAGTATGAGAGGCACAAATCAAGTGGAGAAGCATTTCTTCTTGTCACCATAGAGTCTTTATGTAACGGTGCTTTCTCTGACGAACCCTTAAAACTCCAGCCTTTATTGGGTCTTGATCAGACTCACTATATGGTGTCAGTAGTGTACTTTACTAGATCCTTCCTGCACAATTCTTGGCAATATAACTTCCAAATTCTAACCCCTAAATGGTAGCGCCAACCGGTTTCTATGTAGCTGCGCAACCAAGGTCTGGTTGTCTCAGGTTTAGTAACTATCTGTCAACAGATATTGACTTAGCTCTTAAGCATGCATGTGGTCATGGACTTGATTCATGACAAACAAATTATCGGACCCATTTCCTTAATATCCTGATTTAGCAACATGGACTCCCAAATTTTTGATGTCTTCTTATTGGAAAATATGCAATGGAATGGAATTTTTTTTTGAAATAACATAAGTGTTCAGGAGGTGAGGTGAAATTCTGAGATAATTGCCCAAGAACAATAACTTCATCATGAAATGGTCGCATAGATGTAAAGGCCTGAGAGCAACCAAGAGCTCCTAGCAAAACTATTAACTTGCTTTTGTGGAAGCTTGTTAAGTGATATTGCTCAACCATCTTGTTCCCTTGCTTCATAATCCATGTACTTAATCTATTACATAAAGGTATATATATATTGTGAGTTTCCAAAATGCTGGCAGAAATCTTCTATATCTACTTCTGTTTTTCGAACATGTCTTCTGAGGTTGATGTGCCAACCGTCTTCTGTGTATGATTGGCCTTACTGCAGTCAATTGATCTTCTAATGTGCGTTTCTCTTTTGGCAGAAATCGAGTCTTCTCCTGTTCGCTGTCAAGTGTCTGATGTCAAAACAGTTGCTTGTGGTGGTGAATTCACTACGTGGCTCTCTTCTATCCAAGGATCTTCTATACTGTATGTTATCTGATTTGCATTGATTTTTAGCTTTGACAGTTGCGTAACATTCAATGTGTTTGCTAAGCCAATTCATTGATCATTTGGTCATTTGTTTCTTAATAGAACGGCTGGTCTTCCACAATATGGTCAACTGGGACATGGAACAGACAATGAGGTAGGCTTAAGAGCTGATATGAAACACCCTTTTGTTTTCTTCTAGTTATCCTAACTTCGATGGGGATCTTGAAATGATAGATTTATTTGTTATCCCTTCTGTTGATTTGGGTTTTGGTTTCTTTACAAACTTTCCCCTAGTTGGGTTCCTAGTCTACTCAACGATTTTGTGAAATTAGCTTATGCAAACTCAATTATGTAATTGTTGTGAATGAGTGCAAGTTCTGAGCTTTTTGTCCTTTAATGTGAATTTTATAGGTACTGCATCTGAACGATTTTGTGAAATTAGCTTATGTGAACTCAATTATGTAATTGTTGTGAATGAGTGCAAGTTCTGAGCTTTTTTGTCCTTTAATGTGAATTTTATAGGTGCTGCATCTGTGTGGTTATTAGGTTTCTTGCATGACATGGTACATATCTTTTGTCTTTTTGTGCATTCTCTGAATAGGAACAGAGAATCCCAAGCATTGGAGCTCTTGACTGCTAGTTAAGTTTTATAAGGGAAAATAACTACACTTTTGCTGAGAAAAATTTCAACTGATATAAAATCGTAGATGTCACTTTCATTTTCGGGTGTTAAGAATACATGCCTAAGTTATGTTCATTTGGGAAGGAAGAGAAGCTTTGTATATTTCTTCTTCTTCTTCTTCCCCTTTTTTTTTGGGGGAAGTAGGACTGATTTTTGATATGATAATTGGCAAATGAAGTTGATTGCCTGCATTTCTTTCCATGTTGGAAAATGCTGAAAACCATATTATGATGTCTTTGTTTGTACAGTTCCTATCATTTTTACATGGAATATGCTTGAAATAATGGAATAAGATACTCATTTATTGGTCAGCTTTTCTGCTTCATTTCTCTTAATTTCAATTGATTAAAAAGTGAATTTTAGGTCTATCTTTATGATCTATTTTTTAAATTTTGTTCCATTCTTTTGCTGTTTCCTCTGGACCTTCCTTTCTTTTAATCACTTTGGCATATTTGTTGGCATTGTTGCTTTTTTTTTTTGCCCTCCCTCCTCTTTTAATTGTTTCTGAATTTCTTTATTCCTTCTTTTGCCAATGATGCCCAAATTTTCTGCCTTAGTGATTCAATTCTGATAGTCAAGGATATACTATTTGTTTTTGAACATATTTTTTGAACTCTTTGGATTTATCATGGATGCATTATTTCAAGCACTACAGATTGAAGTACTAGTAAATGCTCTTTACATCACACTTTAAAAGTAACTTCTGAGAGGCTTGATTATGGAGATTGCAAATTAAAGTCATTTCTTTGTTGAAAATTGGCATGCATCACTTACTCTTGAAAATTTTTTCATTTACTGTTATTATGAGTGGAAATTGGTTAACTTGGTAGTGTTACTGAGTGTCATGATGAGGTTTTAATTTTTCTATGAAATCTTCCTCGTTTCCCTTAGTTGGGGGTATCTGTCACAAATTATAGCTGCTTTTCAGCTGCTGGTGACAGTCTATTGTTTTCAGCAACAATGTATGCTTTGCTGAAAAGAACTCTCAAAGTATGTATATGTCATTATTTGTCGCCGTCAATCAGGGATGAATCTGCGAATTGCTTTTACGCATGGTCTCTTGCTTTTCATTAGTGTTTTAACTTCTTATTGGAGCCTAATATGTTTATGATGGTGCTTTCAGTACAATTCGAAGGATGGTTCTGTGAGGCTTGCCTATGAGCCTCAAGCACGGCCTAAAGCCATAGCTTCCCTTTCAGGGGAAACCATTGTTAAAGTTGCTTGTGGAACAAATCATACAGGTTGGCCTGAATTCTGGTTTCCGTAACTGCTCCTTGTTCCTTTGGCTTTCTGGGATAGTGATTTAGTTTCCTATTTTGTGCTGCAGTGGCTGTGGATTCCAACGGCTATGTCTATACGTGAGTATCGCAACTCTGTATTTTAGTGCATACCTGTTGGCCACAAAATTATGTAGTGATTCAAAATGTGTTTTCAGTTTCGGTCACGATACAGAAAACTCACTTTAATGCGGCAATTGCATTTCATTTTGCGTTTGTCGTGTGATGAAAATGCGGTTCGCTCATCTTGAAAACCTTTCTGATGCAGCCGTTTGATCGCAGAATGTTCACATTTTGAATCTGAATTTTATTTTTCTTATCCACTGCAACACTCACATGATTCCTAATGCAATGTTTTATTTTTCCTCAGCTGGGGCTTCGGTGGCTATGGAAGGTCTGTAAACTATTTGATGCAATCTCTTTTTCTTGTATTGGTATACACTGATAACAGTTTGTCACCTTTGCTTGTTTCAAAGATGTCTTGCTTTTCTATTGTTTTGCTGTGAGTTTACTGAAGGGTGATGGTATCATTGTTTGCAGACTGGGGCATAGGGAGCAGAAGGACGAGTGGGCTCCACGCCGTGTTGATGTATTTACAAGGCAGAATGTCCTACCTCCGGATGCAATAGTTTCAGCTGGTGGTGTCAGTTCTGCCTGTACAGCCGGTACAAGAGCTTCTTTGCCTTCCTATTTTACATTTCCATTTTTTCACTGGTCTTGTGATGATTTTAATCAGTTAAAGGGCTGAGTTGACTACTTCATTCCACAGAAAAAAGGGCATATTTCGTGCTCTCTCTCCCCTTTCTCATTAAATGATGCTGATCTGGGTAATTAGACTTGAAAGAATTGTACACTGGAATTTGTTTCTTAGCTACTATCTTTTTTAATCTTAGTATTTGATTAGCTGGCCTTGTTGAATCTTGGTATTGATTGGAATCTGCTGTACCTTGTGACTTCTTGTCAGTCAGAGATTCTCAACATGGGAGATTGTGTGGTTGATCGTCTGTAGTAGACTCTTTAATTGTCCTACACATCGTGAGGTTGAATGCTCGTGTAGCTCCTTCACTTTTTGTTATCGATCTCCCCCCTTTTACCCAAGAGGCCCTAGTTCCTCTTAGCATTGTTGCTTTTACAAGGGTTATCATGTGCCTGTGATGCAAGGATTCATAGCTAGAGTTATGTTCGAGACAAGCATTTCTAGATCACAATATGATTAATTGTCTATGCCTCTGACATCTTGTTTGACGCTTGGGAGCATTTGATACTTCTTGGAGGTTCAATGGCATCATACTGTGTAGTGTGGACAGCTCTATCCTGTAACCAGTTTCCTTGTGTATGTGCTAGGTATTTCCTGCTTGCAGTGTGATCCGTATTAGTGGTTGTTCTAGTATGTGCACGATTTGTTTGTCTGTTTCTCTTTTAGTGCTTGTTTGGAATAGGTGGTATATGTGGCTTCTTTCTAACCAATTAGCATATATGGTTTTCTGAGTTTTCTGATCTTTTGCTTTTCAGCCGGTGGACAGTTGTACATGTGGGGTAAACTAAAGAACACTGGTGATGATTGGATGTATCCCAAGCCTCTCATGGATTTAAGGTAATCTGTTGATTGTTGCTTCTTGGATATATTATCATTATATGTGTTCTTTCTTTCTTCCCCTCTCTTGAATATAGAAGCAAATTAGGAAGTTAGACTAGTAGAGGAACCTTAGAGCGATCATTCTAAGGCAGAGTATGTGCTTGTCCTGCTGTTGTAGGATTCAATTATTCTTTAAGAGGAGCATGGGGACAAGGCGCTTTAAGCTACATTTCTTATTCACGCTAGCCCACCACTTTGGTGGTTTGTTTCTCTGTATCTGTGATTTATTCACCTCACTTTGTGTTTCTGACTGATTATATTTGGGGTTAGTACTGAGTACTTTCGTTTCTTCCTTTGCCTTGTTTCCGCTCTATGGATGAAAGATCAGACATTCATAACCAATTTCTAATGTCTGTTTTTAACAACTAACTCGTTGTGGTTGGTACGCAATTTATCCTTCACTTGGATCCAGTGTTGGCTGGTTATTCATTGAAAGATGAGACTGGGTCTTATCTCTCAATTCTTTGAGTTCTCTCTTTGGAGCAGTCAAATATCTCTTGGATGTTTATATTTAGATAGAATGGTGTTCTGATTCATTGTTTTTGTGGCAGTGGATGGCATTTGCGGTGTATGGATTCTGGTAACATGTTCCATTATGTTGGTGCTGATTCATCATGTATAAGTTGGGGCCATGCACAAAATGGAGAGCTGGGTTATGGTCCCAATGCTCAGAAGTAAATCTCTTTTACCTGTTCCCTGGAATTTAAAAACTTAATCACCTTTCTTAAAATACTTGTCCCCGTTGTTTGTTGCTTAGATCATCGGCTATGCCAAAGAAGGTGGAGATCCTTGAGGGCATGCATGTCATAAGGTAGGGATTGTTTATGCACTTAGGATACTTTTTCTCCGTATTTGTGTTGAATATAATGACATTAAAATGCTGTTATTGTAGTGTTGCTTGTGGATTTGCGCATTCTATGGTGGTGGTTGACCGAACAGATGTTGGTGACCGTCTTGAACAGGTGGACACATTTTGTCTTTTGTCATCAAAGGAATGAAATAGCTTGACTAGTCAATTGATGTTTCACTTTCAACTATGCCATGTCCAAGTTAATATCCCCCCCAAGAGGCCTCAAACAACAGAAAACACCTGCAAAACACGTGGTCCTATGGTGTTTGACCCACCACCCTGTGAGGTGCAGGGTTCAAATCTCACTGGGCCACGGAAGGAGTTTTCCCTGACCCTCTATTTGTCCCTTTCTCACTCCCATGCCCTTGTTGTCATAATGATACCCCCATCAATTGTCCACTTCTTATTTTAAGGAATTATTATATGATTACCCCCTCCAAAAACAAAGAAAAAGAAAAAAGAAAAAAAGGGAAAAGGGAGTGAAGGATGTGAAATGATTGGTTTTATGGTTTTATCTTGTCCTATTCATAAAATCATGTTGGACTTCGCTCTTTTTTCAATTCCCCGTATTTTCCCCTGAGTTTTCTTATTAGTTCTGCCTCTCAGCCTCCATTTTATGCTGAAATATTTAGTCCATAACCGTAATTCTAATTCTTCACATCTTTTCTTGTGTGACAGCTTGATGTTTATGATGGAAAAGCATCTGGAGTTGAAGGTATGATGACCTCAAATCTCAAAGTAGTACTTATTTGCCTTCTAACTGTCTTCACAATGGCATTGGTGTCTGAAGTTACTTGTGCTTGATAGCAAACTTCCTATTCATAGCGGAGTTTGTAGCAAAGTTGTTGATCAAATCTGGTGACTATGGTCCATTTAGGCAGTGTTTTCTTTTCAGCCCCCTGGAGAGGGGTTGGATTACCACTGCTTCCCATCCCCTTTGGATGTAAGACCTAATGTACGGATTGGAGAAAATCAACATCTACCTCTCATAAAACATGTAACTTTTAGCTATAGGCTCCCCGCATCTGCCCCAAGTGCTTGACATTGGAAAAGGCATTGTCCTGAGTTCCTGAATAACCATTTTCCTCTTCTCCAAACACACACTAATGTTCATAAAGCACCCCCAGGGAATGAAAGAATTCACCTGTATTCTTCTAGCATGGCCTGAGCCTTCATTCTGTACATGTAGGAACTGAGGTCAGCGAGCCTGTAAGTTCAGCTAAGAAAACCCCGAAGAAAAAGCTGCGGATAATTCCAAGAAGAGAAAGAAGAAATCGAAGGAATCATCAGAGTCTGAAGAGGATGATCAAGATGAAGAAGAGAGTGATGATGAGGAAGATGATGAGAGTGATGAGGAGGCGGCAAATGGGAAGGTTGGCAAGAGGCAAAGAGGGGGAAAGCTGGCGGTAGGGGTCGAGGAAGGAGCGGCAAGAGCACTCCGACCTCAGCGGAGACAAAAAGTGGCGGCAGGGGGCGGGGTCGCCCTAAGGGATCGAGAGGGAGGTCTCGGAAATGACGCTAGCTGAGGTGTCTAAACTTTAATTTCCCGCTTAAGAGCGGAAATTTTGTCTAAACATCTGTGTAGAGGAGTAACCTTGTATTCTGTTTGGCCTAGGGGAACTCGATTTTTGATTTCAATTTGAGAACAAGAGCAGGAAAAGAGTGAAGTGAGAAGAGGCAGAGAAGGGGAATTCATTCTAGTCTTTTTTAACTCTTGTAGCATTAACATTCTGCTGTGAGAAACAATTTGTGTGAAGACTGAAAACCCTGTTGACTTTAAATTAAAAGGAAATTTGCATTTTATGTCTAGATGTTTCATGGATTATTTTCTGCAGTTATGATGCAAAATTTCATGTCTGTGGCCCTCTGCTTCAATTGTTTTTCTTCATTCAAACTGCTAAATCTCAACTGATACTCGGGTTTGAGTCAAAAGTGATTCTTGCATTGTGCTGAACATAATTTAATTGTTATCAACTGAAAACCTGAAGAGCCTAATGCAGCCACCAGCGAGTTCTCAAAACCTTACATGACTTGATTTGATTGAGAGACTGTGATTTGACCCCGAAAGCTGATGAATTTGTTAAATGCTCGAATCCTGACAAAGTTTAGCAGACAATTGACGAGAGGGAGTTGGAACGAGAGAGTAGGCCAATGGCCATAAATACATAAAGATCAACTCGCTGTCATTGGTGAGAGAAGCAGCACGAGCAGAATCTCATTGATGCAGCACGAAGATTGTACTGGGGAAGTAGTTCGGTCTCGCTTAGTTTCTTGCTGAAAAGCTTGCCCAAGGATATTGCAAATCTTTCTTACCTATAACAAGATTGTAGAGCATAATTTAGTTATATAGCAACTAAAATAAAAATTCTAAATAGTTTTTAAAAAAAATAATGGATGAATTTCATTAATTGAAGGCCATACAACATTTACAATAAAAATGAAACTTACATAATTTATAACTAAACAAATAAATCTTTCGATTGAAACAACTAATTAAAACTCTTACGAACGTTTTTTTCCACTAGATGGTTGTTTCATCGTACAACTTTTAACGAGGAGATCCATAAATCTTGTATAACTTTCCTGTCGAATAGATTTGTTTATTATAGTAGTCTGAATTTGAAAAATTGATATTCGTTGTAGTCCGATCCGATAAACAATTAACAATTCGCCCACATGCAACCAAATTACTATGAAAATAAACCGATAAAATCGCTCCAAAGCGAGAGATAATACCACTCGTTCAAAAGGTTATGGAGAGATTTTTCCAAATGGAGAGAGAATAATTATTTGTGGATAAAATACTAGTTAAAACATAAAAGAAAAAGAGATTGAGGCTTACCATTCAAAAAGTGAACGACAGTCCTTAAGAAAAGAAGAAGGTAAGTTTTCTAAAGAGAAAGGGGACAAAGGAGGATGAGGAGGCGTCTAGGGTTTTTCTTGAGTTTTTCTAAATAGTTTAAATACTTAATATCGAGTCGATTCTTCCTAAACTCGTATGCCTGTTTTATATATTGTTATAATTTACTAGTAAAAAAAAAAACTAAATTACTGTTTTCACACCTATGCATACCTAAAGTCTAAAATACCCTTCATTATATTCTCTTTCTCCACCCATTTCTGCCCTGCCCATTTACGTCGCGCCCCTTTTTGACTTGAATAGTCCTTGAACTCCATATTCTCTTTCTCCACCCATTTCTGCCCCACCCATTTACCTTCCCCCCTCCCTGCTTTTGACTTGAATAGTCCTTAAACTCCATAGCCAAGTACTCAGGTCTGCAATGTCTCTCATCACCATGCCCTTCCATCTCTCACAAATGACCATCACCAATGGTAGGAATTGCAAGCTCCGTGGTGGTCATTGTTGTTGGAAAAACCTCAATGCTTGTCTTTTGTGATTGTTTGTTCCTTTGAGGATTTTTTTTATTCCCCAAGTGACCAACATGATGAATTATTTTCTTCCCCATGCCAACATTGTCTACCTTGGTCTCCAAGGTATATATTTGCAATGATTCTTGTTTGGCCTTATTTACTTACCTTTGCCTATATAAGGAGGCTTGTGTATTGACTTCTTTGTACAAAATTTCAGCTTCATTACTTACATTATAGCGCTGAAATTCAGCCCCTTATTTCCCTCTCTAACTCATGTTTAACCACACCAAAAATAGCTCAATCCCTTCCAATTAAATTCTCCTAAACACATAAACCGTAACACTAAATATAGACATCTTTGGGCATTGATTCAAGTATTCCAAGTTAATTAATTGGGAGTGCACCCAATTGGTTAACACCGTGTTAATCTCGTGGAACGGCCGTCCATCCGAAGTTTGCACCGTAACTCGGCGAAATCGTTCTTAGGACAGTGGCTAGGCCACGACATAGTTTGATTTTCCATTTCAATATTATTATATCTAAAAGGGTTACTAACTCATGTTTAACCATCCTAAGTGTTGGTAAAAAATATTTACTAGTTATAATTGTTTAATAACATCACTTAACTCTAATTTCCAACAATCTAAGAACGATTTTCGGTTGTATACAATTATGACTTCTAAATATACTAGTCCTGATATGTCTAAACTTGAACCTTTGGATGACAAAAATTGTAATCGTTGGGCTATTAGAATGAAATCTTATCTTGAGCAAACCGAGGTTATTTATGTCTTAAAAGATAAAGATGTTCCTAAAGAAGATGATGCTAAAATCGAATATAAACCAAAATTTGCTAAAGATGATAAAATTTACAAGGGCATGTTGTTGCATCATATGTCTAATGCTTTACTTGACATATACATGAAATTTGAAACTACTAAAGCTATTTGGGGTGCACTTAAAAAGAAATATGAAAATGATGATGCCGGGTGTAAACGATTTGTTATTAGTAAATGGTTAAACTTCCAAATTAAAGAGGACAAACCTATTATTGACCAAATTCATGAATATGAAAACTTGTATTCCTCTATTGCACATGAAGGACTTAACATATGTGATAAGATCTTGGCAATTTTCTTGATTGAAAATTACCACTATCGTGGAAAGAATACCGAAATTAGCTCATGCATGAAAGGAGTGATCGAAATTTGGACAAATTGATTGGACATTTGAAAATTGACGAAGAAAACAGATTGAAGGACAAAAGGACTTATAACAATTCTGGTTTTTCTAAAGCTAACCTTATGGAACCGAGATCCGCTTATTTTGACAGGTACAAGAACAAGGGAAAGAAAAATTACGTAAGTGAAATTAAACTACAAGGAAAGGTGCAAAGGTACAAATTCATGGGACGAGTGCCATGAATGTGGATGACGTGGTCACAAGGTGGTAGACTGCAAAGCCAAGAAAATGAGTGATGCCAATCTAGCCGAGTCTAACACGATTGTTGCTTGTAGTGTTAGAGGTGAACCTACTTGGTAACACCGTGGAGTGGATCGTTCACACGGGTGCCACCAGACACATATGTGCCGATTGTAGACTATATCGGTTTTATGAAAAATTTCACGAAGGTGAAAATGTCTTCATGGGTAACGCAACTTCGCTTTTGTCATTGGAAAAGGGAAGATCATTTTGAAACTCAATTTTGGAAAATTTCTTATTCCGACCAATGTTCTACATGTGCACGAAATGCATAGAAATCTCGTATTTGCTTGCTTACTGTTAAAAGCGGGTCTAAAATTAACTCTTGTTTCTAATCGTCTTGTCATGACTCGCTATGGTGAATTTGTGGGGAAGGGTTTTTGTAAAGGTGATCCGATTGTACTTGACACCATCTCTCGAATGCGTTAATAAAAGTGCTATTACTTCTTCTACCTATATTGTTGAGTCAATTGATCTATGGCATGCAAGACTAGGACATGTAAATGTTGACTACGAGTAAAAGGCTCAAGTTTCATAAATTGTCTAATATGGATTTTTGTAAATGTGAAGTGTGTGTTGAAGCTAAGTTTCATAAGAAACCATTTAAATTCATACAAAGACAAATTGAATTGCTTGAGCTTGTTCATAGCGAGCTAGGAAAGTTTAAGAATCACATGAGTAGAGACGGTAAAAATATTATATTACCTTTATTGATGACTGCTCACATTACACTATGGTCTATCTCCTAAGTTCAAAAGATGAGGCAGAAGAAATGTTCATTAAATATAAAGCCAAAGT
Source organism: Talinum fruticosum (assembly GCA_021018815.1). NCBI lineage: Eukaryota > Viridiplantae > Streptophyta > Magnoliopsida > Caryophyllales > Talinaceae > Talinum > Talinum fruticosum. The sequence goes on from JAITYX010000019.1 coordinate 208,217, forward strand.
TGAAAATCAACTTGATAGAAAAATAAAAAGGCTTAGAAGTGACAGAGGTGGTGAATATGACACCATATGTCTCAAAAACTTTTGTGAAGTTAATGGAATAATTCATGAACGAACTGCCTTTTATGCTCCAAAACAAAATGAACTTTGAAAAATATGATGAATGCCATGTTAATTTGTTACGGACTTCCCGATAATATGTGGGGGAGGCAATTTTATCTGCATGTCATGTATTAAATTGTGTGCCTCATAAGAAACTTGATAAGACCCCTTATGAGTTATGGAAAGAGCATCCTCCTAACCTAAATTACTTGAAAGTGTGGGGGTGTTTGGCTAAAGTGGAATTACCTGAATTTAAAAGAGAGAAGATTGGTTCTAAAACTGTTAATGCATTATTTGTTGGTTATGCATATCAAAGTGCTGCGTGTAGATTCATCACTAAAGGAACAAATGGTTCACATGGTAACATCATTGAAGTTAGAGATGCTGAATTTTTGAGCACATATTTCCTATGAAAATTGCATCTTTTGATCATCACATCCCTCATGAAATATCCCCTCATGAAATATCTTCCAAGAGACATGCATGTTCATCCGATATTGAATTAATGAGAAGTAAAAGAATCGAAAGGAAACTAATTTTGGTCCTGATTTTATTATCGCATTTCGATTGCGAGATGACATGTTAAATGAGGAATCTGTTTGTGTATATATTATTGAAGAAGATCCCAAAACATATGATAAATCCATGAAATCCATTGATGTTATTTTTTTTTTTGAAAGAAGCGAGCTTGACTCGGCTTTGAGTAAATCATACATGGGAATTAACCGACCTTCCCGAGGTTGCAAACCTTTGGGGTGCAAATAGGTGTTTAAGAAAAAGTTCAAGGCTGATGGATCAATTGATTAATATAAAGCTCGCTTGGTGGTTAAAGGATTTAATCAAAGAAAGGAAATTGATTATTTTGACACATATGCTCCTGTGACTAAAATAACCATCATTAGAGTGTCGATTGCCCTTGTTTCTACTCATGGCTTAGTTGTGCATCGGATGTATGTTAAAACTACATTCTTGAATGGGGATCTAGATGAAGAAATTTATATGAAACAACCTGAGAGATTTATGGTGCCAGGGCAAGAACATAAAGTGTGTAAATTGGTAAAATCCTTGTATGGATTAAAACAAGCCCCTAAACAATGGTATGAAAAATTTGATAATACAATAACCGCCAATGGATTTAAAGCAAATGTAGGTGATACTTATGTGTATTACAAGCATGTTTCTAATGGTTGTGTTATTTTATGTGTTTGGCGTAAATATTATGCCTTTTACCCTCATTTTTCTAGTTTTTATCTCGTAAAATTAGGGGCGGATTTAAAGAAGTTTATGGGTGTCCTGGACACCGTAAGCCAAAAACAAAAAAACAAAACTAACCTAAACCAAGGAGTTGGATTATATTTATAATGGGACATCCATAAAAACATTGTGTAGGCCCAATTACATAGGCCCAATTTTAATTTTTGTTTGTCAAAATATTGAGTTGATTTATTGACCCTCAATTCACACATAGCACACTCACTCTCCCTCCTCTCAATTCATGCACGCATTCTCTACTCCGGTCTCTGCCACGGTTTCGCCCACGGTTCTCTCTTTTCTCCCTCCCGCCGGCGCTGCCCCAGCTTGTCGAACCACTTCTCGCCAGCGCTGGCTCCGACTCGTCGCTGTCCCGCCTGCCTAGCCAGCTGTGCCCTACCGCTGCGTTGGTGCTTACTCTACTCCCTCTCTTAATTGTGCTCGCCCATGGCCCACCACCCCAAACTCCAGCCACCGGTGCCCACCGCTTGCCTGCCGCCGTCAATTCTCGGGACACTCGTTGCTGCCGGCCGCCCACCTAACTCCAACCAGCCTACCTCCCATGCTCTTCCTTTCATACAATTTAAATTTTAAAGGTTAGGGTTTTGAAATTTTTTTTATATTTGTTACCCTTATTGTTTAAAATTATAAATGCATTGTTGATTGGTGTTATTATGTGATTGATTGTTGATATTATTTGTGAATGGTGGTTTAGAAATTTATACATTGTTGATTAGGGTTTTAAAAATTGAAATACAACTAGAGGACGTAGATTTGTTGATTGTTTGAAAATTTATTTGTTGGCCAAATAAATAAGATATTTTTTTTTCAGTTTATATGGATAAAAAAATTCCATTTTAAGATATTTAAAGAGGAAACAACCTCACAACGATTAAGAAAATGTTGGAAGTGGTAGTGGAGTTATGTTAGGAAAGAATTAAAGTCTTAAATTTATTACTGCAAGTGCACGGCGTAGTTGTACCTAGTTGGCAAGCACGAGTCGTGTCCACGGAGAGTTATGTTTCAAATATCAAAGCTAACTTAAACTTTCAATGTAGGCGAATCAACACGGATGAGATATATATGATGATAAACTAACCTAGAAAGCAATAAAAATGGATACTTGGGTTGTGATTTTACCCTTTAATAAATCAAATAATCAAGTCAAGCCTAAACCTACCTAAACTTATACAAATATTTAGGAGTGGTCGGTTGCACCATCAAAGACCACTCAAGCCACACTTTCGAGGATCATGAACTAATCTAATTATTCTAACCACCTACTTTCTTGGAGTTAGCCCAATTAGACTACAAGAATAGCAACCTATGGAACTAACTAGGATTCGAGTTATTTTTATGCTAAAATCCCTACTATTCCCTATATCCACACTAGCAAATTGACTCCATCTTTCGAGTGATGAGACCAACTGCCTAAAAATTAAGATGAAAAGACCCTTTCATCCATTTCATCGAACATGTGGCAGGTAAGAGAAATAATCCCAAAATACTAGTATAAACTAGGTAAATTAAGGCTCACACAAGATCAATTAACTATTAAGAGGTTAGTCACAACTAAAGTGACACAAAATAACAACTAATTAACATGAAATCGGGGCGGAACCAGGAAAAAACTATAGGGGGCTGTTCAATTTTTTTTGATTTTTGATATGTTGTCTAGTTAGACTTGGGTTACGTTCTCCATCCGAGTGTAAGTTTTTCCGATTCACACTTGAACCTAAAGCTTTAGTTCACGTAAATAAATATCGTGAATCACTTATAAATTTGTACATGATGATAAAGCGTCTTTGAATATTTAATAATAGTCTATTTATTACCAATGAAGTCCTTAGTACATTAGATCTCGGGTTTGTGTTCTCATTCCTTATTGTATTGTGTTACTCTTTGTAACTCATCTCGACAATTTTTTTTTTATAACAATTTTATCTAAGATAGAATAATAAAAAGTTACAACAAAAAAGAGGAAAAATTTATACACATAAGACATGAACAAAATGAAAAAGTTGGCCTCAATAGAATAATTTTTGAAATTATCTCACTCTTTAACAATCAAAATCATGAAAAACAATGAAGAAAGATAAAGCATGTCATGTAAATTCATTTAGGAATAGTAATAGTCTATTTAAGAAAAAATAGTACCAAAATTAGCAAGAGCATAGAGAAATATTAAATTGTAAGTGAAGTAAAACATGCTTGAAAAAGCTCCACCATTTTATTTAAATACAGTTAAAACATGAAAAAAATTTATGAAATTGTGCCTCCAACCCCTGACCACTAGGAGAGTATTAACATTGCTAATGCTTGAAACCAATACACTACTATAATTTATTGATCCCTTAGCATTTGATTAATATATATGACATGTTTCATGGGGGCACCATGGCCCCTTGCCCCCTAGTTCTGTCACTGCATGAAATATAATTAATCTAATAAATAAATTAATAAACATTGACTCAAACAATAACATAAACTAACAAATCAAATTTAAATATAAAATTAAACAATTAATATAACCACTGTTAATATCATAAGATAATAAAAATTGAACCTTTAAATTAAACTAAATAAATTAAAGAGAAACGAAAGACAAAAGAGAAAAGTTATTAGAAACGAAACGAACTAAAGTGAAAATTGTCTAGAACTAAACTTTCCGAACTAATAATTAAAACTAAAATAAATTGAATCTCAATAATTACAAGAAGAAAATAATTAAAATAAAACTAGAATTAACCCAAGAGACACTAAACCTCGCCTCGTTTTTTTATATATAATCACCCCATTACTTCTGCAGAAAATTTGTAGCTTTGGAAGATCTGACGATGATGACGTCATCACGACATCATGATGACTTTAGCGCCTGAAATGTGCCAAATTCCTGTCCCTTGATTTTCCTAAATGACCTTGATATCCTTTTCATGTACTTAGCGTGGACTCGTCTTATGCACGGAATAATTATTATACAATGCATATCTTAAAAAATTATTGAATCATGGAGTAACGTTGTACTTGTGAATTTCTTTTCTCGATCATTTGTTTTTATTGAATGGTTTCACATTCAACAATATTCTGTTGCATTTTATCCCCGACGGTGAAAAAGCTTTCATGACTCATCAAATTTATTAGAACTCAACGCATAAAAATCATTAGAGCCCAACACACATTCATCTTTCAATCATTCTAAATTTCTAAAGAATAAATAAAGAATCTAAAACGATAAATAAAAAAGAATGTCAAAAAATATCATCACAGTTTTAAGATTATACTCGTGATTTGGAACATTAAGAAGACAGACTCTTATAAGAATCAAACAATTTAAATAATATGACAATATGTTTGGGTATCAAAAGACAAATATTAGTAGGAAATGAATAATATATGATTTGGTAGATTTTGAATTAGATGACTTATAGATAACAATAAATATCATTATGTCACAAATTAATATTACAATACAAATTACATCAAATCAATAAAAGAATGTCAAACTTATAACTCATAACTTCCACAAAGTCAATACTAATTTGACTTAATTGACATCTAGATAACGTCTAGATAAATATATACATGTAACCTACTAATACATTATTGACTCAAATATTACACGAATCCTTAAAAAGTACACATACACCCATAATGGGATCTCATTTTTTAAAAATTATAGAGTGAATGTAATGATTTACCTATTATTACCTACCTGTGCACACAAATGCAATCCATTTTCCTCCTACACTCTTGAGTCATCCTCAAGAGGTTATAGACAATAAAAGTTAAATTATAAATAATTTCAAACTTTAACTCCACCTTTTAATCATAAATACTTTGTGTTGAGACTCAACCCCTTATCTTCTTACATTTGCATCCTTAATCGGTTATATTTCCCAATCATTTGCCTAACATCCAACTCAACTTGCAATATAGCTTCATATATTTTAGCTTAATTTCGACACTTTTGAAACTTAATTTATAACTATATTTTTCTCTCTAAAAGTTATAATATCCTAATCATCTAAAAGAGAATAAGAAAATTCATTAAAGAATAAATTTACTGATTGTAAACATTCGCACGCAATGATAAAAGTATGGTAAAAGAAAATTCATTTTATAAACTTACCCAAAAATTATATATACATTAAAATCATTTAAGGTAGAAATGTAGTGAGAAAGAACGATAACTTCATCTCGTGCATCTAAAATTTTACTTAATAATTACCAAATTAGGCTTCATAAATCATTTTAATGATCAAGTAGGTAGTGAACTAAGACAATGATTTCTAAGAGAGAATAAATACAAATCTTAGAGACAGGTAACTTAAGACAATTTTTTTTGGGGCTAGTGCAATTTAGCAAGTTAGGTAGAAGATCTCTCATATATTTGAGGTAAGCTATTGAAATGCCTTCAATTTATTTTAAACATTATATGACAACCTTGATAATCTAATCTCTATTCGTTGTCCTTGTATTTGCGAAGAAAATGTAGATAAAATTAACTACAAAGATTTATTGATAATCAAGAGATGCTTAAATATGAAAGCTAAATTTCCAAAGCAACCAAACTTGTTAGAATCGGACATCTATAGCTCAAAACCACATACCTTCGACCTGTTCTCCAAGTATTTCTAAAACCCGTTTCTCTTTTCATCATAACAAATATGTCATTTTTTTGTTCCTAAATTTTGCTGATCCTAAACGACGACTCTATTATGTTTATATTGCAAATAATTAAAACTAAAATAACCTAAATTAAGATTTTTAAACTGTTCAAAAGAAACGTGAAAGGTGAAATATTAACTCCATGTAAGCTAATTACTATAATTCAACATTTGTTTCAACATATGAAGGAGAAAAACAAAATACTAATAAAACTATATTATCACACAAAAAAAAAAAAAAAAAAGGAGAGGAGAGTCCACTTATAAAATGAATTTTTTTATTTGGGTAAATTATATTTTTATTTATCTAATTATTTACATCAACGATTCATATTTAATGGACAAATAATTTTTATGATTAAGATTACCCTAAACTCCTACAATCACTCCCATCGTAATATTTGACCGGTTTAAAAATACTAATATTATATATTGTATAGATTATTATTATTATTATTATTATTATTATTATTATTATTATTATTATTATTATTATTATTATTAGTATTATTATTATTATTATTTTGGCAAGGAGTAAAAAGAGAGTTCATATATGAGTGAAACCCCTTTTTTTCAAGGATAAATTATCATTTTTTTATTGGATGGAACTCCTAAATTTACTCTCAGGTTGCCATGTCATACTTTTGAAAAGATTGCTATTATATATTGTATAAATAATCATCAAGCTCCACCGCCTAACTAATCAAAGCACACTTAGATTAATGTAAAAATTAATCTTTCTGAATTTTTGCTTGGTCCACATATCCTTGATTGGAAAGATAATAACAATTGGAATATTGGGGTACTTGTATTAGTGCTAGTAGGCTTGGCATGTTGGCTAAAATGAGCATGTGAGACAAGCAACTTGAGCTGGGCTTCATATTTCGCATTTGATCGACTTGATTTGCTTAATTTTATCTCTCAATATGTATTTCCCCTTATTTTAAACTTAAATTATGGAATCCTCTCATCTCAACTTATTACCTACACAATCAAATAAAATAAGTAAAAATCCTAAAATTATATTATTTTACGAGACAAAAACTAGATAAATAAGATTAAAAATGACGTAATATTTGGACCGAACAAATTGGATCCAATGTTAGTGATAAATGTGAAAGAGATGAGGGAATTGAGAATGAATCTAATACTGATACCAAGGTGGGACCAAGTAGGGGGATGAGTATTCAAAAGAAAAAGAATTAGATTTAAGTAATCTTCCAATGGATCCGGGGAGAGAAATGATTTCGAGTATGTGTACAAGATCAAGTGAGAAGATATTATATACTCAATGGACCGGTCTAACCTCGTGCTCATAATTTTCTAAAAAAGTAATTGGAGGAAAGTCACGTTGTTTTAATCCTTTTTGGTTTGACAAATATGAGACTTGGTTGGAACATAGCATAAAGAAATATGCCTTCGCTTGTATTACTATTTGTTTGCTAATGGGAGAGAGAATAGAAGTGAGAACTTTGTGAAGGAGGGCTTCTCAGCTTGGAATAAAGCTTTTGGGAGAGAAAATTGATTTGAACTTCACATTGGTGATTTCAATAGTGCTCATAACCAAGCATTGAGAGACTATGAAAATTTGAGAAATTATAAACGAGTGTATTGAAGTTGTTTTGGATAGGCATCCAGATGAAGCTAAAAGGCAATATTGACTTCGGTTTGACACATCTGTTAATTGTTCAAGATATTTATTACGTCAAGGTTTGCCTTTTCGTGGCTATGATAAGTCGAAGATTTAGAAAATAGGGAAACTTTCTTGAACTTGTAACGTTTTCTGCTAAATTCACTACCAAAAATCATCAAATTTTCCACTTGTAATTTTCCATTGAAAAATCACGAGTGGGAAATTTTTCACTGTTTTTCCACTACTTGATTTTTTCACTGATTTCCCACCGTTATATTTTCAATGAAAAATTTCCCACTAAATTCCCTCCGATTTTCCACCACCAAATATTTTCATAATTTTAATTTTTATAAAAAATTGATTTCCTACTAATTTCCCACTAATTTCCCACTAATATTTATTTATTTAAATTTCCCCCTTTTTTTATTTTAATAGCAGCTCTTTCACCCCAAAATATTTCACTAGTAAATTCAAATTTTCAATTCCCACCAAATAAAAATTTTGGTGAAAGTGTCTTAAAAAAAAATGAAACCAAAGTGAAATTAGCTTAAGCGTATATCGCGAGTGGAAATTAACTAAGCCAAAGTACTCTCTCTCTCCTCTCACACCCCTCTCGCGTACGCCTCTCGTGTCCTTCGCACCCCCAGGCACGAACCCTAGCTCACGCCTGGATCGAAGCCGCTGACCTCTCCGCAACCCCGCCGCCGTCTCCGGGAACTCATCGCCGCCGGCACTCCGGTGGTCGACGAGCGACGGCTCTCCGAAGACTTGGAGACTTACGCTAGCGGATTTTACAAGCTGTTTCGATTCTGGGTTTTGGGTTCCACCGTCTCGGCAACCCCACCATCGTCTCCGAGAAGTCTTCGCCGCCTTCACTCCGGTGGCCGACAATCGACGGCTCTCTAGGTGTCTCCGAGGAAAACTCGGAGACTTACGCTCGCTTCTTGTAGAAGTTCGGGTGTTTCGGTTACGGGTTTTGGGTTCCATCGTGTCCGCAACCCCGCCACCGTCACTCCGGTGGCCTTTTTTGACGGCTCTCGGGTGTCTCCGAGGTTTTTGAAGCTTTTGATTCTGGTAAGTTTTGGTATTTCAACCCCTTGTTTCAATTATTTTTTCGAACTTATGGTTCGATTTTGATTTCTATCCTTTCCATTTGAATGTCTCACATTATGCTTATTGTGATTTCTATCATTTTTGTTACGGCTCTCTGAGTGTGTTTCCTCAATTTGTAAGTGTTCCCCTTTAATTAGAGCTCGTAAGGGAATTTTAGTTTCGAAACCCGAAAAAGATCCCCTATTGTCACATAATAATCTGATACTACAAGTTATAGGTGTATATAATGGTAGCTATTATTTTAGGGAGCCTCCTTCCCCTGTTCTACCTATATGAGAATGTATCCTTCCCTTACTTTTTATACGGTGATTCAGGATCCATTAACCAAAACATCATTAACGGAATGAAATTGTAATTCAAGCATTATATTAAAAGGATATATTCAAAATTTGTTTTTCTCATTTCTAATTTAGACAATCTTAATAAAAAAATATAATTGGACATACCTTTGTAAACAAAACTGTACGGTAGCTAAAGAAGATTAGCCACTAATGCCAAGTCCCGGTGTACGATTAGCTAAATAAGCCATATTAAAAATTCCCTTACTAGAAACAAATATTCACACTGAATTTAACAATGTATATCATGGCGGAATTGCTTCTTGTAGAGCCTTCCATGCTTTATGGTCTCGTTTGGCAAAAGGAAAGGAAAATGTTGTCACTTGTAGAAAAGAGTTTGATGACCACATTGAGTTTAGAAGTATAGTCTATTCAGCTAAGCTCTAGAGCACTTGTTCAAGATTTTGAGGCCTGGTTTGATGTATTAATCCAAGTTGGTATTTAGCAATAGGTGTTTAACATTTTTGAACAATCTGTAGTTGATAGATATGTGTTAACTGGTTTCATGTGGTTTCGAATCCAAATTTGAGAAGATTACACTTTGGAGGCATAAAGAATCCTCTAATTTCAGCTCAAGAGTTCATGCCATAGTTTTTGAGGTAGATGACAGAGAAACAATAGGGGGTTCAGCATATGGAGGCCGGAGGGCTGTTTGCTGCTCAGCATATCTAGCCAAACTTGGTGTTTGTAAACAAGGAGATATTATCCACCGACAGTCCACCAAAAATCCTTGTTGGCCACAAGTATTTGGAGTAACATTTGATGTTGATGAATCGAAGTCACATTTTCTCTTTTGCTCTTTTTTTCGGGGGGTAATGTAATAGCTAATGTACATGCATTTACTTTTTGTGGATTTTTTTTTCTTTGGTAGTCCGAACTTGGTGTAACTAATGTGATTTTGGAAATGTAGGTGTTGGGATTTGGATTGGCTAGTATATACCGACGTTATCTTGTGGAGCGAGCAGAAATGTGGTGGCTGGGTAATCTTCCGCAAGTTTCCTTATTTAGGTAATTGTAGCTAAAAATGTATGCCTCATAAAGATATAAAGATTATGATACAATTTAGAGTTACACTTTTTATTGCTTTAGTTTATAATTTCTTATTTCTCTTAAATAAATCTTGTCAAAAGGGGAATGAAAACTAAAATTATGAATGGCTAAGACAAACTGAATATATGATTGATTGGACTCTGCCATGTGGCCGTTGAGTTGTAAACTCCGAGCGTGTGGCTCGTCGAGTTATATTATGATTTTTATGCAGGATTTGAAGGCTTTAAGCCTATGGAATAGTCCATATTACAAATGGAACTCTGCCGAAATTTTTAGAAAATTTTTAAACTCCTTTAGGAAACTACCTTTATCACCTTAAGTTATAATTTGAAAGCCAATGAACAATCTTGTACAAGTTTTTTAAGTTTACATGTAGTTGATTCTTTTGCATTCTATGTTGTTATGCAAATCATTGCAGGTTTGACATACCGTAAAGTTGGGTGATCTACCGAGGTCTTAATTATTCATTAATCAAGCACAGGTAATTTGCATTTTTTTTCATTCTAGTCACGTATATTGATACAACTATGCTAAATAGTGATTACTATATTAATTATATATTGTGATTGTTATGTGTAAGAATTATGTAATGGCTCTCCTTGGTCTTGAACTTGAATATGTCGTGTCTTTATAATCAACTCTTATATGCCCTATGTTGAAGTTATGAGTTAAGCAAAACTATTATTTGTTGCTTGTTTATGTACATGGATTTTAATGCAAAATTTACTTATGTTCTCAACTTTTTCATTGTTTACTTATTAATTTTCTGGTTTTTCCATCTTGTTTTCCTTTCTAATATAGGTACTTATGACCTAGTAATTGTATAAATGTTATGATTATCATAGTTGTTTTCTTGGAAAAATATTAACGAGACTATTTATTTAATTGTATCGCACAGGATATGGAAATTCGGAACCTAGAATGGCGCTGGAGTCATCAAATGATAATGATAATGATGGTGAAGGTGATCATTTAAATGATGATGATGTTAGTTAGGTTATCACTATCCAACTTTTGGTTGTATTTCACAACTTTTGGTTCTAACATTAGTTATGTATATGTGTGGTTGTATATTTTGGTAAAAGTGTTTGTGGTTAAACTTATGGATGTATATGCATGGATGTTAAACATTATTGGTTGCTTGGCAATATAGTTTGTTAGTTTTGGGTTATTTTTGTTGTATATGTAGATATGTACTACTATTATGGAGCGTGGGTTATATATGGGAGCCTCCTATCAATTGTTGGTGGACGAGGTTGTTTAATGTTGGACAGGTTGTGTATAAATTGTTGGTGCTACTATCAAGTAGGTTGTGTGGTTAAATTATTCAAAGTTTTCCACTGTTTTACCACTGAATCTACGGTGGATATTTTTCCATCGTATGTAAAACAGTGGAAAATTTTCCATCGAAACTCTTCAGTGGAAAATTTTCCACTGAAAATCTTCGATGGGAACTTTCCCACTCGTATTCAAAGCAGTGGGAACTTTCCCACTGTAATAAGTTTAGTGGGAAATTGTCCACCATATTATATCCGAGTGGAAAAATTTCGTGGGTAGGGAAACCGTGGATAAACGAGTGGAAAAATTTCCCACCGAAAATGAAAACAAGTGGGAAATTGCAATTACCCCTTTACTTCTACACACTTGTCATTCGCAGTGGGAAAACGATGGGAAATATCATTTTTCCACTGAATTTTTCATGTTTCCCACTGAATTTACAGTGGAAAATTTGATGATTTTTGGTAGTGATTGATTGAGATGATAACTAATGTTGTTTTAGATAACGCTACAAAACGCATGAAATTATTGTCGCTAGACATCCAAAAAGATATTGTGAATGCTGGAGCCAAAGAAACCTTAAATGCTATCATGGAAGAGTTTAAAGATGATGTATTTGGTTTGTTAGTGGATGAGTTTGGAATGTATCTCATAAAGAACAAATGGGTGTTGTACTTCGTTGTGTTGATAAAAGGGAATTGTGAAGGAACAATTTGTTGGTATTGTACATATATAAGACACCTCTTCTTTGTCACTCAAAGTAGGAATTCATAAACTATTTGCACAACATAACTTGAGTTTGTCCCGAATTCGAGCTCAAGGTTATGATGGGGCAAGCAATATGCAGGGTAAGTTCAAGGGGCTTAAAAGTTTGATTTTAGATGAGAACAAATCTGCTCACTCTATTCATTGTTTTTCTCATCAACTTCAATTGACTTTAGTAGTTCTTGCAAGTGATCATAATGATGTAGGAAGTCTTTTTGATGAAATTGGTAAAATTTTGAATGTGATGGGAGCTTCTTGTGAACTACATGATCTTCTTCGTGAGAAAAACCTAAGAGAGTTAAAGAGGCATTGAGTATAGGTAAGGTTGAAAGTGGGCGTGCGCTCAATCAAGAACTTGCACCTATAAGAGATGGTGATACTCGCTGGGGATCTCATTATAAATCAACTGTTAAATGTGTCAAAGATGTTTGATGCTATTATGGATGTGCTTGAATTCATTGAAAAAGAAGGGGAAATTTCGAGCATAAGGAATGAAGCCACATGGTGCATAACTCATATGAGTTCATTTTATTTTAATTTTACTTTACACTTGATGATGGCCATTTTGGGGATGACACATGACTTGTTCACGGGCTTTGCACAAAAAGGATCAAAATATTATAAATGCAATGGATCTTATTCAGTCTACTAAGCGACAAATGGAAACTATGAGAGAGGATGAGTGGGAATCTCTTATGCAGAAGACAAATGCTTTTTGTGTGAAACATGATATCCTTATTCCAAACATGAATGACAAATGGGCACTTCCGGGTAGACCACGACGTAATGCTCGAAAAGTGCTCTTATGAGTTTCATTACCTGGTTGAAATGTTCTACACTATTATAGATCTACATTTGGAAGAGCTTAGAGGCCGCTTCAACGAGACTAACATTGAGCTTCTTAAGTGTGTGGGATGTTTAAGTCCATGTGATGATTTTAGTGCTTTTATCAATATCAATTGGTCAAGTTAGCACAATTTTATCCTGATGATTTTATTGATTGTGAGAATGACGTACTTGAATATCAACTTTTTAATTATATTCTTGATGTGCAATCTCATGAAGCATTTGAGAATTTGAAAGGCCTTAGCAATCTTTGTGCAACAATGGTGGAGACGAAGAAGGACATCAATTATTCCTTAGTGTTTAGGCTATTAAAGTTGGGATTGATCCTCCTCGTATCTACGACATCGGTGGATAGAGCATTTTCAGTTATGAAGATTGTGAAGACAAGACTCCGCAATCGAATGTGTGATGATTTTTGAATGATTGTTTAGTTTGTTACATAGAGAAAGATGTATTTGACTCAATTTCTAATCACTCGATCATGCATCGATTTCAAAACATGAAACCTCGCAAGGGGCAATTGTAATATTGATAGTAATCTAATATTTGATGTTATCGTATGATTTTTAATTTTTAATATATGTATTATCGTCAAGATGTGTATTGCATGGTCTAGCTTTGCCCATCGATTTCAAAGAATGAAACCTCGCAAGGGACACCCATAGATGAAAGTCCTAACTCGCCACTGCGTAAAATAATACATTTTTTAGATTTTTAACTATTATTATTTATTTTTGTAGGTAATAAATCAAATTTGACAAGTTGAAGAAAATTGTTGCAAAAATAATAAAAGTTTAGCAATTTGAAGCCTTTTAGATGTTTGCTCCAAATTTCTCCCAACAATTTTGTGGGCCCAAGCCACAATTGTCCTTGACAAAGGTCTAGCGGCAAGCAATCGAAAAAAAGAGCAGGAATCAATTTTGCTAAAATTTGAGTGCTGAAATCATCACGACATCAGGAAACCAATCCTCCTCGGGTTGCAAATTAAACAAAGAAGTCGGGATATAAAAGGGGAGACCATAGCTTCAGTGAGAAGAGGCGGTCTGTAGGTTTTTTTAGGTCAAAGATTGTTTTAGTTTCTTTAGGTTAATTTTAGTTCAATTAAATTAGTTTTGCTTTTGTAAATTTAGATTCAATATCATATTTTAGTTTTAGTTATTTAATTTAGTACGTACTAGTTTTCACTTCCTAACGAGTTTTCAATTTCGGTTCAATTCGTTCTCATCAACTTTTTCCCCTTTGTCTCTCCTTTCTATCTAAGTTTGTTTAGTTTAGTTCAAAGGTTTGATTTTTTATTATCTTTTGATGTTAGTAGTAGTTATATTATTTGTTTAGATTCATGTTTAAGTTTAATTTGTTAGTTTATGTCGTTGTTTGAGCCGATCTTTATTAATTTAGTTGTTAGATTAAGCTGTGTTCTATGTTAATTAGCTGTTAGTTCGTGTCACTTTGGTTGTGATTAGCCTCTTAATGGCTAATTGATCTTGTCTGAGCCTTTATTTACCTAGTTTATGCTAGTATTTTGGGATTGTTTCTCTTATGCACCATAAGTTCAATAAGATGTCCGAAAGGGTCTTTTCATCTTGATTTTTAGGCGGTTGGTCCATTATCGAAAGGTGAAGTCAATTTGCTAGTGCGGGTAAAGAGAATAGTTGAGATTTTGGCATGAAAATAGCTCGAATCCTAGCTAGGTCCAAGGTTGTTATTTTTGTAGTCTAGTTAGGCTAAGCACATGAAAGTAGGTGGTTAGAATAATTAGATTAACTCATAACCCTCGAAAGTGTGGCTTGAGTAAGTTTTGATGGTGCAACCAATCACTCCTAGATACTTGTATAAACTTGGGTGGGTTTAGGCTTGGCTTGATTAATAGTTTATTAAGCGGTAAAATCACAACCCGAGTATATTCTTATTACTTTCTAAGTTAGTTTAATCATCATATATATCTCCTCTGTGTTGATTTGCTTAGACGGAAAGTTTAAGATAGTTTTGAAATTTGAAAAACAACTCCTTGTGGATACTACCCATACTTGCTGGCTAGCTACAACTACGACGTGCACTTGCGATTATAAATTTTAAGACTTAAATTATTTCTAACAATATGTTTATATGTTGATAACATGCTTATATTTGGCACAAATATGAAAATTGTTAATGAAATTAAAAACTTTCGAAGTGCTAAATTTGAAATAAAAGATACGGATGAAGTTGATGTTATCTTAGGAGTCAAAATTAAGAGGACCCAAGATGGCGTTAGTCTTAATCAGACTTATTATATTGAGAATATACTTAGAAAGTTTGATTTATTTGATGTTGATCTTGTTAGGACACCTTATGATGCTAGTTTGCATTTGGTAAAGAATAAAGGTGTTCCTGTGTGCCAAATTGAATATGCAAAAGTAATTGGTAGTGTTAAGTTCTTAATGAATTATACTTGTTAAACCTCGTTTTTGCCGGTTTTTAAGGCATTATTTAACCCAATTCCATGATGATTTCAATGATATTTATTTAGTTTTGGGTTAGATTTTGCTCATTTTCTCTTTATCGTCACCTAAGCTCGTAAATCTCTTTATTACAGGTTTTTGGGCTTAAATTTGAGAGATTCGAGGTAAATTTGATGAAAAGCGATGAAGAGAAGAGTTCGGGCCCAAGAGGAGGCAAGAAAGAAGCCTAAACACATCAAGAGAAGTCGCACGGCCCCTGTACGAAGCCGCACGGCCGTGCGGATCATCGAGCGAAAGGCCCGAAGTGAAGGAAGGCCGCACGGCCCCTCAGTGCGTTTCCGCACGGCCGTGCGAGAAGTTACGAAATTGAAGTTGTGCACGGTACCCGTGCGGAAGCTGCACGGCCGTGCGAATCGTCAAGAGAGTTCAGAGTTTTCGCACGGTACCCGTGCAATACATGCACGGCCGTGCGAAACCGCCACAAACCCGCACGGTACCCCTTGCGTAGGCTGTACGACCGTGCGACTCACTGTTTTGGCGATTATTTAAGTTTCCTAATTGTATTTATTGATGGATTCTATTCCATAATTGAGAGATTTAGTTAGGGTTTTCGAGAGGAGCTCTTAGAGGAGACTCAAGAACACTCATTATTGTTATTCTACTTCAAGTTTTTATGATTGAATCGCATCAAGCTTTTTATTCGGTAATCGTAATTTCTCCTCTTTGTGTTTTCTTCACAATTTCTCTCCATTTCTCTATGGCTATTTTCCCCAATCTTTGGCAATTGTTTAGTATCATGTCTAGAGGCTAAATTCCGTACTTAGGTTGGGATTGATCCTTATTATGCCTTGATAATCATGAATTGAATGCCAATTGAATTGTTCTATGCTTGTTAGGTTAGAATTCACTTCACTCATCACTTTTTCATTGATCGCCTCGAAAGAGGACTCGTATATCTTTATTAGGGTTTTGTAAACATCGAAAGATGAAAACTTACCTAGAATGACATTGTGAACGATTAGAACTTTGATATGAAAATAATTAAGGTTTTAAATCGGGGATTGTGAGATGCATTCATTATGATTTTGCCCTTTATTAATCCCATGAAAATAGGTGATTAGATTGTGCAAGATTAGCCTTTGACCTTCGAAAGTAGGCGAAGATAGGCTTAATTGGTGTCTCCCCTTCTAAACTGCTAGTATAGGCAAATCTCAAGCGGTATTTGATGTTGATTTCAGGCATAGTAGTGTGATTAATCACAATCTAAGGCTTGTTATTCATTGATCTTTCTTAGTTATTTTAGTAGTTGAATCCAAAAACCAAATCATTGTCGAACTGAGTTTTTACCTAGATTAGAGTTTTTATGTGGATTTAGTATTTGAAAACGAGTTCCTTGTGGACACGACCCGTACTTGCCGGTTCCTAGCTACAGCTACACCGTGCACTTGCGGTATAATATTTCTCTCAACAATTTTTGGCGCCGTTGCCTGGGAACTTTGTTCTTTTGAGTACTAAATTTGCTTTTAGACTTGAAACTAGGTCTTGTGTTCTTGTCCTAGCACCAATCTTTTCTTGATTTCGCTTGAACTCGTTTACGCTCGGTATAGTTCTTGTTTTTGCATGCGTAGGAGGAGTCAAAGAGGGAGAGAAATTGTCCCGTTTAACCACGAAATCAAAGCAACGAGCAAGAGCAACTAGCGCAGCCGCGAAAAGGCAGAGAAGAGAGGAAAGGATGGCGGAGCAAGGACCGCAACCAAGACCGCTAGGGGACTATGCCATCCCTAGTGCGTCGGGGCAATTTCGGCCATTGTTGGGCCGAATGTCGCTACTGAGGATTTTGAGGTAAAGATGTCGCTCATTCACTTTGCGCGGCAAGATGCATTTGGAGGGCTTCCCAGCGAAAATGCCATCCGACACATCAACTCCTTCTTGGAGAAGTGTGGAACCGTGAAGATCAACAACTTCACCGATGAAGCCCTCCGCCTCAAGCTCTTTCCTTTCTCCTTAAAGGATAGAGCCAAAGACTGGTTACTTGAATGAAGATCCTAATAAGTATGCTACTTGGGAGGCTTTGTCTAAGGCGTTTATGGCAAAGTTCTTCCCCCAAGCAAGACTGCGAAGTTAAGGAATGCTATCTCCACCTTTTGCTTGGAAGATGGAGAGTCACTTTATGAGGCTTGGGAAAGATACAAGGATCTCCAAAAGAAGTGTCCTCACCATGGTATTCCCGAATGGATGCTCCTGCAGACTTTTTACAACGGGCTACCTCCCCAAATTTGGATTTTTATAGATGCGAGTTGCAGGAGGTGCTCTAATGGCTAAGGGTGAAGGTGAAGCCAAGGCACTTATTGAGAACATGGCTTCCAACAGCTATCATTGGGGCAGCGAGAAGGCAATTCCGAAGAAAGGAGGGATGCATGAGATTGATTCTATATCCCTCCTAGCTAGCAAAGTGGAGGCCCTCGGTCGAAGCTAGAACGAGTGAGTGCGAGTGTCTACTTCTAGTGGTTCATCAAGAGCTGCAAATGAGGGATATGTATTGTGTGAGATATGTGGAGGACCGGGGCATGTGGCCGCTGAGTGCCAAGTTGACTTCCAAACTGTTGAACAAGTCAATGCTCTACGTAACTTCAATTCTAGACCACAAAATGACCCATACTTTCAAACATACAACCCTGGATTGAGGAATCACCCCAATTTTTTCTTATAGGAACAATATTCCTATGCCACCTGGTTTTCAACCTAGTGCCTCCTTCAATCCGAGCACCTCAACCCCACCTCGAAGTCACATCTAGAGAGACTCATGGAAAGCTTCATTCAAACATAGTCCGAACAAATGAGGCATTGAGTGAATCCATCAAGCAATTGACTTCTAAGTTTGAGGGCATGTCTACCCACCACAAGATCCTGGAGACCCAAATATCCCAAATAGCCCAACAAGTAAGCCATCTCTCTAGACCTCAAGGGCATTTGCCGGGCCAGCCGAGAGATCAATCCTAGGGCCCATGTCAATGCTTTGTTCAAACTCGTAGCGCAGAGTTAGTAGAAAGTCCTGTTATGATTTTGTAGGAAGACAAGCACAACACTACTAAGGTTGATCAGCATAGCCCAATTCGGAGTTCGAGATGAACATGCCCCCAAAACACCTCCTATACGCCCATACCGGCCATCCGTACCATATCCTCGGAGATTATCGAGCTTCGGTTTTTAAAATTTGTTGATATGTTGAAGAAGATCTACATCAACATGCCATTCTTGGAGGCTATCAAGGAGACACCCTCCTATCTCAAGTTTTTAAGGGAGATTCTCTCCAAGAAGACTAGGTTGGAGGATGTTTACGTAATAAGCATAGGGGAGGTGTGCGGTGCGGTTCTGCAGAGCAAGTCGCTTTCTAAGTCTGCAGGATCCGGAAGTTTTTCTATTCCTTGCTCAATCAAGGGAGTACAGATTGATAGAGCCCTTTGTGATCTCGGAGCAAGTATGAGCATAATGCCATTTCCACTTTACAAGAAGCTTCGGTTAGGTGATCCGCAACCTACAAATATCTCCATTCAGCTCGCAAATCGGTCCGTTCGGTACCCCATGGGAATTTTGGAGGATGTGCCCGTTCAAGTAAGGAAGTTTGTTGTTCCCTGTGATTTTGTGGTGATGGATATAGATGAGAGCATTCGAGTCCCTATTATCTTAGGGAGACCATTTCCAGCAACTGCAGGAGCTGTGATTGATGTATCTGCAGGGAAGATCTCCTTTTACATCTGTGGTGAAAGTGTTGATTTCTTCCTCCCACCACCACCTATACTCTTGGCTCCTGTTCCCAGCCCTGCAGTTGATTTGATATCCACATATGTGATGAACCACTCACGCCGACCTGCTCCACCAGACTTGCCCATCGAAGCGGATATTCATTTTGCTCGAGTGTTGATCATGAAGAGGAGCTAATGAATTTTATGTCACAAGACCATTCTTCACTTTATCCTCATCCTCGGTCCTCCCTGTCTACTTGTTTGAGGTAAGGGTCAAGCTTAAGGACCTTAAACAAGCACTTCTTGGGAGGCAACCCAAGCATTTTTATTGCTTTCAAAAAAAAAAAACCAAAAAAAAACAAAAAAAAAACAAAAAAAAAATATCCCTCCCTCCCACCCTTATTACACTTTCCCGTTGTTTGTAGGCTTTCTTCCATTTCCTTTCTTTTCTTGCCCTTTTTCATTGAGGACAATGTATGAGTTAAGCATGGGGGAGTAGCTTGCAGCTGTTGGATGATGTTTTAAGGATGGTAGGGATGGATTTGCATTCATTTAGGTTGCATTCATGTAGTTTCTTAGGATTACTTTTTCATTTTTTCACTTTTCCATTTATCATGTAGTCCTAAGCATATAGGTTAGAATCTTTGCATTACTTACATTTTTGTTCTTCTTTTTTATCTTGGCTCATTCGAGGAATTATGGAAGAGGGAAATTCATAAACTTTTGAGGTAAACACGCTCCATCCCTTCTTTCATTCTCTTCTATGTGAGGTATCCTTGTTAGTTAGCTTTTATTGCTTTAAAAAAATTCCCAAAAACAGTTTTGAAAACCCCTCTCCTGATGATAATGTGAATTATGATAGTTGATCTTTGGGCATGATTGTGCATGATTTGATTGCCCATTCTTGGTAGAAACTTTGTGTGGAAATGAACTTGCGAATGAATTTGATTGTGATGTCTTGAGTTGCTTGCCGGTGTCTTTGAGAATTTCTTTGCATGATTGGTAAACTTGAGCATGTGGTAAATCTTTGAGTTAGTTGTTGATTGTGGTGGATAAGCCCGTAAGACTTTGAGCCTTATAAACTAATTCATCGGTTTAGTCTCATGTTCATTCCGTGTGTGACTCTTCCTTGATGCATATCTCTAGAACTTGCTCTGTTTCTCTTTGAGACCACATTTGGCATATGCATTGTGTAATATGATAGAGGCATTCGTTTGTTTTCAAGTTACATGAGCCAAAAAGCCATCCCATTCATTTATACCATTTTGCTACCCCTTTGAGCTTTAACTCTGTTTCTTGATACACCTGCATCCACTTTACCTTTGGCCTTTATACATTTCCTATACCAAAGCCGGGTCTAGTGGAGCAATACTTATTGGGTAGTTTTGGTTTGAATGATGGAGTGTTTCATTCGAGTTGTAGTTTGATTTGGGGATCCATGTTGAAAAAAAATGATAAGTTCCCCTTTTAGACTCTTTTGGAATTGAGTAGTGTTTATGATTCCCATGTCAATTATATCTATTCCTGAAAGTTTTGAATTTTTTTAAAAAAAGAATAAAAAAATTAAAAAAAAAAAAAAAGGAAAAAGTGAAGAAATAAGTGGTTGGCATGTGGAAAGTTCAAAAAGTTGTATGCTCATTTCAAAAGTTGTCTTAAAGCATGTTGTGTTTAAAGAGATGAATTAGGAGAAAGTTTTTAGTCATGTTAACCGACTTGGCACACCCCTAGTATCCCTCCCTATGGTGTATGTGAGTTGTAGTGCTTTGTTATTGTTGGGTAAGTGTTCGTCATAGTTCAAGGGTTTAGAATGTTGTCCTCAGGGATGAAATTTAACTACCACTAATGTTTTGATTGACTGGGGGTCACAAATGAACTAAACTACTAACAATCAAGTAAATTACCAAATTAGCAAACAATTAATACTAAAACCAACATTCACACTACACTAAACTACCGAAGGGTGATCAAAGCCCACAAGGCTCACAACAACAAAATTTCTTCCTCAAGATATCACCCAAATCACAACTAATTAAAAGCTAATAGCAATCCTAGATATCCAACTCTACAAAAGTAAATAGTAACAATCTTAAATAGCCAAAACTAAGCAAAATGTAAAAAGAGAGAGATTAAGAAAAAGTTACCCATTCAAAGTACTTCAAATATCACTTCTCTTTTCAATTTTCAACAAATTTCTTCATTCAAAGGTACTCATTTTTGTGGGTCTAATATTGAAAAACTAAAAAGAAAGGGGAAAAAGGAAAAATCAATGGCACTAACGCATCTAAGGTGGTGATTAAGATTGCAAAAGTGAGAAAAAACCTCTAACCTAATCAAAGGTGAATCTTTAGTCACTTTTACCCTCTCTTTCACATAAATGGGGGTTTTGGTTTGGATTTTGGCAAGAATCAAAATAGAGCATCAACTAAAATGCTTGAAATTAATATTAAACTAAATGAAATTAGCAAAGGAATATCAAATAAAAGTAGAAAAACCTAAAATTGCATTCATTTGAACTCAAATCTCAAGAGGATTCAGAGAGAGTTTATAGAGAAAACACCGATGAAAAACCTTAAAAAACTAAAAATATGGCGAACTCCTTTTCGGGGTGCCCGAAATCTAATTTGGCACGATCGTGCCACTTGGTACGATCATGACCGTGCCAATGCTCTGTCATGATAACAAAAGAAAACTCCAATTTGGCATGATCTTGCCACAATCTAGCATGGTCGCGATAGATACCGGTACTTGGGGTGCCATGTTGTGCTAGACTTCTTTCTTCGTTGTTTGACTTTCGCTTTATCGAGCCCGAATCTCAAACCTTCGTTTGGCTCCTCAAATCTTTAAAGCTCTGAGTTTATTGTTTCTTAACCTCTTACCTAACAAAGCATAAAAGCATATAAAAGAAGTCTAAATTAGTCAAAATTGTGAGGTAAAATATAGTGTTAGGAGTATCAATATTGCTTCAATACAAGCCCGAACAAATACCGCTACACTTAGATTTGAGTTTGAATTATTGTGAGATATTGAATAAGTATAAGTCGGATCTAGTGAGGCCGTTTGATGAGGCAACGAACTTCTTGAACGAAATCGAGACGCAGCTCCGGAATCTCCGCAAGGGGGCTTTTGTCGGCACCCCCTCGGAGGTTCGTCTTTCTCTCTCCTCCAACTCTTTCCTTGGCTTTGTATTTTTCCAAATTCAAGTTGTAGTTGAACTCATTCTTGGTTGAATTGGGTTTGTGCTTTTATGTTGGCTATCTTCATTGTTTGGTGAATTTGTTCGTATTTTGTGTGAAAATGATTTGAGGGTTCTTCTTGAAGATAAAATTATTGCTTGTAATCATGAAATTTGCTGCGAAAGAGGCTCCTTTTGGACTGTTTATGGCTAATTTTAAGAATTTGGGTTAGTATTTTGTGTGAAAATGATTTGAGGGTTTTTCGAGTATTAGGAGCAACAGAGGAGGCTTGTCCAGGGCGAAAGACAATCGAAAGAACTGAGATGATGAACATGAGCTCTTGGGGTTTTACTGTCACCGATGTAAAACTACCGAAAATCACTCTTAGATGCACAATGTATAGGAATGGTAATTAATATGCCTCTTTAAATCTTGAGATGTTTTTAATATTTCGGTTAAACTGTTGTGAAAAAAGGTACTTTCCGTATTATGGATCTCACTCGCTGATATTGTATGTCCAGTTCTACAAAAATTTACGGCAAAATCTTAAAGATATCATTTGCAAGCCGCCTAATGATCTAGTAGCAGCAAGAGTTAGCAAGAACAAAAACATGAAACGTCCATAGCCCCCTCCCTTTCAACTTTAGAATGGATTACTATAGAGCGGTTGCAATCTGGGAGAGGGACTCAAGGACCTTTTGTTCCGTAGGTGTATAAGTGTATTTCGGAGTACTAAAACAATCTTATTGTATTTATTCGGTTATGAACATTGACAAGAGCATCATGGCCCACAGGGCGGGTCATAGGTGGGTCAGGGTCAAGCCGGCCCGACCCATTTATTTTTCTCTAATCCGACCCGACACTTTATAGTAATGGGCCGGCCCCATTGCCCAGACCCTAGTCTCAAGTAAGGTGACCTAAACACTATCGTAAGTGTTGGTAAAAAATATTTAGTAGTTGTAATTATTTATAACATCACTTTAACTCTAATTTCCAACCATTGTAGAAGATGGTTCGTCTTAAGGAAGAAAGTAAAAAGGGTATTATAGGTAGGATATAAAATATGAGTAATCAAAGCAGCGATTAAACTACTTATTACTGTTGCTGTTTTAAAATTATTTTAGTAATAGTAAATAAAATTCTCAAAGATATCCTGTTTAATAAAGATTAACTATATCAATATTTTTTTTCATCAAAATTCATGTATTTCATATACTGAGAGAGAATTAAATATATGAAAATAAAAAGGTAAAATGATATGTAATTTACATAAAAACACACCTAAATAATTTCATATCTTTTTTAAAACTTTGCTATAACTATATAAGTGTACGTGTACATATAACACTTAATTCTTGTTATATATATATATATATATATATATATATATATATATATATATATATATATATATATATATATATATATATATATATATATATAAACACATATATAAACCCTTAACTCATATTCAACTCGTATGTTAATAGCTTACCTATATATGTGTGTATTTATATATAACCCCAATTTTATATTATTGTAAGTATATACTTTTTCATTTTAAAATATCTATTACTTTATAATCTCAATGACATATTAATAACCAATTTATCAATTTTTCATCTTTCATAACTTTTTTCCCTTGTTTTTCGTTGACCTCGTTTCTAACGAACCATAGTACTCAAGTGTGGCTAAAGAAAACCGAAATGAATGCTTATATTACCATAAGTGTACCTTCTTTTTTCGGAAGACCATTTTTAAGAATTTCATGACTAAACATGCTTGGCTTGGAATAGTTTGAGGAGGGGTGAATTCTTGGGAAGTTTTCCAAGATAACAGGTGAGTAAAAACAAAGCACAATGGAAAGATTTGTGGCGATTTGCAGGGCTACATGGTGATCTTTGAAGTTATTCTCGATACATGTCCGCAATCCGGGAAGAGCCGGGAGCGTTGGGACATCTAAGCCTTTTAACACAAATTTTGTTATTAATTTTGTATTTTTGTATTTCTTTACAAAATATAGCCGACAATAATTATTGTGAAAATAAAGGAGTAACAATTAATGAAATGACCAATAAAACGTTGTTGAGATGGTAATAGTCTTACCTTAAAAAGAATAATACAAGTTCAAATTTCCATAAACACATATATTAAAATAAATTTTACATTAAATAATTGTGAATATGAAAGGAATTAAGCTCAACGCAGTCAATGATAGGAGTCTGCAGAAAAATCAAAATCGAAAAACCAATCCGAAAAATCGAAAAACCGATATAAAAAGCGGTTAACCGATTAATTTTTTAGAAAAATCGGTTCGGTTAACCAAATCGGAATTTTTTTCAGTTCACGGTTCGGTTACGATTCGCAATATGAAAATTTTTAATTAACCGTCGGTTAACCGAGCCGATTTTTATTAAAAATATAAAATGCTTTAAAATTAAAAACCCTCGTTCTGCTGCTGCGCCGCTCCTCTCTCACTCTCTTGCGTTGCTTGCTGCTGCGGTTCTCTCGCTCGGTGGCCGGACCCCTCTTCACTCTCTCCCTCTGCTGCAACCGGCGACCTACCGATGACCACCGGCCCGACGACGCTCCTCCCACTCTCTTGCTGCGGTTCTCTTGCTCGGTTGTTGTCGCTCCCCTCCTCTCTCTCTCTCCCTCTACCTCCCCCTCTGCCCTCGTTCTGCGGCAGCCGGCGACCTACCGGCGACATGCCGACGATCACCGGCCGGCGACGCTAAGTTCGACTAAGGTTCCCCCTCTCTTTTTTTTTTCTTTTTGGGCAGAATTCATGTTTGGTGTAGACGAGACATTTTTTTGAGCTATGGTGAAGTTATTCCAAGCTAACTTGTGCTTGGTGGTGATTAACTTTCTAACTTGTCTTAAATTTAAGCTAATGGTTGAAAAATATGCTTAGTTTGAAAAATCCTGCATGAGGCTCAACATCGGCACCTTGGGAGGGGATGAGGGAGGTGCTTTTCAAGGATGCAAAGTTATATCCGTTAATTTTTTTCTTGTCTTTTTTGGCCTTATCTATACCGGTTCTTATTTTCCTTCCTTGAGGGGCACCTCCAAGAGTGCAAGGTCTGTTTGCGGGACAATGCTTGTAGCGAAGTGTGTGTTTGAGGAACTTCGATGATAATATAAAATATCTTAAGGCTGTTTGCAATATTAGTAGTTATATCAATGTCTAATTAAGAATAGATAACATGAATTAAAGCAGGATTACTTCAACAATACCATAAAATTGAAGATTAAAAACCCATTAAGGATTAGAGCTAAAAAAAACAACCCGGAAAGAAATGAACATCAGAATCGTACCTTGTCAAACAAAAATTAATGTTTTGATAATGACATTTTGATTTTTCTCTCTCTGGGGTTTGCTGATTGGTGTTTTTTTTTTTTGTAGGGATTAATATTTTCGAGCTCTAGCAATAGCAATTGTAATATGAATTCGGATGATGTTCATGTCAACATAGTTGAAGATGAAAGTGACAGGTGACAACCGTACTTACATGGAAGTGGAGGATCTAGAGGCAGAAGTTGATGTGCAAGCTAAGGAGATTAAAAAGGAGCCTAAACACCGGACAAGTCGAAGTGTAAGTAAGCCACCTCGACCCGAATCTAGTGGTAAGAAAAAGAAAAATCTGAATATTGGTGTCATTTTCATGAAACTCAAGTTGAAGAACAAGTGAAGTGCAAATATTGTAGTAGGTTGATTCGAGCCTCTTCTAGAAATGGGACTAGTACTTTGAAAAATCATTTGATTTAGGTGTAAGAGGTATCCTGCAAACTTTGATAGGAAACAAAAATTGATTGATTTTCATAGTGAGACCATTGTCAATGAGGATGGGTGCAGTGCAAACTGTGAGTGTCCCTCGGTGTTGGCAATTTGATCATGATGCTACTAGAAAATCCCTTGCAAAAATGATTATTGTGGATGAGTTGCCTCTTATATTTGTGGAATGTGAAGGTTTTCGTGATTTTTGCAAATTCATGCAACCTGAATTTGTTCCCCCTTCAAGGTACACAATAATTAGAGATTGTTATGCACTCTTTATCGATGAAAGGAACAAGCTGAAAACTTTCTTTCAAAAATTGTCTTCAAGAGTCTGTTTCACCACCGATACTTGGACTTCGGGGCAAAATTTGAGTTATATGTGTCTCACTCGCACATTTTATTGATGATGATTGGAATATGCATAAGAGGATAATTAATTTTTGTCCTATTGCTGGCCATTCTGGGAATTGATTGGGAGGGCTGTAGAGAAGTGCTTGATTGAATGAGAATTGAAGAATATTTTGACTATTACTTGTTGATAATGCAAGCTCAAATGATGTAGCCATTCAAGTATCTCAAAAGAAGAATTCACCATTGGGGGGTACTATTTTGGATGGGAAGTACTTGTATATGAGATGTGTTGCACATATATTGAATCTTGTTGTGAAAGATGGATTAAAGGAACTTGATCCTTCAATTGTTAAAGTTCGTGCTGCTTGTAAGATTTGTAAGGTCTTCTTCTGCTAGGCTTCAAAAGTTTAAAGCTTGTGTCCAAGAGGAAAATATTGATAGCCAAGGCCTTGCTGTTTGTTCAGATATTGAAACAAGATGGAATTCCACATATTTGATGCTTGAATGTGCTTCAAAGTTTAAACAAGCATTTAGTAACTTGGAATCTAAAGGTGGTCAATATGTGAAAGAGTTGAGAAAATATGGGGTGCTCCTACTCAACATGATTGGAATAGAATTGAGGCATTCTTACCTTTCTTAAAAATCTTTTATGAAACAACTTTGATGTCTGTCTGGATGTCTTTATGTGACGGGTAATACTTATATGCCTCAAATATATGGAATTGGGTTAGCTATATCTACATATTGTGATAATGAGAATGACTACATTAGGAACATGGCTTATGCAATGAAGGGCAAATATGAGAAGTATTGGGCAAATGTTGATAATATCAATATTTTGTTATTCATTGCCCTAATTCTTTACCCAAGGTACAAGTTAGACTATGTTGAGTGGCTTGTTAGGAGCAATTATGTTGAGGAGAGTGCAAACATGTTGTTCCTCAAGATCAAGGTCACTTTAAGGTCCATGTTTGATTTCTATGCATCTTGTCTACCTCAACCAAAGAAGAAAATGGAAACATCAAGGTGTGTCTCTCCTTCGGTTTTTAGTATTCCTTGCATTAGCAAAGTGATGGATGTGAATCAACTTCTAAATATGAAATACAAAAGAGAGAAGGGGACCTTAGAGAGTGAAAAGAAAAGTGAGCTTGACAAATATTTGTGTGATGAGTGTGAGCAAAATGATGATGGATTTGACATTTTACAATTTTGGAGGGATCAAAAGAAGCGATATCCTGTTCTTACTATGATGGTTCGAGATGTGCTTGCTATGCCGGTTTCTACGGTTGCTTCCGAGTCCGCTTTTAGCACTCGGAGGTCGGGTACTTGATTCCTTCCGCACTTCTTTGACTCCTAGAATGGTAGAAGCTCTTATTTGTGCTCAAGATTGGCTACACAAGTCACGTGGCCCTTTCATAATAGAGGAGAATTTTCTTCAATTGGAGGATTTAGAGAATGGTAAGTTTTCTTATCCCTATTGTAACTATACATTTATTATTCATATGTATCATTTTTTTATATCAATTTTAATTTGAAGAATAATATTAAACTAATTTTATATGAAATTCATTTTTAGGTACGGAAGACTTGATTTTGAATCAACCCACAATTGCTATTGACGAATCTATGGCTGCATCGGATGACATGTGACCGGTAAATGGAGTTGGTGGTGGTGGTGCTGCTTGGTGGTGGTGGTGTCTGCTGCTGGTGGTGCTGCCGATCTGCTGCTGCTGCTTCTGCTGCCGATCTCTGTCTTGCTGTTGCGAGTGCGGGGTGGTGCTACTGCTGGTCCAGTGCTGCTTGGTGCTATGTTGGTGCTACTGCTTTGTCTTTGTTTGAATGTTGAAAAAAATGATTGCAGGCGCTTACATAAAATGAATTTAATTTAGTTTTTCTGTTTGAATGTTGAATGAGACTATTCGGTTACGGTGAGAATCTTCGAGATGAAAAAACACTGTAAATTTGGACCACTATTCGGTTCATCTGTCTTCGTTGGTATTGTTGCTACTGTCTGCCGTCTGCTGCCCGGAATTCGTGGGCTTGACTTTGTTTTGTGTATTATAGTTCGAGTTTGAGAACAATTTGTTTTACTACTAAGACCGAATTATTTTTTCTAATTGCTTGGCAGAGACAATTTTTGGATTTAATTTTGTAGAATTGTAAATTTATTTTTTCAAATAACGGTTAACCGTAAACCGATCCGATTTTTCCGGTTAACCTAGGACTTTTCGAATCGGTTACGGGTCGGGAATTTTTCAATCCGAAAATTTGGTTAACCGAAATGTCGGTTAATCGGAAAAATCGGATCGGTTACGGTTCGGGGTTTTCACTATTCAAAATTTCGGTTAACCGATTTTCGATTAATTGAAAACGCGGTTAACCGGTTTTGCACACCCCTAGTCAATGATATCCTCCGTCTAAACCACAAAAAGAAAAAACCACAAAAGCTTAAGGATGACAAAAAGATGTGGCCCATATAAGTTTACTCTCCACTTTACTCTCCAAAACTAGCATATAAGTTTTGGTCATTCATTGATATCTTTTGAATTGGCGATTGGATTTGAAATTATTAGGTAAATGTACAATATTCATTGTGTTTGTATTTTAAAAAAATTAAAATTTAGTTACTATATAACTTTTCCTTTGGCTAAATAGGAAAGTAATGATCATTTGTGTTTAGGTCTTTTACAAATATCGGCTAGCTTTAATACGTATGATTGCAAACAACAATAAATATATGTGCAACATAATAGTCTAAGATAAAATAAACACTATCTTGATTGAGTCATATGAATACAATCGACTCGATATGTCTATCCATCTTGAACTTTCAAATTTAATTGGAATTATCTCTGAGATAGGGCACAATTGGATAATCCACATTTATCCTTGTAAAAAAACTGAATTGACTCGTTAGAATTTCTATTATTGAATCATTGTAGATCAAAACCAATGAAACTAACCAATACCATTATTAAAAATACATCCTTCAACTGTTGACCCTTATAAAACTTGTACAAAAGGAAAAAAACAAAACCATAGAAATAAAAATCCTAATTTTTAGGAGGAGAGAGATCTTGATTCTCACAAAGAGTGAGAAATTATTAGAAGAAAACAACCACACTACTAAATACCTCAAGCCAGCAAAAGCCAAACATATACCCACCACACGACGACTATGTTTCATGAGCCCATTTCTTTGCCATTAGGCAAAGTGGTTTCTTCTTGTGCATAGTAATCCCCGGGATCACATCATAATCAATGTCTTCCTTATTTACTCCAACTGGTAACCTCCAGTCAAAAGAGTGCAACAGATTGGCGAGCGCAAGCTCTAAGTTGGCAATGCCCACAAGCATGCCGGGACATATTCTCCTTCCTGCCCCAAAAGGAATCAGCTCGAAATCTTTCCCTCTATAGTCAATTGAACTCCCCAGAAACCTCTCGGGCATGAATATTTCGGGGTCTTTCCAAGATAGAGGGTCTCGAGCAATAGACCACACGTTTACGAAAACCAAGGTGTTGGGCAGAATATCGTATCCTTGTAGGGTACATTTTTGAAAAGGTTTGCGGCCAATCAGTACTGGTGCTGCAGGGTGTAATCGGAAGGTTTCCTTCACTACTGCCTTGAAGTAGTCCAGCTTATTATGCAGATCTGATTCTTCAATGAAACTCTTATCCTTGAATACAGATCTCAGCTCATCCTGCACTTTCCTCATCACTGTTGGATTTTTTATTAACTCCGTCATTACCCAAACCAACATGGCTGCACTTGTATCAGTCCCTCCTACAATTATATTCTACACAGGGCAACAGTAAATAACTAATTGCGTACGTATATATATTTCCTCAATTTCACAATACTTATCATTTTAACTAATTTTTTTCGTTCTACAATATCTATCACTTTACACTTACGACGAATATTAACGACTAATTTACCAATTTTGTCCTTATTAATTGTTTTTTCTCGCTCATTTTTTCATCGACTTTTTCGTTTATAATAAAACCTGGGGTAACTTGGTCTTTTAACACAAATTTTGTCATTAATTTTGTTTCATGATACTTATCATTTTTGGGTTGAGAGAATACCGAGAAAACATAAAAATTATGACAAAATTAGTATTTAAGGACCAAATTGCCCAAATATTTTATTGAAAATGAAGAAAGTCAATGAAAAAAGGAGACAATTAATAATAATAAAATTAATAAAATAATAATTAATATATCGAATTGGAAAGTAACAGATATTAAAAAAAAAGTAAATATAACATATATCATGAAACAGGAGTAGTATCACAAAAGCAAATAACCAAGCCCCCACACACACACACACACACACACACACACACACACACACACATATATATATATATATATATATATATATATATATATATATATTATTTTATATTTGTATCGAAAAACCCACAAATATGTTGCTACATCATTGAGTAGCATTTCAAAGCTCTCTTGGTGAATTTTAGATGAATATTTTGATTAATTAGGTTATAGGAAGTATTCCTAATTAACCTTTCTATTTATGAAAACACACATACATCGTTCTAAAAATGATTATCCTACCTTAGAAGACAAAAATGTGTAGATTAGATAGTTTACTGCTTTAATCTAGAGTTTGAAGAAATTACCATTAATACACCTTTGATATGTTCCAACGTGAGGTCAAAAGAGAAGCAACGTTCCTTCTTGAGTTGGAGAAGAACATCCACGAAGTCCTCGTGCTCTGATTTAGGCTTGTTTGGGTCAAGATGATCACTTATGATTTCATCGTAAAATTCATCCATGGCTTTGAATATCCTCTCAAGCCTAGAGGATAATCCGCTTAGCTTATCGACCCAAGAACCTATGTAAGGGAGATAATCTGAGAAAAAGAAGCTTCCAAACATGGCTTGAGTTTCATTTAGCAGGTCATGGAATCTACTCCTTCCGAAATCCCCATCCTTGTACCTACAAATACGAGAAAATTAGAACCTATTTCATTTAAGCTGTAAGACTGTAAATAATTGTAAAATATGTGTAAAATTAGTTATAAAAAATTGTAAGTAATTGTAAAAAGTTACAGAGAGCTGTAAAGTTATAAGCAAAAACTAAATGGAACAAGCCTTAGTGTCCTCTTCCATTTAAGGCCCCTTCCACATTATTTGTAAGAAGTTATAAGATCGTAAGCTGTAAGTTTTAAAGTTATAAGGAAGCTGTAAAGAGTTGTAAGCAATCGTAAGATAGTTGTAAAGTTAGTTATAAAAAAATTATAAGTAATTGTAAGGAGTTGTAAGATTATAAACTAAAGCTAAATGAAATTAATATAAACTTTAATCCTCCATCAACTTGAGTTGAGCTATTTAGCGTGATCTGGCTGCCTTTGACACAATAATCAACTTTAACCCTTTGAAAGTCCTCCTTATATGGGGCAAAAATTTATATAGTTGATGAACAAGCCTTCTACGAGCCTAGTCAACCTTAAGATGGCACTAATTAAGCTTCTATTAGGCACGCATGGTGATTAATTATGTGCCTCTCCAGCCAAGTATACTAGCCTATTAGGTCTAACCATTCATTGGAAGACTAGTCAATGAAAGCTTACCTTACCTTACCCAAAAAGGACTTGCTTTTGGCATGTATGTACTAAAACATTAAAATACTAAAAGGACAATTTAGTAGAAGTTAATTCACCTTTTAACTTAATGCGACAGTCAAAGTTAAGGTCACCACATAAAGGTGCGGGTGTTATCATCGTATGACTTTTTTTTTTTTTTTTTAGTAAATGCTAATATGGACTCTTTGTCCACCAATAATAGGACCCTTGTATTGAGGAACAACAAAAAAAAAAAATTTAGTCCTATGTTTTATCATCTGTGCCAACTCTATTAATACTGTCTAATATATGGCTAATATTGAATAAGAGCTCGAATATCACTGGTAAAAAGACAAAGATACGTACCTCTTGCCAAAGGCGACCCGACAGGTGATGGAGCTGGTAAGAGCCATGGTTAACTCGCTCAAGTTCACGATTTCAGAAGCGGAAGACACAGAAGAGATCTTCTGGATCATTCTACACACTTCCTCTCTGCGAATAGGGTAGAAATACTGGACCTTCTTGGAGCTAAACAAATGAACAATACATAATTTCCTAAGCTCTCTGAAACTCTCATTATAAGGTGCGAAAACCACGTCCAATCCACTGTAAGAGAGCCTCTGCTGCCCCACCAAGGGTGGCCTAGTACAAAAGTTATGGTCCTGCGTTTTCAGGACCTCTTTCGCCAGACTCGCCGACTGAACCACCACAGCTGACTTGAGCCCGAATCTCAAGGACAAGATCGGGCCGTGGATCTTGGCGAGCTTGGACAGGTGGATGTGGGGGTGAAGGGGTCGAGCTGGTGGAGGTTTCCGATGAGGGGGAGGCCTTTGGGTCCCGGAGGAAGGTTATGTTTTTCATGTTTTCTGAAGAATGGGAGAGCGAGAAAGAGGAGAGAGAGAAATGCAATGACTGTAAGCAGAAGCAACATGGCTTATGGAAATAAGTGGAATTGTGGTGTTGCTTTGGTTTGGTTTCAATTTGATATATATTTGTTTTTCGTGCGTAGCTCGATGTTTCATACCTTCATGAAAATGATAGATTGATAGATGGATGGGCATTCTGGAATCATCTTTGTTGCCTAATGATAGGCTTTTGTTTTAGGGTTTCAGACAAAGATATTTTTTTTAGATACGTACGAAGTTACACTTAGAAAATCAATCTAATTGAATAAACCCGATATTGATTTTGTGGTTGACAAATTACATTTGTCAAGAGATATTAAGTATAATTGTTCAAATTCGATTTGAATTAAAAACTTAGATTGATTACTAAAATTTACGAAAGTTTATAAGATTTAAATTTTGAAACTTTTTATTCCTAAAAATTTTGATACCATATTTAAGAATTAATATTTTAATCAAAACCTTAAGATCGGGGAATTAGAAAAGGTTTTACACTTCAATGGTATGGATGAACAATTTTGTAAGGTGTAAGTATGAGAAAACTCATGGGGCACATGAATAAACTTGTCAAGCTAAGGAGTGATAAGCACACACAGAGAGAATAGCCACATGCAACATGTGATGCGATAGTGTGTGATTTATTCACCAAAGCATATCCTCCATCCATACGAATTTACGATTCTCTAAGCCAATGACGGAACCAAAATTTAGGTGAAGTGGGGTCGAAACCCACACAAATTTTATTTATTTATTTATTTATTTTGCAACGGGTAAAAGATAACACTGGAAAGGATTTAGATAGACCTTCTCAAAAGATTCTACCTAAATTATCGTTAACAAGAATAACTCTGGAGAAAGGGGAAGAACAATACCCCCAAGTAGATGGGGAACAGACTAAATGACCTAATCTAGCTAACCAATCTGCTACACTATTTGCTTCTCTAAAAACATGGTTGATGCTTGCTCCATGTGAAATCTCACATCATATATTTGATATTTCTAATAATGAAGTCAACTTGCCATGGAGGATTAATAACTCCTTTGACAGGATCCACAATCATCTTGTTATTTCCTTGGATCTGGATTATTGATATGTTTGCTTTAAGCGCTTCATAAATGTCGAATCGAATCGAAGCGTAGAAGCCTCCACAATCAAAGCCGAGGTGTTACCCGGACTTGCAGCTCCAACTTTCAGCAAATTACCTTTATCATCCCTTAACAAGAACCCCATGGATGCCCTGTTATTTATAAGGGATCCATCAAATTTTAATTTGACCGTGTGACCTAGAGGTTTGTTCCATTTAACAAAGTGAAACTTGTTTCAGATTGTCTCGATATGGACCATCATAGAGATCATAAGGGGAGAAAATCCTTCTTGATGTCCATGACGCATAAGTTCTCGTCACCCCGATATATAGTGGTGCTGGATATGGTTGAAGCCTTCATTCTTGAAGATAAGAACAATTCTCTCCTTCCAAATACTCCAAAGCGAGGAAAAAACTCTGTCCAGCTGATTTGGATGGATCGAACGCCTTGCCCCAAGGAGGATTTCTTTAGTGTCGAGATGAGGGAAATGAAGTTTGAATGATGAAGCCAGAGCCGGTGATGACGGATGGCGGTGTTCCAAACTTGAGAAGTGTGGGGACACAAGAAGAAAATGTGAGAGTTAACTTTTTCATGAGAGTTGCAAATCTTACGGTGGGCATCAATTTAAATCCTCTCGTCTACTAATCTCTTATTGAGGGGATACCCTTAAGGAGAATTTGCCACGAGAAAATTTTTTATCTTCGGTGGGATGTCTAATTTTCCAGATCCAGTTCCCTTCCTAATCTTCCGAGATATATGAATTCCGAGCTAGTCTTGTAGTTGTCTTAGTAGAGAAAGATCCGTTCCTTGAGAGGCCTCGACAACTTTCATCGGCTGATGGAAAATCGAAAGAGGTATACCCCTCTATAATTTCCACCACCTCCGGTGGTAAGGTATTGTTCAACTTAGGGATATCCCAAGAGTTTTCTTTAACAAATTCACTAACTCTTGTCCGTAGATTAAGAGGCTGGGGTCGAGTTCGACTAGGCTCAAAAGACTTTGATTCATACACCGGATGTCGGTCCAAAATAGGACATCTCTTCCATTCCCGATCTTCTATTGAATACCCTTTTTGAATATTGTAACATACTTAGACAAGGATTTCCAAACCCGGAGTCTCGTACTTTGAGGTTTTCTCATGAAGAGATCACCGTTGCTAGCATATTTTGCCTTCATATGTTGCATCCATAAATTATCCGAATTTTTAAGTAATTTCCGAGATGAGTTTGCATTGAAAGGCGGTGTTGATATCTTCTGCCTTCCTAAGACCTAATCCTCCTTTATTCTTTGGTTAACGAATACAATCCCATGCTATCATGGGTATCCCTTTATTGCTATCAAATTTCCGGAAAATCTGCCTGTTTATTCTATCCAGGGCTTGAGTGGTATGCTTTGGGAGTTTGAAATATTACATATTGTGTGCAAGAAGAGATTATTCCATATTCGATTGGAAAAGCACAACTCTACCCACTTTTGATAGAGTATTTTCTTTCCGAGGTAATAAGAGATTTGTTGGCCGCATCAACAATTAGGGAGAAAAGTGGAATTTTCTTAGAGCCATAAATGGCAGAGTAACCCAAATATTTACCCGGGGATTCAATGATGGAGTATGGAAAATAGTAGAGGCTATTTCTTTATCCTTTTGAGAGACATTACGTGAGAAAATCATAGTAGATTATGAAAGTTAATCAATTGTCCAAAAGACGCACGAGAACTCATCCATGATTTTCTTCGGACAACAAAAGGACCGTGCTTTAGCTTTGCGAAGAGGAGGCTATTGTTAGCAAAAAGAGGGCCGGGATAGGATTACCCTTTATTCTAATGCCTAGGCCATGTTTCTTGTCCGACCCTCCTTTGATAACATTGGTTGTCAAAACTTCCATATAAATAAGAAAAAGATAGGGTGAGAGAGGGTCACCCTTTCTAAGGCCCTTGAAGGAGAGAAGAAGCTATTTGGTTGGTCGTTGACAAGGATTGTATATGAAACTATTGAAATACATTCTTTAATCCATTCATTCAATTTCTAAGGGAAACCTAGCTCCTTTAGGCATTCCGGAAGAAAATCCCATTCGACTCTGTCATACACGTTTTCCATATCTAGTTTCGAGTGCAACCCAGGATATGTTACCTTTCCGGTTTTTGAATTTATTCATGATTTCATGAGCAAGAAGAATGTTATCATAGATGTGTCGTCCTAGGACAAAAGTACTTTGGTAAGGGGAGATTATGCTATTTAAGCACAATCTCGGACGATTAGCTAGTACTTTTGCAATAATCTTATAAACCGTATTGCACGGAATAATCGGTCTAAAGTGATTCGTAGAGTTAGGATAATAAATTTTCGGGATCGAGTCACAAAAGTGTGGTTAATTTCCTTGACGTCGGCAGTTGGAAATTCATGATGCTGACATCGGCATGATGTCGGCATGACGTCAGCAATTGGAAATTCATCTTCGGCTAAATTTTGGAAATCAGCCGTGTATAAAAGGAGAGGACAATTAGCAGCGAGGGGAGGTTCGGAGTTCGGCGGCTGGAGCATTGTCTTCAGCCGCAGGATTAGTTTTTATATTAGGTTAATTTAGTTTAATTTAATTAGTTTTCCTCTTGTAAATATTGAGATTCAATTTGTTTTAGTTTTAATTATTAGTTCGAAAGTTCGGTTCCGGATAATTTTCGGTTTCGGTTCGATTCGTTCCTGGTAACTTCTTCCCTTTTGTCTCTTTCTTCTCTTTAATTTGTTTAATTTAGTTTAAAGATTCAATTTTTATTATATTTTGATGTTAGTAGTAGTTAGTTTAATTGTTTAATCTTATGTTTAATTTTATTTTGTTAGTTTATGTCGTTCTTTGAGTCAATTTTTATTAGTAGTTATTATATTAATTGTGTTTCATGTTAATTAGTTGTTAGTTTGAGTCGCTTTGGTTGTGATTAGCCTCCTTGATGGCTAATTAATTTTGTTTAGGCCTTTACTTACCTAGTTTATGCTAGTATTTTGGGATTGTTTCTCATACCTACCACATAGGTTCGATGAGATGCCCGGAAGGGTCTTTTCATCTTGATTTTTAGGCGGTTGGTCGATCACCGAAAGGTGGTGTTAATTTGTTAGTGTGGGTAAAGAGAATAGTCGGGATTTTGGCATAAAAATAGCCCGAATTCTAGTTAGGTCCGAGGTTGCTATTTTTGTAGTTTAGTCGGGCTAACCCCACGAAAGTAGGTGGTTAGAATAATTAAATTAGCTCATGAACCTCGAAAGTGTGACTTGAGTAGGTTTTAATGGTGCAACCGATCACTCCTAAATACTTGTATAAACTTGGGTAGGTTTAGGCTTGACTTGATTAATTAGTTTATTAAGTGGTAAAATCACAACCCGAGTATTTTATTTTTATTGCTTTCTAGGTTAGTTTAATCACCATATCTATCTCATATGTGTTGATTCGCCTAGATAGAAAGTTTAGGTTAGCTTTGATATTTGAAACACAACTCTCTGTGGACACGACCCGTGCTTGCCGGCTGGCTACAACTACGCCGTGCACTTGCGATAATAAATTTTAGAACTTAATTCTTCCCAACAATAGCTTTAACTCTATCAAAGTTTGCCCAGTGAGGTTGAAATCTAAAGGTCCTATTTTGAGCCCCGATTACCCCCGATTACCAAGGCATATATCTAGGAGAATATAACAATGGTTGGAAAAGG
This sequence comes from Talinum fruticosum, assembly GCA_021018815.1. Classification (NCBI taxonomy): domain Eukaryota; kingdom Viridiplantae; phylum Streptophyta; class Magnoliopsida; order Caryophyllales; family Talinaceae; genus Talinum; species Talinum fruticosum. The sequence continues at coordinate 246,018 of JAITYX010000019.1, forward strand.
AGAAAGGACCATGTCTAGCTTCGAAGCGGGATATTTATTATTCCAGTCTTGCCTAGCAATCACCCTGTCTAATTGTTCATAAATAGTGATCCCTCTTATACATCTTTTTTCATGTGAAGATGCTACCAGTCGGCGGGATGGATAACCCATTGATAGATTTCAGGAATCTATTCAAACAGAGTGTTTTATCTTGTCTAAGAATAGTGCCACCTTGTTTTTCGTTTGGATTTTCTAATTCGTTAAAATCACCTAAAACATACCAGGATAAGTGGAAAACTCCATTAAGTAATGGAAGTCTATTACAAAAATCCGATTTATCACGTTCTTGAGTTGGTCCAGAAACTCTAGAAATAATGGTTTCGTTATTAGTTCTCAAATCTTGGACATAGAGGTGGATAACTCTATCTTCTTTTGCAATATTGAACACCTTAGCATTGTCTGTATTCCATAGAGCCCATATTTCTCCCCGTGTAATTTACAGGAAGAATGTAATCGTACTTCTCAAAACCATGTGAGCGAATAAATTTTCTTGTATTAACTTCATTAACCAATGTTTCTGATTTAACTTCATTAACCATTGTTTCAATCAGAAACATGATGTTCGAGTTATGGAGTCATTTAATATATCTAACTTCATAGAGAGCTTTCTCTCTTTTAGTTCCCTGGATATTCCAACTTATAGTTTTCTTTAAAGAATAAACATATGCAGTCTCTTAATGTTCAATTTTTGTCTTTGGCATACTATCGGGCTTGTTCTATATCCCTTACAAATAAAAATATTCAAAATCTGGTCAGGAAAACAGGAGCGGAACCACCGGACACACCACACACCACAAAAACCAAACTGTACCATGGATAAAAAGACGTGAAAATGGTACGAACTGCTTACAAAGCAAGATTCTGTCCCTATTCAGGATATAATGAGATATAGCCTTGGGTATATCAGGTTTCCCCGATATTCCACTCGCCTAAAAAATATATATGTATATAACAACTCCAATAGAATTTTTTACAGTCTTTAATACACAAAATATTCGGGATAAGACTCATACAACAAAAATAGCCAACATTCCTTATCATGTCATATGGACATCCATGGAGATCCCCTATTTGATCTTCATTCAAAAACTCTAATACCTGGTAACCAAAAAAACATGGGTTAACTTCGTAAAGACATTCCATATAGGAGAAAGATGACCAAAAATAATGTTAGAATGCTTCTTTAGCAGGAAGCAACATCTCGAAACAGACACCATCCCAACCTGGCGTGGGAAATGAAGATAAGTCTTAGACAAGGAATGTTAAGTATGCTAGACTTATCAGTATGGAGGTGGCAGGTCTCTGAAAAATACCATCCCCCAAAGGGAGTAGCCAGAACCCAGAAGTATGCCACCAATTCCATAGTGCAGGCAAGAGAAAAAGAATCCAATAGGACTGAGGAACCAAGGAAACCTGTTTGACTCAAAAATTGAGAACATTTCCAACAAGTAGTAGCTTTTGGTGAGGCTCCTAACATACTCACCTCTCACATACATGTTCATCAAGGATATATGTTGGTGGCTAGCCTTATAGAAAGGACCAATGAGTACAAAAAAACCATTCCAAATGATCATAAACACAAGATTGTTATTTATCATACAACCCAACTCAATCTTATACACACTCAAAGCATAATCCATAACTATTCCATAACAACACAAATCAACCATAGGATGAACCCACGAACAGGTACCCCAACAAACAACAACCTGCAGAACAATGTACCCTGTGCCAAAAAGCATCAGTAGAAAAAGCTGGACCCAAAAGAGATTCAAAGATTTCCCAATACAAATCCCCAACCTAAACATAAAGTAAAAGCAAAGGAGCCAACTAAGCCAATACAACACCAATACACAAAAGCAACAGAGAGCCAGCAACTATGGGCTACAAAAGAACCTATGAAATGATAGTTAGGATCGAGAGGAGACTTCATAAACACATATCAAGGGTTTGGATAAGATGAGAGCTCATCTCCCTCTTCCACCATCTTTCTCTTCTTAGAAGACTCAGTAGACATTGTAGTGTCTTCAAAAGTATCAAGGTCCAAGAACATGTCACTAAGATCATTCTCTGAAATGTTCCCACCAATGTCCATTTCATTAAGGTCATCCTCATCGGTGAACTGAGGCAGAGAGGGATTCGAAGCAGAGGGATTCATCTTACCATTACCGAAGTTGAGAGCAATAAGGATATCCTGGTTGTTAGTAATGGGATGCTCCATGCTGGGACTATCACTAGCCTGAACAGTAGGCTTGGGAATAACCAAATTCATAGTAATAGAATCATCACCAAAAACACCCTTAATCTCAAAAGCATCAGTGACCAAACCAGGGTCAAGAGGGTTAGGAATGGGGGTGATCAACTCAGAGTAAACGCTAGAAGTGGGGACACTCATCTTAGCCATAACAGAAGGGTTAATCACAGACTTTGCCTTTGAGCTAGGGGAATTGGAGGTCAAGAACTCTTGCTAGCTTTACTTCTCTTTTTAGGAACAACAGTGATCCATCTATCAACAACAGAAGAAGGAGAAGTGGGGTCCACAGTTTTGGGGATACAAACCTCAACAAGAAACAGATTACCAAACTTCTCAACAACAACCTTAATTTTTGACTTAGAAAGGTAATTTGGGCAAGTTTCAAAGGCATGGGCATCACTGCCACATAAAGCGCAGACTTCATGGAGTTCCTCATAGATGAGGGGTACAACTAGAGAGTATGTACCATTAGAGAACCGGAGGCTACCTCTGAGAGGTTTTGTAATATCAATGTTAACACAAACTCTCACAAACCTCCCTTTCTGCCTCAAAAGATGGTGATCAAGTTTAATGACCTCTCCTATATGCTTAAATAGAACAGAGAGAGCCTGAAGATTCCAGAGTTCTATAGGAAGCCTAGGAACCCTGACCCACTGGTCAATTTTAGTGATTTTGGCAGAGTAAGGATCGAAGAAAGGAACCCACGTAATAACAACAAGGTTAAGACCATTAACAAACCAAGGCCTATTGTCGAAGACATAGAGCCTGTCATCAACATTAGCAAACCTCAAAAGAAACAAGTTATTACCAAGCTTAATGTACTCAACTTGCCCCTTGACGTGTTTCCAGTCAGCTTTAGTTTTGGAGATAATGACTTGAAGGGGAATAGAATGACCCCAAACTTTACTAAGAAGACACAAAGAAGAAAATTCCTCCATGTAGTCACTAGGGAGAATGGGAGGAGGTTCCTAATCAGGCAGCTCATTACACCTCAGTGCATTATCAAGGACAGTTAAAAATTCCTGCCTCTGGAGAGAAGGATGAGAGGCAGAGTGAGAATAATCTCTCTCGACAGAAGAGGAATGATGATTTTGACTTGGACCTCCCACCCAAAGATGACTGACTGAGAGTAGCAAAATCTCTCATGTGAACCGATAAGACCAAGGCTTCTATCATCACTCTCATCCACATGACTCTTACTCTCCCGTTTCGATTCAGCATTAGCACAGGGAAGGTTGAGGTCATTTGGTATCTGGTCATTTTTGAGGTTCGAAGGGCAAGGCAAAGTGTTTGTTATAGGAAATGGGAAGCAACAAAATAGTAAGCAAGGATAAGGAAGGTAAGAGAACAGGAGCCAAGAAGGGCTCAATAAATAGACGCTCGAACTTGACTTAAGATCAAGATACACAAAAGCACAGACGTAGAACTCCGCAAATAAAACAGACAAAAAACTAGCATTATAGGCCCTTGATGGCAGGGCAACAACAAACTAGCTCGGTCAAACCGAAAAACACAAACAAACACAGACACATAACTCAAAGCAGGAAAGCAATCACCTGGAAAGGAAAGGATATCGACTAGCTTTTTGGTTAATCTTCCAGAATTGCGAGACCAGTCGGGAAATAAGCAAGAAATTCATGGATGGACGTTGAGGAGTCGCCATCGAAGATCGGAATACCTCGGTTATCGGTGAAATTGACCACATTGACAACCTAATTCCAACCCCAAGCACTTGCTAAATAAAGAATCAAAGACATCTGGGCGAGAATAGAATAGAAAAGTGCCATCGATCGTTGCTAAAAGCGGCGATTCATCATCAGATCTCGACTCAGAAACAGGCATGAACTGTCGCCGTCAGAGTCGCCTCGATCGGATGCACTCAGGCTTGACACCATCAGAAAAATCCAGATCCAGACTGGATCGATAAAAGGAACATGGAAAAGGAAATATGGCGAGGCCGATTTCCACAAGGTCAATATTACAAAGATGAGAAGAATGAAAGGGGGTAGAAATCGACATGGAGAAGACCAGATCTTTGAGCAGAAAAATGAGATTGGAAAGAAAAAGAGGAAGCTTTTGACTCTCAAGGGGATCTGGCGGTTTAGGCGGAGGCTTCGAGAATAGCTTCATGGATGAAGAAATCTGGAAACGTTCTTTTCTCTCTCTAGAGGTTCAAAGTACCTCTCTCTAAAGTGTTCGAAACCTACACAAATATATAATATGTGAAATGATATGTTTATTCATAATTTTTTATATTTATAAAAAAATTATAGGTATAATAAATTTTTGGGAGGATTGATATGATTAGGTTTTATTTGATACTTGTAGGCTTAGTCAAAGACATTTAAGTTTTTGTGGCAAAAGGCTTAATATATGTTTTTAAAAAATTAATAATTTCATATTATAAAATACATTAACATATGTTAAAATAAGACATTTAAGAGTATATCAACACCTACATATAATATATGATATTAAATACTACCATTGGCTAAAAGGGAATCTTCATCAAACAAATAATTTTGTGGCAAAAGGCTTAAGGCTAGGCTACACTTAGCAAGAATGATATCTGAAGCTATTGATAACTAATTTACCAATTTTTATAAAAATATTTTGGTTGTTACAATCTGTCATTTTAATTAAGTTTTTTTTCACAATATTTATCACTTTACAATCTTAATGAAATATTAATGACTAATTTACCAATTTTTTCTTTAATAATTTTTTTCCTTTTTTCATTGACTTTCCTTATTTCTAATGAATCGTAATACTCCGAGTGTGGCTAAAAAAACCCGAAATGAATATTTATATTGTCAAAGGTGCGCGGTCTTTTTATCAAAAGCCCATTATTTAAGAATTTCATAGCTAAACATGCTTGGATTGGAGTAATAAGAGGACAGGTGACTTTTTGGGAAGTTTTCCAAGGTAGCAGGTGAGAAAAAACAAAGCACACTTGGAAATACATGTGGTGATTTGTAGGGCTATTTGGTTATCTTTGAAGCTATTCCTAATACATGTCTGCAATCTGGGAATAGCTCGGGACACTAAGGGTGTGTTCGACACTAGCTTTTAAGGTAGTGTTTAATATTTTAGAGGAGATAAAATAGTACTTATCTAAAAATATCGAGTGTTTGGCAAAGTAGTGTTTAACATAGTGATTAGAGTATTATGTAGTTGTTAGGAAGAATTTAAGTCTTATTTATTACCGCAAGTGCACGGCGTAGTTGTAGCTAGCCAGGCAAGCACGAGTCGTGTCCACATAAAGTTGTGTTTCAAATATCGAAGCTACCTTAAACTTTACGTATACGCGAATCAACACAAATGAGATATGTATCGTGATTAAACTAACCTAAAAAGTAATAAAAATATACTTGGGTTGTGATTTTACCATTTAATAAACTAATTAATTAAGCCAAACCTAAACCTACCCAAGTTTATACAAGTATTTAGGAGTGATCGGTTGCGAGCATCAAAACCTACTCAAGCCACACTTTCAAAGGTCATGAGTTAGTTTAATTACTCTAACCACTTACTTTCGTGGGTGGGGTTAACCCAACTAGACTACAAAAATACCAACCTTGGACGTAGGTAGGATTCAAGCTATTTTCATACCAAAATCCCAACTATTCTCTATACCCACACTATCAAATTGACTCCACGTTTCACCGACGGACAAACCGCCTAAAAATCAAGATAAAAAGACCCTTTCGGACATCTCATCGAACATGTGGCGGGTAAGAGAAACGATCCCAAAATACTAGCATAAACTAGGTAAATTAAGGCTCACATAAAATTAATTAGCCATCACGGAGGCTAATCACAACCCAAGCGACTCAAACTAACAACTAATTAACATGAAAAACAATTAATCTAACAACTAAATTAATAAATATTGACTCAAACAATGACATAACCTAATAAATTAAATTTAAACCTAAAATTTAACAATTAATATAACTACTATTAACATCAAAAGATAATAAAAATCGAACATTTAAACTAAACAAAACAAACTAAAGAGAAGGAAGAGACAAAAGGAAAGAAGTTAGCAAGAACGAATCGAATTGAAGCGAAAGCTGTCGGGAATTGAAAATTGATATGTACTAAATTACATAATTAAAACTAAAGTATGATATTCAATCTAAATTTACAAGAAAAAATTTATACAAATCTGCTACTTAAACAACTACTATTACCAATCACACCTATCTTAAATCACTAGTTGAATATCTAATCACTAACCACTAGTCAATAACGGTTAATCGCTACTAAAACAATTAACGAGTTACTAAAACAACTAACCACTAATAAAATAACTAACTTTACCGAACACGCCTTAAGTCTTTTAACGCAAATTTTATTATAAATTTTGTATTTTTTAATATTTCTTTAACAAATTTAAATCTCCATAAACACATATATTGAAATAACTTTTACCTTAAATAATTGTAAATCCGAAAGGAATTAAGCTCACCGCAGTCAATGATATCTTCCGTCTAAACCGGAAAAAAAAGAAAAAACCATAAAAGCTTAAGGATGACAAAAAAATGTGGCCCATAAAAATATATATAAAATGTTGCGAGTATTGTCCACCGTCAAGCAAAGATGAGACAAATACAAGGAAAAACTAATAGCGACTTGGCGAGATGCAACGGATAGTATTGTCATTATTCATCATCTAATAAATCTTAAAGTAAGAATCCTCCCAAATTGCAAAGACAAGAGGTTACACCTAGTCGCTGCCAAAAATTCTGGATTTTGATTAAAATTGAATTTACAAAATTAATTATGGGACGGAAATTTTTATTCGAAGTTTGAGTTTTTCAGGTTGAATAATTCACACAAAACTTAAATTTGAGTTAAAATTGAATTTGAATAATAAAAATAAGAAAATTTTATAAATGAATTTAGAATTTGGATAGAAATTCATGATCAAAATCTTTTATTTAGATCAAACAAATTCAAATAATCGGATCGAATAAAATTTTATCAGCACTAGTTACAACAGTCTCTCTGTTACTAGCTGACGTGGACCAATCTAATTAATCTTAATATCACAAGCTTGAACACATGAAAGGATGATTTTTTTGGATGTATTTGTAATATATTTATTTATTTAATATTTACTTGTCCACTTGACTCTCCAAAGCTAGCATATAAGTTTTGGTCATTCATTGATCTTTCGAGTGGCGATTGGATTTGTAATTATTAGGTAAATGTACAATATTCACTGTTTGTGTTTTAAAAAAATTAAAATTTAGTTACTATATAACTTTTCTTTGGCTAAATAGGAAAGTAATGATCATTTGTGTTTAGGTCTCTTCTAAAGTTCGGCTAGCTTTAATACGTATGAGTGCAAACAATAAATATATGTATGACATAATAGATTTAATATGAACATCATCTTGATTGAGTCATATGAATACAATCTGGTTCGATATTCCTAACCATCTTACACCTTCAAGCTCACTTGACGTAGGGTCCAATTGGGTAATCCACATTTACTCTTACCAAAAAAATTAAAAAAACTGAATTGACTCGTTAGAATTTCTATTGTGAATCATTATAGATCAAAACCAATGAAACTAACCAATAGCATTACTAAAAATATATCATTCAACAGTCGACTCTAATAAAACTTGCACAAAAGACAAAAAATAAAATCCTAGAAATAAAAATCCTAATTCTCCCCGGAAAGAAAGAGATCCTAATTTTCATAAGGAGGGAGAAATTATTAGAAGAAAATTATCACACTACTAAATACCCCAAGCCAGCAAGCCAAACAGATACCCACCACACGATGACTATGTTTCATGAGCCCATTTCTTTGCCATTAGGCAGAGTGGTTTCTTCTTGTGCATAGTAATCCCCGGGATTACATCATAATCAATGTCTTCCTTATTTACTCCAACTGGTAACCTCCAGTCAAAAGAGTGCAACAGATTGGCGAGCGCAAGCTCTAAGTTGGCAATGCCCACAAGCATGCCGGGACATATTCTTCTTCCTGCCCCAAAAGGAATCAGCTCGAAATCTTGCCCTGTATAGTCAATTGAACTCCCCAGAAACCTCTCCGGCATAAATACTTCGGGGTCTTTCCAAGATAGAGGGTCTCGAGCAATAGCCCACACGTTTACGAAAACCAAGGTGTTGGGCAGAATATCGTATCCTTGTAGGGTACATTTTTGAAAGGGTTTGCGGGCAATCAGTATTGGTGCTGCAGGGTGTAATCGGAAGGTTTCCTTCACTACTGCCTTGAAGTAGTCCAGCTTATTATGCAGATCTGATTCTTCAATGAAACTCTTATCCTTGAATACAGATCTCAGCTCATCCTGCACTTTCCGCATCACTGTTGGATTTTTTATTAATTCCGTCATTACCCAAACCAGCATGGCTGCACTTGTATCAGTCCCTGCTGCAATTATATTCTACACAAAGCAACAGTAAATAGCCAAGCTACTCACGCACGTATTCCGTCCGTTTCACAATACTTCTCAATGTAACTAATTTTTTTAGTTTTGAAATATTTATCGCTTTATAATTTTAATGACGTATTAATGATTATTTTACCAATTTTGTCCTTATTAATTATTTTTTTCCTCTTCAATTTTTCATTGACTTTCTTTATTTCTAATGAAACCCTAAGGTAACTTAGTCTTTTTTTTATTAATTTTTTGTTTCATAATACTTGATGTTTTCAGGTTTAGGGAATAACGAGTAAACATAAAGTTCATGACAAAATAGTGTTTAAAGACCAAATTACACTAATATTTTATTGAAAATGAAGAAAGTTAATGGAAAAAAGAAAGTAAGATAAAATTAGTAAATTCATAATTAATATGTCATTGAAATTGTAAAGTGACAATATTATAAAATAAAAAAGTTAGTTAATGTGATATATTGTAAAGCGAAACGAGTACTATGAAAGCAAATAACCAAGCCTCATAAATATGTTTTTTTGTTTTAATTTTTGGATCTAAAACCCCACAACTATGTTGCTACATCGTTGAGTAGCATTTCAAAGCTCTCTTGGTGAATTTTGGATGAATATTTTAATTAATTAGGTTATAGAAAGTATGCCTAATTAACCCTTTTATTTATGAAAACACGCATACTTTGTTCTAAAAATGATTATCCTACCTTAGAAGACAAAAATGTGTATAAACTAGTACTCCTATCCTTGAATTTATTTAATTTTATAAGTTTTTTTAAAATTGGGTGAAAGTAAAAATTGGTATTATTTTTTCAATAAATGAATAATACTAACTAATATATAAACATATATGAAATTTAAATTGAGTTTTCTTAAGCTAAATATGAGTATTTTTATAAATTATTTATCATTTATTATACATAATTTATTACCTATCAAATAAGAATAAGAAAATAACTGTAGTATTTTGCATTCATAAGGATTTAACAAACTTTTAAAAAGTTATCTTTTAAAAGTTTTATTTAAGGAAATGGGAGGAACAAATTTTAAAATGGAAATATTTTTTAAGGTGAGAAAATTACTTAATGGAAGCTAGTATAATGAAATCTATTTGTAGAATCTAATTATTAAAGGAAATGAGAGAAAATAAATTTGTAAAACGTTTTTTTTTAATTTAGACATTTTAAAATAGATTTTATGAAGGCACTTAAATGAAAATTGTATATATAATCTATTTATTCAAGGAAATGGGAGGGAAGAAGTTTAAAATAAAAATATCTTTTAAACCAGTTCTTTTTTTCCTTGGAAAAAATGACTTAATTTAAGGCACTATAATGAAAATTGGAAATATATTTTTATTTTTTTCAGGAACTATAATGGAATTATTGTATGTATAACTTATTATCAACAGAAATGGGAGGAAATAAATTTTAAAAAGGTTTTTTTTTTTTATAATTTTTCTCAGACGTACAACTTTTTTAAATGTATTTTTTAATAATTTTTTTCTGTTTTAAAAATAAATTCATTAAAGTCACTGAAATGGAATATTGTTTCTTTTTTGGTGCACATGTATAATGCATTTATTAAAGTTAATGGGAGGAAACAAAGTTTAAAATAGAAATTTTTTAATTTATTTTTAGTAAAAAATTATTTAATTGAGGGTACTAAGATGGATTTTTACCTAAATAACTTAATAATCGTCAATTTAAAATGGATTTTTAAAAAATATTTTTCATTTTAGTGCCTTTAAAAATCTTCTAAATTATTATTTTCTTTTAAATTTTAAGGAAAATATTAAATTTTTTAATTGGAAAATTTTTTTCCTTTCAAAAAATAACTTAATTAAAGGCACTAAAATAAAAATTGCATGTATATTCTACTTTTTTTTCTACACATTTATAATTCATGTATTAAAGGTAATAGGAGAAAACAAAGTTTAAAATGGAAGGTTATAAATTTATTTTTAGAAAAAATTATTTAATTAAAGACACTAAAATTAAATGTATATTTTGTGTGCATGTATAATCTATTTATCTATGTTATATATAAAGGGAAGAGAGACTTGCTGTATAAATTATTGTTTACCATGTTTATCCCTTTTTAACTTAAATTTTAAGGTTATAATTGTCACTTACGGTTATTTTGTTGTCCCTCTTCTCCTGCCCATCTCTCTCACATCGGCCCCCTCACATCGGTTTTCTCTTCTCTCTAAACTCTCCTCATCTTCATTTAACTCCATTTCTCCCACCTTCACGGACAAGCTTCAATCTTACGCAAACGGCTATGAAGTTTCGATTTGGTTTCAATTTGATCACCAATTCACGTCGGTTATTTATTTAATGGAGATTTTTGGTTTATAATCTGTAAATGAGTTGTAGAAATTTAAGCAACCAAGCATAGTAATAGGCTACAATATTCTATCTTCCATTTACATAGCAAATTCACAATTCATTACGGATCTAACTCCATCCAAACTCACAATTTACAAAAATTAAATCTGGAATTCGGGATTGCAAACCTAGAAGGAGAGAAGATAGGGAGTTCCAAACTCACAATTTACAAAAATTAAATTTGGAATTCGGGATTGCAAACCTAGAAGGAGAGAAGATAGAGGAGGGAGAGGCGGAGGCACGATCCGACTCAAGAGCGAGAGCCGAAGAACAATAGCAAGAGCAATCCTGAAGTGCAAAGACCGAGAGAGGGAGATAGCTCGGAGAGAGAACCGAGTTGGGACCCGGCACCATTGTCTTCGATCTCCGTCATCGATCTAGAAGGAGAGAGAAATGAGTTCGGAGGTAGAGACCGAGAGAGTGAGAGACGGAGAGAGATAGCTGAGATTAGAGACCGAGAAAGAAGGCTGAATAAGCGAGTGAGGGCATGACGACAAGGAGGCACCGGGACGGAGGTACGGCCCGAGGGAGAGAGAGGACCGAATGATGAGGCAGGAGGACGAAGGCATAAATCCAGGGAGAGGCCGGGACGGAGAGAGAGAGAGAGCTGAATGACAAGGCACCGGGACAAAGGCAAAGATCGACGGAGAGGCCGGGACGGAGAGAGAGGGTTGAATGAGGAGACGAGGACGGTGACCTTAAATGACAGAGTAATGGAGGGCTTCATGCCGAGCAAGAGCAAGAACGGCAGTCGATACACCTCCAAAACCCTTGAATCCTCCGTGCACGGCATATCCGCCCTGCAAATGTTATCTTTCACCCTAACCAACACACCGCCCAACAAACCCACCTCGTCATTCCTCTCAATCTTCATGTCCACTTCTTCCGCAACCCTCAAAATGCTCTCCTCATCCGTCGCGTGGAGGAAGATCCGCACTCGGGGCTCTGCGACACATAGCCGCGTGAGGTAGGACTCGGCGATTTCGCCGGCGATGAGCTGGCGATAAAGGAGGGCATGGCGGATTAAGAGGATTTCGGAGGTATGTGGGGAAGAAGAGGCGGTGGGCACGATAGGCGGCCGAGGGTGGTCGGCACGGTTTGGGGGATGGAGATGGCGAGAGGGAACTCGGAGTAAGCCGAGAGAGAGGGCGGCGAGGGAGGGCGGCTATGAGGAGCAAGGAGGCTAACGACATCACGAGAGACGAGTGAATTAGGTTAGGGTTGGGCTTTACACTTACAATTATATTATTATTTTTAATGATAAAGATTTTTATTTTATATGTAGCTTATAAATTTTATATTTATGAAAATTTTCGTTATTATTTTAAATAGTTAAATGTTATTCAAACATTTATTACAATTTTTAAAAAAAATTATTTTAATTAAGACTTTTTATTTTACATATGATTCATAAGTTTTATTTTATAAAAACTATAGTAGATTTACACGCATGCGTGCAAAGATTTTAATTATAAAAGATAAAAAATATAATCTTGCATAATTATGTGATAAAATATGATAAATAAAAATAAAAATATAGTAATTTAAAATTAATTCTTTTAAAATTAGTTTTTATTTACACATAATGCATACGAATAAAAAATAACCAAATAAAATTAATGCATTATAAAATAATTAGAATGCATTAGTAGTGTTTGAGATATAAATGGCTTGGAAATTAAGAAGATATAAGATATATCTCTATGTTATGTATAAAATGCAAGACTCTTTTATGACGGTAAAATTTTTAGATTACCAATTTTATCCCTATTTTATATTAGATTGAAGGGTTAAAATTATTATCATATCTAATTAAGGTCGTCAGTGCACATATGATAAAGAGAGTTTAATTGTTTGGGAGTTAATAATTTATAGTTATTAAGTTTAATCCATCGCATATCACTTATTCTTTTTATTTTCAAATAGCGAGAAAACTTTGGTCTAACAAAAATATTCAATGATTCATGGATTTGGTGATTTCTTGAATTTGTACAGAGAAATTTTGGAGTTGATCAAAGGCCCCATCAAAGATTCTTATTCATGTAAAATCAATACATTCGAGAGCCACCTTAGTGAGACATTTAAAAGGAAATCAATATTCTCTATATCTACTAGAATTAGGTAATATCTCATTGTTTCATTGTTTATTTAGCATGTGTTATTTTCTTCTAATAATTTCATTAATTTCTAAGTTCGAATTTGATTATTTGATCTAATTTTTTTTGTAGTTTGTTCCGAACAATTAAGAACACATGATAAAGATATTCTAATAAAGGTAAGTAATATCATTCATATCTATGTCACTCTCTATCCGGCTTAATTTGGTTAGCATTAATTTTGTTAAGTTTTTAAGAGATTTATTTTGTGGTTTAAAATATGTGAAGCTGAATTCTTCTTGATTGAAATTTAGTAAATTTTGGTGTGATTCATCATGCAATAAAATTTAATATGAAATTAGGAGTGTTCTTTGAAGCTTTCAATTCTTTAATTTAGAGTGTGGATAATTTTTTGGTGTAGCCCATCGTTTTTATTTTGACAAAAAGCTTAAGGATATTATTTAACTTTTCTTATTCTCTTCTCACAACCTAAATTTGATATATGTATTCTTTAATTCTTGGCTGTAATTTTTTTACTAACCGTTATTGACCATAATTGAATTATTATTTTTGGTGCAGACACCATAATTGAATTATATGCGTATATAATTCTAGATTAGAAAAAATGCCATACAGCTATAGTTGCTTGGTAGTGGTAACAAATTAATTGCATTAAAACGTTGGTGGCTAACCGTTGTCTCCTATTCATAATTATCATTGTTTTTCTTTATTTTTTAATACAAAATTTTATGATCATATATGTAGGTCAAAATTTTGAATTAGATAGAAGATCTTTCAAAATATATATCTCTTAACAAATTCTTTTTTCAAATTTGAGTAATTTATTGGCATCCCATATAAGTTATAGTAAAGTCGGTATCTTAATTTTTATATTTCCTCCTTTAAATAATAAACTCTCTAAATTTTATCATTAAATAGATAAAATCTAACATAGATGCCTAGATACATTTTTAATATTTTACTTCAAACCTTGATATTTTTATTATATCAAATATGCTAAGCACCCTACTCCAGAAAATACTTTATTTTATTTGTGTCCTTTAATTATAATTACATTCCTTTATGAATTAGTTGATTTGATTAAAAAATATAATAACTTTAGGTAGTGTAATTACATACTTTTATACGTAGTATGTCATAATATTCAATTTTGTGAATACATGAAAATAGAATTTTTTAATAGTATAATTTTTCTAACTTTTTCTATTTTAATGTCTAATTAGAGAAACCAATCTTTTATCCAGACTACTCTATTAGATTGTTACCGATGATTTCACTTCTTTTGTATTGGCAAATTAATCACAAGCATAAAATATGGAATACATATGTTTCAAGATATTGTCATGAATCATATTTGTCATATTCACGTTCCATCCATCGTTGCTAGATAATAAAAAATTAACTCCTAAAATTGTTTAAAATAAATTTTTTAATAGTTTATAATAATTTTTTTTTAAAAAAGTAGTGATGTCCTTGGCTTAATATCTCTATATTTCTACATGTTTCAATCTCAATTGTTCATTACTTTTGTGAATATTTAAATGTGAGTATTATTTTTTTTGTACGTTATTTCAATTTATGTCGAGTTATCATCATTTTCTTTTTTTTGTTGAGTGCACATTTAGCCCCTTCCCTCCAAAAAATTTTCATTTTCATTTTAATAATTTGATAATTGCCATAATATTCAAATATAATAAAATTATTATGTTTGAATTTAATTTAATCATGCACGTATTACGTGCAATTCAAAGCTAGTCTATTTATTAAAGGTAGAGAAGTGAAACCAAATTTCAAATGAAATTTTTTTATTTATTTTCAGGAAAAAAAACTTAATACTTTAATTTAAACCCCACTTTATTTAATGTATGCTCTAATAATTTCTCCTACATAACCCCTCTCTCTCTCTCTCTCTCTCTCTCTCTCTATATATATATATATATATATGAGAGAGGCCACGAGTTTAGATGAGAAATATTAGCTTTTAATATACACCATCTGTTTATAATTTAATGTTTAAAATTAAACCCTAATTTCTACCCACTAATTCATTCCTTCAGCCGCGACTCCACCCATTTCTCTCTCTCTGTCTTGGTAGTAGTCAAGGTTGTCGTACCGCCAACGTCACCGGAATGTCCCGCATATTGGTGGTTGATGCGGAGAAGAGAGAAAGGCTCCCCCTTGATGGGATTCATAATGCCCTGTTCTGCTGGAAATGTCAACCACCGAATTTCGACTAAAACAGGGCATGGTGAACCCCATCGAAGGGAGCCCATTTCTCTCTCCTCGTGTCAACCACCAATTGTAGGGACTAGGGATAGTACTTGGCCAACGTGGTTCTTGGGCTAACGGCGGCCACCATTACCGGAATAAAAATGGAGTTTTTGGGAATATCTCACAACCTCTCCGGCGATGCGTGGTGCTGTGGAGAATTGGAGGAGTGTGGACTAGGGAGGAAGAGTTCCGGCGAAGATGGCATGCACTCGGTGAAAATGGCGGTCCTTTGGTGAAGATGGAGGTGCGGCGATGTCCCATTAAGTGTTGTCTTGATGAGGAGAGAGAAAAGGGAGGAAAGAGGCTATAAATGACTAAATTAGTAGAATTTTAGTCTTAACCATTAAATTATAAATAAAAGGTAGAGATTAAAAGTTCTTATTTCTCAACCAAATATATATATATATATATATATATATATATATATATATATATATATATATATATATATATATATATATATAGATTGTTGGATTATGGAGCTAATGGTCTCGCTTGGGCTCGGGTTTTACAAGCGAAAAGGATAGCATGGTCACGGGACAAGGTGGCACGGACAAGACAAACGAAGCAAAGTGCGGGTTTTCAGCCAAAGGGTTGGCACGGTCGTGTCAAAGGCATGGCACGCCCGTGCCATGCTCGTGGCTGCCTCGGATGCTATTTTTTCATCCGTTTTTTGTTGTTAATGCATAGTTAATTGCTTGTAAATGTTGTTTAACTAATTATGCCTATTTAATCAGTGCTAAAACCTCCATTGTTATGCAAGTGAGTAGTGAATTACAAGTGTATAAGATAGTGAGAGTTTGAGGGAAAATCTTGTAAACTACTCAAAATAAGTGCATCGGTTTCGTGGTTTTTCTCGATTTTGGGTTTTTCCACGTTAAAATCTCGTGTTATTTTTTTGTTCCATATTTCATTGTTTGAGAGCTCTCCGATCCTAACAACTAATGTCGAGCAAGGTTAGGTTGAGAGTTTACAAAAATGGAGGGGGAAAAGGTGAAGATTGAGAGCTTTGATGGCAAAGATTTTTCGTTCGGAAAATACAAGTGGAGGACTTATTGTACCGGAAGAATCTATATCAACCCCTCGGAGAGAAGGCTGCAGACATGGACCAAACGAAATAGGAGGTGCTTGATCGGCAAGCTCTTGGGACGGTGAGATTGACATTAGAGTGGAACGTGGCGTTCAATGTGATGGACCAAACAACGACAAAGGGGCTATTAGCGGCGTTGTCCAACCTCTTCGAGAAACCTTCAGCGATGAACAGGTATATATCATGCATCGTTTGTTTGATTTAAAAATGATAAATGGCATTACTGTAGCGGATCATATTAATGAGTTTAATATGATCATTTCTAGTCTTGCTTCGGTAAAATCAATCTAGAGGATGAGGTTAAGGCCCTAATATTGCTGTCTTCGCTACACGAGTCTTAGGATACGATAGTGTCCGTAGTTAGTAGTGCTAGGGGATCCAATGCATTAAAATATAATGAGTTCGGGGACGTGATCTTGAGCGAAAGTATTCGCAAGAAAGATTCGGGAAGTCGTTGAAGAATGCATTTCATATAAGGGATAGGGAGAAGCATGTGAAAAATGGCCGAGGAAAATCCAAAGGAAGGGGACGATACCAAAACCCGGGGAGGTTGTTTGTTGGGGCTGTGGGGATAAGGGACACTTTAAGAAAATGTGTCCTAAAAAGTTTGATGACCGGAGTTCTATAAATTTCGTGGAAGATGTAGGTGATGCACTTGTGGTTAGTGTAGAAAATCCTATTGAGTCTTGGCTGGTGGATTCCGAGGCGTCGTTTCATTCCGGATCTAGTAAAAGCTTGTTTCACAATTTTGTTGCGGGAAAATTTAGGAAAGTTTTTGTGACAAATGGGAAAATTTTGGACATTCTAGGCAAGGGGGATGTGAGGATCAAAACCTTAAGTGGGGTTGGAATTTGCTAGGTGTTAGGTATAACACTGGGGTTGGCTAAAAATTTGATTTTGGTGAGTTAATTGGATGAGTCGGGATACCTAATGAAATTTAGCAATGGTGACTGGAAAATTATAAAAGGGGCACTCGGTTGTGGTTAAGGGTAAAAAGTCTTGCACTTTATACTATACCGGGGTGGTAGTGACTTAGCTTTTGATACCGGAGTTAACAATTTCAGTGAGAGTCTTCGGGGATGAAGGACTTGGTGTGGGTCCTGCTGTAGTGGGAGTTGGAAAGGATGACGGGGTGTTTGTTGAGTCTACAAATGGTTTATTGGATGCTCCACAAGGTGAATTTCAAGAACCGGGGTTCATGAAGAAGATGGCGTTATCAACGGAAGGTAAAGTCCGGAGATACAAATTTTCTCTTCATTATGTTTTAATGACTAACCCTGGTGAGTCGACTTTGCATGTTGAAAGTGTGCTAGAGGTAAATCGATACAAGTGGGAGTTCACGTCGGGTGATGATGATGATGAGCTTGATAGATTGGATAGCGGGAATCCGGTGAAGTAGCTAGTCCAAGGTAAAGGTACCGAAATGGTGAGGCGGTGCAATGCCTCGGTGGGTCTCTTTTATTGAAGGGGAAGGAGTTTCAAACAAGGAGGTGATTCATTAGTCTCCAAGTGGGAGATTGTTGGATTATGTAGTCTAATGGTCGGGTTGAGCTCAGATTTTACAAGTAAAAAGGATAGCATAGTCACGGGACAAGGCAGCACGTCATGACGAAGGTGGCACGGACAAGACAAACCAAAGCAAAGTGCGGGTTTTAAGCCGGAGGGCCGGCACGGTTGTGTCAAAGGCATGGCAAGCCCATGCCATGCAGTGGCTGCCTCGAATGCTGTTTTTTCGTCCGTTTTTCTTCAATTTTTATTGTTAATGCTCGATTAATTGCTTGTAAATGTTGTTTGACTGATTATGCCTATTTAATCAATGCTAAAACCTCCATTGCTATGCAAGTGAGTAGTGAATTACAAGTGTATAAGCTAGTGAGAGCTTAAGGGAAATTCTTGTAAACTACTCAAAGTCTAGTGCATTAGTTTCGTGGTTTTTTCCTGGTTTTGAATTTCTCCACGTTAAAATCTTGTGTCCACTTATATTATTTTCTTTTGTTCCATACTTCATTATTTGAGAGCTCTTCGATCCTAATATATATATATATATATATATATATATATATATATATATATATATATATATATATATATGATTAGACAACTTACTGCTTTGGTGTAGAGTTTGAAGAAATTACCATTAATACACCTTTGATATGATCCAACGTGATGTCAAAAGAGAAGCGACGTTCGTTCTTGAGTTGGAGAAGAACATCCACAAAGTCCTCGTGCTCTGATTTAAGCTTGGTCTGGTCAAGATGATCACTTATAATTTCATCGTAAAATTCATCCATGGCTTTGAATACCGTCTCAAGCCTAGAGGATAATCCGCTTAACTTATCGACCCAAGCACCTATGTAAGGGAGATAATCTGAGAAAAGAAGCTTCCAAACATGGCTTGAGTTTCATTTAGGAGGTAATGGAATATACTCCTTTCGACATCGCCATCCTTGTACCTGGAAATATGAGGAAATAATCAGACCCTATTCTATTTAGTTGTAACACTTGTAAGTAGATGTAAAATAGTTGTAAGTTAGTTATAAAAAATTATCAATAGTTGTAAGGAGATGTAAGAAGGTATAATAAGATTATATAAGTTTATTAGCTAAACTTAAATGGAACAAGGTCTTAGTGCCCTGTTTCTAAGTGTGAGAAATTATAAGGCTATAACGCTGTCAATTGTAAGATATAAATTTATAATAAACTATATGAAATTGTACGTAGGTGGAAGATAGTTGTGAAATTACAATTATAAAAAGTTGGAAGCAATAGTAAGAAATTATAAGGTTATAAACTAAAGTTGAATGAAATTAATATAAACTTTAACCCTTCGTCAACTTGAGTCGAGCTATAACCATGGTGCCTTTGACACAACGATGGACTTTAAACCCTTTGAACGTTCTGCTTATCGGGCAAAAATTTATATAGGTGGTGAACAAGCCTTCTATGAGCCTACAGTCAACCTTAAGATGGCACTAATTAAGCTTCTGTTAGGCATCTATGGTGATTAATTATGTCCCCCTCTCTGCCAACTATACTAGCCTATTAGGTCTAACCATTCATCGGAAGTTTAGTCAATGAAATCTTACCTTACCTTATCCTAAAAGGAGTTGCTTTTGTCATGTATGTACCGAAAGATAAAAATACTAAAAGGACAATTTAGTAGAAGTCGATGCACCTTTTATGTTAATGCGACAGTGAAAGTTAAGGTCACCACATAAAGGTGTGGGTGTTATCATCATATGACTCAGTAAATGGTGACATGGACTCTTCGTCCACCAATAATAAGACCCTTATATTGAAGAATAACAAAAATTGAACATTTACTACTTAAAACCGTCGTATTCTTTATCAAGTGTGTCAACTCTATTAATACTGTCTAATATGGCTAATATTGAATAAGAATTCGAAAATCACTGGCAAAAAGAAAAAGATACGTACCTCTTGCCAAAGGCTATCCGACAGGTGATGGAGCTGGTAAGAGCCATGGTTAACTCGCTTAAGTTCACGATTTCAGAAGCGGAAGACACAGAAGAGATCTTCTGGATCATTCTACACACTTCCTCTCTGCGAATAGGGTAGAAATACTGGACCTTCTTGGAGCTAAACAAATGAACAACACATAATTTCCTAAGCTCTCGGAAACTCTCATTATAAGGTGCGAAAACCACGTCCAACCCATTGTAAGAAAGCCTCTGCTGCCCCACTAAGGGCGGCCTAGTACAGAAGTTATGGTCCTGTGTTTTCAGGACCTCTTTCGCCAGACTTGCCGATTGAATCACCACAGCTGATTTGAGCCCGAATCTCAAGGACAAGATCGGGCCGTGGATCTTGGCGAGCTTGGACAGGTAGATGTGGGGGTGCAGGGGTCGAGCTGGTGGAGGTTTCCGATGAGGGGGAGGCCTTTGGGTCCCGGAGGAAGGTTATGTTTTTCATGTTTTCTGAAGAATGGGAGAGCGAGAAAGAGGAGAGAGAGAAATGCAACGACTGTAAGCAGAAGCAACATGGCTTATGGAAATAAGTGGAATTGCGGTGTTGCTTTGGTTTGGTTTTAATTTGATATATATTTGTTTTTCGTACGTAGCTCGATGGTTCATACCTTCATGAAAATGGTAGATTGATAGATGGATACGCATTCTGGAATCATCTTTGTTGCCTAATGATAAGCTTTTGTCTTAGGGTTTCAGACGAAGATATTTTTCTTTTAGGTACATACAAAGTTTCGAAAATCAATCTAATTGAATAAACCCGATTTTGATTTTGTGGTTGACAAATTACATTTATCAAGAGATACTAAGTATAATTGTTCAAATTCGATTTGAATTAAAAACTTAAATTAATGACTAAAAGTTTACGAAATTTTAAAATTTTTCATTCATAAAAATTTTGATACCGTGTTTAAGAATTAATATTTTAATCAAAACTTTAAGATCCGCGAATAAGAAAAGGTTTTACCCTTCAATGGTATGAATGAACAATTTTGCAAGGTGTAAGTATGAGAGAACTTGTGGGGCACATGAATAAACTTGTCAAGCTAAGGAGTGATAAGCAAACACTGAGAGAGAATAGCGACATGAAACATGTGATGCGATAGTGTGTGATTTATTCACCAAAGCATATCCTCCATCCATACGATTTTTTGATTCTCTAAGCCAATGGCCGCACTAGAATTTGGGTGAAGTGGGGTCGAAACCTACACAAATATATAATATGTGAAATGATATATTTATCTGTAATTTTTTATATTTATAAAATTATACGTATTATAAATCTTTTCGTAAGAGTTAATTTGATTAGATTTCATTTGATATTTGTATGTTTAGTCAACGGTTATTAAACCTTTATATTCATAATTAATCATATTTTTAAAAAATTAATAATTTTTATTATAAAATACATTAATATATGGTAAAAAGATAAAACATTCAAGAGTATATCAACACCCACATATAATATATGATATAAAATACTACCATTGGCTAAAAAGGGAATCTTCATCAAACAAATAATTTTGTGACAAAAGGCTTTAAGGCTAGGCTACACCTAGCAAGAATTATCAGACTGGACCCTATCATAAGAAATTTGAACCAAATTGAATCCATGATCCCACGCTTAACAAGTTAAATAGGGATGACTCGAACCTAAATTAAATCGGATTTGACCAGAACATTTTGTGTCGGAGGTTTTTTTTCTTTGCAAGATACAAGCTTATAATTAAGACCAAACATCAGGTGAAACGAAATCAACTTGAGTCGAAATCGAATCAAATTGAAACTCAACTGAACCTTAGTAACCCAATAAGACTCGTCCGGAACTAACATAATCCGAAACTGACCCAAATATCAACCGTCAGGTATACTTAAGGCTACATTTCAACATTATTTTTTGGGTTTTTTTTGGGGAGGGGGGTTGGGAAGGGTGGGGTTTTATTTCTAAATCAAGGGGAAAACGTCACACAAGTTAACCAAGGCGATGTATTTGGGTAAAGCATAAGACGTGGGTGCATTTCATCATGTCATATATAACATTTTAAGTAAAAAACATTCGAATGCATTTTACATGTATTAAGTATTTGTTGCTTCACTAGCTAACCAGTGGCAGGAATATATAAGTTTTGCTATAAGTGGCTTATCCTTTCCCATTTGATCTTTGATCTAGGCTATACTTTTTCAACTTTTCATATGTGATTATCACTAGCATTCAACATTCAACCTTTTATGTAGAATATATAATGGGTGTTGTTCCATATTGATAAAATAAATGATCTTCAACGTATTTATAAAAGCCTTATCACTACAGTAAAACAGTAAATTAGCGTCGGACAAAATCGGACGCCAAATCCGGAAAATCCGACGCTAAACGTCTTTAGCGTCGGATTAGAGTCGGATAAAATTCTGACGCTAGAAGACCTCGACGCTAAAAAATTTAGCGTCGGATTCACCATCCGACGCTAATTAGCCTCGGATTTAGCGTCGGATTGATCCGACGCTAATAGCGTCGGATTCTTTCTATTAGCGTCGGATACGTCCGACGCTAACAGCGTCGGATACGTCCGGCGCTAACAGCGTCGGATTCTAATCCGACGCTAATTTCGTTTTCTTTTTATGCCCCGCTTCATTTTAGCGTCCGATTTTTGTGATTAGCGTCAGCCTTTTTGACTCAAATAGCGTCGGATTTTGGGTGCGACGCTAAAATCCGACGCTAAATCTTCCATTATTTTGCCATAACTTTTTGAACATTTGTTATTCTGTTTTTACATATATTTCCTGCAAAACATTTACATAAAAGTCTGACTTCTTCTCTACACAGTAATATACGAATACACAAATACATTGTGATTCATTGTTTGCACAATCATCCACAAACCACCAAGTATTCATCATCCTAACAACCTCCAAATATCCAACAAACCAGTTCAAAGTTAAACAAAGCAATTCAACAAACAAACCAATTCAAAGTTCAATAAACAAACCATGCTAAGAAATTAGTTAGAACCACCGGACATCCTGTCAACTTGTGATTGGAGGTTTTGAATGAGTTTCATTGCTTCTTCCATGGCTTTTTGCTGACTCTCGACCATTTTTCTTTGCTGATCAAGTTGTTCTTGGGTTGATTGAAGTTGTGATTGTAGCTGAGAATAAGCCGAGGAATTGTAGGTAGCACCTGTAGAGGATGTCGAGGCAGTAGGCTTCTCGTAGAACATTGTTGCGGAATTACCCAATCCATAGATGGTTGATTTTTGCTCCATCCACCCGACACCTCATAGTAGAGGGTCTCTGCCTCTTTGTCCCCTCCTGAATACCACGCTCGGCTCTAACTGCTTCATATTTTTCCTGCAAAAGGGAAAGCATCCATTGTACATTCAATATGAATTACCCAATCAATATGACCGTATTTATAGGTGTGAAAGTTGTAATTATTTATGTAATAATGGTTAAAACTACGCACATCCTTCTTTGGACCAAGTGCCAAACTTTTAATTACTCCATTGTTCTCGTTCAAATGAAAAACCTACGCCATTAAAATATAAGTTAATGAAAATGTAATACATATTTAAACCACTGCAACACAACATCAATATACTAACCTTCTCTCGAAACCATTTTGGGAATTCTTTATCAAACTTACTCCATACTTCATCTTTCTTAATACGTGGATGTAGTGTAATCATTTCATCTTCAAATTGCCTTAGTTGGAGAAAATGCTTATTATTAGGTCGTTATCATTAAAAGATATGCCTTACATTACAAATTATAAATCTGAATGATAAATAGACATGAAGTTTGATAGTTCTAATTGCAACAAAAACACGCAGACAATTCAGTTCCTTCATAGTATAGCTAGATTGAGAGAGAGAGAGTACCTGATAACTACCCAACTCAGCAGAGCAACTAAATTCTTGACTCCCAAATTCTCAAATCCAAATTAACGTTCTGAATTAGAAAAAATAACAAACAAATACATCGCTTCATGTTAAAATCCATATTGGGTTGTTATTATCATTGAATACCACAATATAATATTCAGTGGTTCTAATAAACAAGGTTAAGCCTTTAAAACTATGCAAAGAACATGTAGCTAGCTAGACCTAGCTAGACAGAAGCAATAATTTTTGAAGGGGGACTGGCCATGTGCATTGCAGATGGGAGATATATGGCTTGGCCAGGCTTTAAATTTTGCAGCCAAGACTTTGGTCCTTCACATTCACAGCCTTTAATTTCTTCACATTCACATTCACATTCAACCTCATATTAAT
Source organism: Talinum fruticosum (assembly GCA_021018815.1). Lineage (NCBI taxonomy): Eukaryota > Viridiplantae > Streptophyta > Magnoliopsida > Caryophyllales > Talinaceae > Talinum > Talinum fruticosum. The sequence continues at coordinate 270,362 of JAITYX010000019.1, forward strand.
ATTTGTACATAACCGTAATAGTTCTTATCCATTGCTCGTTAAATCCAACTGAATTCTTTACAATTTGATATTTTAAGTTGCATGTCATTGATTTTTCAAGTGCTCATTTTTGTAAATTAATTTTTTATAATATTGTAAATTTTTTAATTCATAATTTAGTTCTCATATACCATCACACCCTTCTTTGTTTTAGTTTTTTATTTTTTAAAAAATAATTATCATTATAAGGCAAATAAGATTTCTATAGATTGTTGACCTTTTGATTCGTTAAATCCAACTTGATTCTTTACAAGTTGATATTTTAAGGTGCATGTCATTAATTTTTCAAATACTCGTGTTTGTTTTATAAAATTTACACCCAAAAACATTCATAGGAGAAAGAGAAGAGAGAATGAATTAAAAATCTACACTAAGTAAAATTTATATATATATCTTAATTAATTAAATAGTTAAGTATATTTTTAGTAACATCCTTTGAATAATATCAAAGCAGAGAAGTTTAAATTAATCCACTTAAAGAAGGCAAAAACCGTAGCATTTTACAGTTAAACAGCAGGCCGTGGCTGCTGTCCAGTGCCACGGTCAGAATCACAGGCTGTGGTGTAGACTGTGGTGGCCAGTTTCGCTGGCACAGTCTGCACCACTGCCTGTGGTGATGACCGTGGCAGCCAGAACTTGCTGGCTGTCCCTACTGAGCCTTGCCACGACCTGTTTTGTACTAGAGATATCATTGATTAGCACCCTGTTTTGTACCAATGACATAATAACATTGTGGGGGCAGAAGGAAGGAGCCAAGGGGCTCTCCTGTTTTGTACTAGAAAGAAGCCACCGGACACAATGGAGACACCTTTCCAGTAATCCGAACTTGAGTAGTCATCTTCAACTTTCCTATACCGTACTAGCCCCATCACTCGTTCATTTCTTCCCTCGCCCCCATCAAACTTTTGACAACTAAGTTCATAGAAATTGAAGTTTCCCCATCCAATTAACATGTCAAGTAGACGACGATGCTCTCCTAGACTCGTTCCTTTCCATGATCACTTGTGTTAGACTAATTGACTCGCATATCATATCCAAGGCATTCGCGAGTACGTAGATATTGATTGATCTATCCGCCTCTTTGCACAACATAACAAACCATTTGCACCGGCTGTAATTGATTATCACTTATGATTTTATTATCTTATCGAGAATTTTGTAAATTTAAAATGAAATTTACATAAATAGGTAGCTAGGTTGGGGTAGCCAGCAGAATAAATATGTGAGCAAGGACGAGGGTGGTCCTTGGGTGGGAAGATGGAAAAATCCAAAGGACCACAATTATATTTAGTTAAAAACAATAATTTACAATTTTGAGAAACAATCAAACAACATAAATAAATATATATATAATGTATAGAGTGAGTGAGTGCACGAGTAACGAATTCCACCAAGCTTTAAGATTTCAATTGCAGAATTGGGTATGTCAGAACTCAGAATTAAGTTTGAGAAAGTGAAGATGACATCATGAATAATTTCATTCCAAATAGAAAAGCAATCCAAGATGCCAGAGTCTCTGTAAGCAGGAGCCATGGCATCATCTCGTAGCAGGAGCCTCATCACAAAGCCATTCACTAAAAATGAAATTAGCAGACAAGCCCGAGAGACAGAGACAGAGACAGAGACAGAGAGAAGAGCCATGGCATCATCTGTAAGCAGGAGCCTCATCACAAAGCCATTCACTGAAAATGAAATTAATCTACACTAACAATTGCTCACGATAATCAGCTTGAACCCTAAAATTCCCAACTTTAACTTAGTTAAACTCTACACCGATACCAATTTCGCCAATTAAACACAGTAATTTCATCCTCAACTGAAGCATATAACATTGAATTCGCAATCGAACCTTTGGCATTGAATTCCAATGTTAACTAATACTTGCTTGATGGAGTGAGTGAGAATTTTAAGAGAAGGAAAATACCGATATTGAGATGGATAATGGAAGACAAATCAGAACTCGTCATCGCGGGGCTGAACTGAACTTTCTTCAGAGAGAGAGAAAGAGAGAGGAAGCCACACGCCGACAAGCTAGCTCCGGATAAGGGAGGATGCGTTAGGAGAGAACGAAGACGCCAGCGCCGGAGAGGAGCGAAGACGTCGCGCTGGAGGCGAGAGCAGTAACTCGGAGCAGGCTTCGTGTTTAGGGCGAGGATATGCCGGTGATCGAAGACACTGGCGCCGAAGGGGAATGAAGACGTCGGCACCGGAGAGGAGTGAAGACGTCGGCGCCGGAGAGGAGCGAAGATGTTGGCAGTGGAGGCGATAGCAATGGGCTTCGTGTTTAGGGGGATGGGTAGGAGAGAGAGAGAGTTAGGGATTTGAGAAGTGGACTCCCGTGAATGTGGCAGCGAGAACCCCTATGTTTTTAGAGTTAGCGTCCAACTTTAGCGTCGAATGGAATTATTGGACGCCAATTAGCGTCGGATTTTCTATCCGACTCTAAATTCGGACGCTAATAGTGTCCGATTTTTATTTCCGACTCAAATAGTGTTTTTTTGAAATCCGACGCTAATTTCGTCAGTATTAGAGTCTAATTTTGTTGTGGTCTCTAAATTCGACGCTAATTGTGAGTTTTTTGTAGTGTATGAGTTACTCCTCATATTATCAATTGATTTTGGGATGAAATTTCATTGGTTTGCAATCATTGCTTGGTTGAATTAAGACCCAAATTTAACATAACATCATAGTCGAGGCTGTTCATAATTTGCCATCGCCATCTCATCGGATTATGCCACATGTTAGACCTTGAGAGTAGCATACACAGGAGGGGTGTGTGAAGAATATATATTAGATATTGTCCCATGTTGATAAAATAGATATCCTTTAATATGTGTATACACTTTATGAGGTTCTATTTCCATAGCCAATTGATTTTTGGAATGGAAATCTGTGGATATGTAAGCATTATTTGTAAGCAAGCAAGATATTTATATGATCTATCTTTACGGATCGTCCTCTCTAAATATCACAGTCAAATTTTTCAGTAATAATTTCAACTTCGGGGTATTGACAATGCTCTCTACTTAAGAAATAACGCCTGATTGAGAAGTCAAATAGTGATTTGATCATTTTATAATTTGACCAAGTTTTTCTCAAGACCTGAATTGATGGGCTCGGCTAGCTTCTCATTTTGATAAAGAAGAGTAATGCCAGCCGGCCAATTTCTGCAAGTTCCAGCCGAGCTTCTCCCATGTGCAGCCCATCACTATGAGTGTCAGCTCGTTTCCTTTCTTCTTCTTAATGTTTTTTTTTTTGCCGGGGGAGTGTATATAAAAAGGGGGTCCAAGGCTGTGGAGAAATCATCCCATTCATAATTTAACTCCTATTCCACTTTCATTCTTCTCTTAGCGTGGAATTGTACTAGGCGCTGTTCGAAATTATATAAAAAACGAATAAAAATAATATATATAGTAGAAAAAGCATAATCGAATGAAAATGAACAAAAAATATAAATAAATAATAATTTTTATGTAACTGTGAACAACCTTTAAAAATTGATAATTTAAATAAAAAAAATTATTTGAATTGAAGGGATAAGTAGAAAATACGTTTTATGTACCTAATTTATTATTCTTCTTTTTATCTAAATTGCGAGCCTAAATTAGAGATGGTAGTTTTAAATTTTAATAGTTTTGTTTTGAAGAAAACATAAAAGTTTGATTAGTAAGCCGAAAATGCCATCTAATCGATATTATGCATTTTAAATGCCATCTAATCCTTATTTACTAGTAATATTGATGTCAGTGTCACTTATTTATTTGATTCTATTTATTTATTTTTATAAATGTCGAATACAACTAATTAATTTGCTAAATCATTTTATATAGACTTTTTGGCTAAATTAATTATAATATCTGAGTATTTAGGTGATAGCTTAAGGTTCTTTTCAGAGAATCCTGACATGTCATACTTCTAGCCAAAGTGAGGTGTTATATTAATAATTGTACAAATTGTGCTTAAAAGTTATATTTATTGTAAAACCTTAAGAAAATGTTGCTTTTAAAATATTTTTTGTCAATAACACTGCCGCATGTTACATCATTATATATAACATTATCACATAACAATAATAATTTGTACGCCCCTAATGCATAAAAAAATTCTAAACATAATTTCAATAATTATAATTTTGTTGGATTCAATAATGCTACTATATATATGACAGTTGCATTATTTATACAACAATAATAATAGTTCTAGACATGACGTCATTATTTAACGTAATCAGTGTATGATATTGTAAAATAATTTGTCTTTTAATTTTATTAATGTTTTTTCAAAAAAATTAATTAGAGATCAGTGAACTTTTGGTTTCTAAAAGGATATAACTAACTACATTAAATTGCGTAACTAGCCCTTTGTCCTATTCGTTTCGAGTCATTTTCAGATCTTCTCTCACTTTTTGTAACAACTAATTACCAGGCAATTCCAATACGTAATGAGACTCAAATCCAAGTATTTAATAACAACTATCGTAACTTATCAAAGCGGGCCAGCAGTTTAGAGAACCTGTTCGAAATGACAGTTACACCAACATTTATAATAAACTTTCAACTCATTTCAACTGTAATAGCTATAACAACGTTACTAATCATTTTAGCTCATTTTACATATAATAACTAACAGCCATAACAGATCATCACCTCAACTCATTTTAGTTTTGATAAATATGATAGTTGATTTTAACAGATCATTTTAAATAGGCCCTGAGTTTCTAGATTGGGTTGTATAAGACCGGACAAACTCCATCCAGCACATCTAAACTGAAATTAGACCCAAAACCCGAATGGAATGATTCAAAATTATAATCAGTTCAACACCTAATAAAACAACTAAGTTGAAGTAGACCTGATACACGAATTAAGCTTACAGTCTTGAATTCGACACGAATCTTATCTTTTCCTCCAAAGTTATAAATGTTTGTCAAGGTTATTTGTATTTGTCGGATAAACTTATTAGATCGGATATCAACCGGTGCGAATTCAACCCGAACCAAAAAAACATAAACACACAAAACACACGTACATGCACCCACATATGGACGTAGGTACAAAAGAGAAATGACTAAAAAGAGCAGGTACCTCTTGCCAAAAGCGATCCTACAGATGATTGAGCTGGTAAGAGCCATGAGCAACTCGCTCAAGTTAACAATTTCGAAAGCAGAGGAGAGAGAAGAAATCTTCTGGATCATTCTAGACACTTCTTCTCGTCGAATGGGGTAGGAAGATAGCACCTTCTTTGAGCTAAGCAAATGAACAACATATATTTTCCTCATCTCTCTATAATAATCATTGTAGGGCTGGAAACTCAAGTCTTTTTCATTATAAGAAAGTCTTTGGTGTGCCACCATGGCTGGCCTCGTACAGAAGTTATGATCCTGTGTTTTAAGGACCTCTTTCGCCACACTCGCCGATTGAATCACCACCGTGGGTCTGGAACCGAATCGTAAGGACAAGAGGGGGCCATAGATCTTAGCCAGCTCGGAGAAGTACAGGTGGGGGTGGTCGATTGAGCGAGCTGGTGTATGTTTCCGATGATGGGGAGGCCTTTCGGCCCCGGAGGAAGATTGAATCTTTCATGTTTTTTGTGGTTCGGGAGAATTATAAGGAAGAGGATGAGAGACAGAAGTGCAACGAGGAGCACTAGTAGCATGGCTGTTGATGTGGTTGCTTACTAATTGCTTTATGTATATATATAATTTTGCCATCAAAAAAAAAAAAATTATTATTTGTAATGTTGTAAAGCCATCTGGAAGGTTATATTAAGGTAGGTGGGATTTTCTCTTTAACATGATGAGTTTGGATTTTGCAGTGCTCAAGGCTTGGCCTTTCAGTAACGTAAAAATACATGGAGCATTAGGTTTTTAAAATAGTTGTAGTATTTTTCAAGGAAGATTTCATTGAGTTTAATAAATCGCCATGCCACATCTACATGTTAGGCAGATTTGACGCAAACAAATATAAATTTTAATGTATCAAAATACAACATTTATTATAATTTATTGTGTATCCATAAAGTCAACCAAGAGAAGCACCTGTTTTTAGGATTTGTTTGAATTAATATATATAAAAGTATTTATAACTGTTCATAATCGCTCTCATAACAACTTATAACAGGTACAACAACTCATAACAACTCATAATAGGTATAACAACTACCCAAGTATAACAGATAATTATAAGCTCATTATAATTATTTATGATAATGATGATAAATACATTAACGATAAAAATATGCATATGGCCAAAAAAAGAAACTAGTTGTTTCTAGTAGATCAAGTAACAAATTAATAATGAATTTTTGGATAAAAATAATACTAATAACTTAGAGGTATTTGACGAAAATAATACAACGTTTTCATCTAAATATCATTAATAATTGATCACTGAAAATTCAAGAAATTAACAGTTATAGTTTCAACAACCTAAGGGCATCATTGACAATCACTAATTAAATTCAAGAAATTAATATTTATGCGGAACAATGTGACGGCCGGACACTGCTAATGAAAGAAAGGAAACAAATGCCCGAATTGAAGAGATCTACTAAAAAGATAAGAAATTGAACAAAAATATATAAGAAACTAATTACACATTCACTTTAATTAATTTATTATTTTAATTAATTTTTTATAATATTTATTATTTTATAATTTTAATAACATATAAATGACTATTATATTAAATTTATCCTTATTAATTACTTTTTATTCCTCCTCTATTCTTATTTTTAAAAAATACTAAAAATATTTTAATTTTTAATTACTCCTTCAATGTCCTAAAACGACAAATGAATTAAATTGGAATGAATATATATTAAAAAGACAAAATACAGAAGGCGGCAGACGGGATAGCGGGATTGCCGGACAATCGACCATTCCGATCTTCCAACAGAAATGGAAAATTGAACCAAACAAAAAGGAAAAAAAAATGGAGAAGGGAAGCATTGGAGAGTGGCCCAAGGGGCGGTCACTAGATTTTGGGGATAATACTTCGTGTCTTCCTGATAAATTCCACCACTATTCTATTTTTTTTTTAAGAAGATACATCACACATATTAAATATATTTTTTAATTTAAAAATTATTATATTATGTAATAAATTAAAAAAATTAATATAATTAACTAGTAAAATTGTAATACAAACTTACAAATTATGTAAAATCTTTATTTTATTCATAACTTTTATATTTGAAAAATTACGCATATAACACATCTTTTGGATAGGTTAATCTGATTAGGGTGTCATTTCATACTTATCGGTGTAACAAATAATTATTAAAGTTTTAAATTTATGATTAACATAATTATTAAAAAAATAGTGATTTCAAATTAGTAACTTTAAATCATAAAATATATTAATATAAGTTAAGGCAGGACATTAAAAGTGTCTTCATATGAGACACACTAAGAGCGTCTTCATGCATACACATATCAACATCTTTTTTTAATTTTTAATATATATATCATATTTTTTATAAATTATTATATTCTTTGTGCCGTTTTAATTTTTTTCCAAACACCAGGCAATAAAAACAAACGATATTAAAGACATTATAATTAGACTAGTCTATGACACCATTACAAAATTTTTTCCTTTTCTTCCTTGAATCCTAGCTAGTTTGCATGACTCCGATCCTTAGCTACAAGGCACAGAGGGTTTTCCTTATGCATAGTAATTCCAGGGATCATATCAGTGTCTATGTCTTCCTTTTTCATACCTACAGGCAACTCCCACTCAAAAGAGTGCAGTAAATTGGCAAGTGCGAGTTCTATGTTAGCTATACCCATAAGTATTCCTGGACACATTCTTCTTCCTGCCCCAAAAGGTATCAATTCAAAATCTTGACCTTTGAAATCAGTTGCACTTTCCAAAAATCTCTCAGGCATAAATACTTCGGGATTGTTCCAGATTTCAGGATCTCTACCGATATTCCATACATTCACAAGTACTGTGGTCTTAGGGAGAATATCGTACCCTTGTATGCTACATTTTTGGATTGCTTCTCGACCAATCAACAATGGAGTTGCCGGATGAAATCGGAATGTTTCCTTCACTACAGCCTTGAGGTATGTGAGCTTTGGGAGATCATCCTCATCGATAAAAGTTTTGTCTGGAATCGAAGTTCTTAGTTCGCCTTGTAGTTTTCTCATCACATTGGGGTTTTTAATCAGTTCAGTCATTGTCCAAACTATCATTGCTGCACTTGTATCGGTTCCTGCCACAATCATATCCTGCACCAGAGCAGGGTTGAGATGGTCTCGATCTCATTCCGGTACGGAGGAGAATACATTAATTGAAAAAATTAATTTGACTGAATATAATTTACCATTAATACGGCTTTGATGTGATCCAAAGTGAGCTCAAATGAGAAGCAGCGTTCCTGCTTAAGCTGTAGAAGAACATCAACGATATCTTCCTGATCATCATCTTTAGGAGGTCTACTGGGATGAAGATGATCATTAATTATTTCATCATAAAATTGATCCATATCCTTGAACACCTTCTCAAGTCTTGATGATAGTCCGGTTAACTTATCAAGCCATTTTCCTGCTACACCGAGATAGTCGGAGCAGAAGGAGGCTACGCACATTGCTTCAACTTCATGTAGGAGTCTATGAAATCTAGTCCTTTCAATATCTTCATCCTTGTACCTGTTTATTCCAGAAAGTTGAAGTCAATTAGCTTCAATGGGACTAGATGTGGCAGAACTGAACCCAAATTAGGCTTGAAACCTAAACCGAAAGACCCAACCTAATACCCAATGTTCGAAATAATTAATTTGAAGTAGACATGAAATTGAAATTGGCTTGAGCTGCCCCGAACTCACTCTAAAGGTGTTTATTATGGCAAAAAACTGTATTGAACTAAATATCAACCTATTTGAGGTCAACCCAGATCAGAAATGGACGACATAAAATCGAGACAAAATTAAATTTTTAAGATTGGATCAAATTTCCGTAATCTATAGACCAAATTAATCTAATATATGGATGCAAAGTTAATCATATTTAGGTTCAAATAGGAATATTATAAGTGTTATATAATTAACTTTTTCAATAAAGGTTTCAAATCAATGTAAACCAACCAAAAATATCATGATTGTTACTATCTAGCACGGTAGTTCCATGAACTATAACTTTTTTCTAATTATTTTGTTTTCTAAATTGTTCTATTTCTCTGTTTTTTTCTTTGACATAAGACGACAGACTTCCTAAATATCTCCATTGCAAAAGAGATATGACTAGAAAGAGAAGGTACCTCTTGCCAAGAGCGACCCTACAGATGATGGAGCTGGTGAGAGCCATGAGCAACTCACTCAAGTTAACGATTTTGGAAGCAGAAGAGAGAAAATGGATCTTCTGGATCATTCTGGACACTTCTTCTCGTCGAATGGGGTAGGAAGACTGCACCTTCTTTGAGCTAAGCAGATGAACAACATATATTTTCCTCATCTCTCTATAATAATCATTGTAGGGCTGAAAACTTACGTCTTTTTCATTATAAGAGAGTCTCTGTTGTGCCACCATGGCTGGCCTCGTACAGAAGTTATGATCCTGTGTTTTCAGGACCTCCTTGGCCATACTCGCCGATTGAATCACCACCGTTGGTCTGGACCCCAATCGCAAGGACAAGATGGGCCCGTAGATCTTGGCCAGCTCGGAGAAGTAGAGGTGGGGGCGGTCGATTGAGCGAGCTGGCGGAGGTTTCCGATGAAGGGGAGGCCTTTCGGCCCTGGAGGAAGATTGAATCTTTCATGTTTTTTGTGGTTTGGGAGGATTAAAACGAAGAGGATGAGAGACAGAAGAGAAACGAGGAGCAACAGTAGCAACATGGAAGCATCTATATATGTGGTTGCTTACTGGTTGCTTCCTATATATATAAGTCGTTAGATTGTATTCTTCTCCCTTGTCTGCAGTTGGATCCGATTTAGATGTCATTTGAATTGTAATTAGTTAATAAAGTAAGAATCTTACGATTTTATAATTATTAATTAATTATAATAAAATAATATATTTTTAATACAAAATATTAGTTAAGTATTTTATATTGACTTAAAAATTATCCTCTTATGTATTAAATTGAAAAAAATTAATTTAATTAAATATTATAATGATGTTACAACTTACTTCCTCTGTCCCATATTTTTCTTCCTAAATATTAATTTATTTGTCCCAAATTAGTCTTCAAAAAATCTCATTATATCGTTTTAATCAATTATCTTTCATTATTTTAATTAAATCCGTCATCTATTGATTAAAAAAGGAGATTTCTTAAAATGTTTATGAGAACAATAATGGGAAAGAGAGAGCATAAATTTTTTTAATATCATATTTTTATGTATTTCACAATTATAAAATAGGTATATAATATGCATTCACGTACATGATTTATGCAATTTGGGTGTCATTATAGATATAAAAATTTAATGATCGTCGATTACGCTGACAAATATCGAATGACACTCTAATCTGATTAACCCTGCTTAAAATGTTTGTCACACGTGTAATTTTATAAATATGAAAAATTATAAATAAAATGATAATTTTATACAATTTATAAACTAGAATACAATTTTACTGTTCAATTATACCATTATTCTATGCTTAAACAAAAATGATAATTTATTATTATTATTATTATTATTATTATTATTATTATTATTATTATTATTATATAATCTCTGAAAACAAAGCAAAGCTGTCTTAAATTGAAGAGGATGATAGATAGTAAAAAGATAAGATAGAAAATTATATATAAAAAGAAGAAAATAGAGAAGAAGGGAGAGAGAGGATAGCCGAAGAGTCGACCAGTCGGATAATCACAACACAAAAATGGCCAAGGGAAGAAGGGATGAAGAAGGCTGCGTGGCCCAAGAAGATGATGATAAGGCCCTTGTTACTGTATTTTCGAGATGATGCTTCGTCTCTTGCTAATAAATTACCCTTTGGAGTTTTTTCTTCGTTTTTTTTAATAATTTTTGGTGTTCATAATTTCTTGTATTCTAGTATTCTTCTTCTCTTTTATTATTATTTTTTCTAATTTTGGTTCTTTACAAAAACCAAAAGTGACGTGTTTAATTATGATTTTGTTACGCAAAGGCTTTTGAGCAAATCTGCAGCCAAATAAATTATTATCAAATATTGACATTTTAATTTGATTATTTCCATTATAATTATGTACCAAAAACCACTGAGATACGGACGAGTTTTTCAACGGAATTGACCAAATAAAGTATTATCAAATATTGACATTTTAATTTGATTACTAAAATAGCAACCAAATAAATTATTATCAAATCTGCAACCAAATAAATTATTTTCTATAATTAGTCAGCAAATGTTCCATGTAATACGATCGTTGGGAACAAGCTTGACCCTATAACAAAACAAACTAACCCTTAACTATAAAATAATCACGTATTTAGCAAAATAGTGTGATCATTATAAAGAAAAAGTTGAAATACCGACGAGTTTTTCAACGGAATTGACCAAATTTCGACGGAAACGTTTGTTTAAATTTCGTTCATTGGAGCGGAATTCCGACGGAAATGTTGCTATTTTAGTAAAATGTCCATCGCTATTTTGATTTTTTTAAAGCAAATATCTAGAATACATTATACACAAACATTCAGTTAAATGCCAACAAAGCAACATAAAATTGCAGTTTAGAGACATGCAATTGAGATGTATAAATCTTGTACAACTATATACCGTATATGTTTACTGAGTCCATTTGTTTGCCATAAGGCAAAGTGGATTCTTCTTATGCGCAGTGACTCCCGGGATCACGTCAAAATCAATATCTTCCCTGTCCATGCCGGAGGGTAATTTCCAGTCGAACGAGTACAATAGATTGGCAAGCGTCAGCTCAACTGTAGCAAGACCCACAAACATGCCGGGGCACATTCTTCTTCCTGTTCCGAAAGGTATCAACTCAAAATCTTGCCCGGTTAAATTAATCGAACTTCCCAGAAATCTCTCGGGCATAAATAATTCAGGGTCCTTCCAGGATACAGGATCTCTGCCGATCGCCCACGCATTCACAAAAACTAAAGTTCTGGGCAGGATATCGTATCCTTGTATAGTGCATCTCTGAAGAGCTTCATGGGGAACTAACAATGGTGATGCAGGGTGTAATCGAAAGGTTTCCTGAACTACGGCCTTGAAGTATTCGAGCTTTGGCAAGTCATTCTCTTCAATAAAACCCTGATCTCCAAGAACAGATCTCAACTCATCTTGGACTTTATTCATCACAACAGGATTTTTCATCAGCTCTGTCATTGCCCAAACTATCATGGCGGCATTTGTATCAGTTCCTGCTGCAATTATATTCTACAGAAAATAGCGTATTATACATCATGATCCAAAAATATTAGCAAAATTTAGGAATATGTGCAGAAAATTTTCACAGATGAAAAATCTGAAATCTCCTCAGTATTTGAAAATATAAATTCTATGAGTAGCTTAATTAATGCATAATATGAAAAAATAATTACCATCAATAAAGCTTTGATATGATCCAAAGTGAGGTGGAAAGAGAAGGAACGTTCCCTTTTGAGTTGGAGAAGAACATCGACAATATCCTCATCATATTCAGATATAGGCTTGTTTGGGTCGACGTGATCACTTATGATTTCATCATAAAATTCATCCATGTCTTTGAATAATTTCTCAAGCCTGGAGGATAGGCCACTTAGCTTATCAACCCAGGAACCTACGTATGGGAAATAGTCTGAGAAAAAAAGGTACCACACATTGCTTGAAGTTCATTTAGGAGGTCATGAAATCTACTCCTTTCCACTTCCTCATCGTCGTACCTGTAAATATGAACAAATTATGATTCTGTCCATCTATACTCAATTGCCTCATATTTTTTGAACAATTGTAGAAATTATTATATTATATGCTGGCAAAAGACTTCGAGTGATGACAAACATATTCTTTTTTTTTTTTGTCTATTTATAAAAATATTAATTTTACTAATGATTGTTTAGATAGCAATAAACGTTATGTTCTTTATTTTAGGTTTTAAAATGGTTAAACTTTAAAAAAAAAAAAAAAAAGGCTCCACACCCAACATGAAAACTCAAATTTTCATGGTTAAAAAATAAGTTAAATATATTATTAGGTGGGATGAAAATGACAAGCACCAATAAAAATTATGTTTGTGAATTTTCAAACCTAAAATTAAAGTTGGTGATTTTTGTACCCATTTGAAAGTTTAGTGATTTTTTTATAAAAAAAATTAGAACTTTTGTAAACCTATTAAAAAATTGAGTGATATTTTCTTTTTAACCCTCCTCCAAAAACAAGGTAAAAGGAAAAGGTGTCAAGAAGGGATGTATGGTACAATAACCAGGCGAAGGTTGGCGAACACTCCCCACTTGTACCCTTTCCTTTCCTTTAAGATTTAAACTTTGGGGAAGACAATTTTTTATATCTATGTAAAAAGAAAATAAAATTAGAGTGGAGTATAGACTTGGACTTTATGTTTGTATTTGGTATCCTTATTTTTTAGACCTTCAAGCTCAGTTGCGTAACCTCTTAGATACAAGCCCAGTTAAGCATAATCTAAAACAGAAACTTTTGATCTTAAAAACGTTTTTATAAATCATAACAGGTTTGACGTCATCGTCGTTAGGTGAGGACACTTCTCTCTTCAAAAGTTATATTGTGGACCCGAGACTTATAGTCCCGAGCCATGCGTAACGAAATTGCAAGGGAGGGGAAATAAGGGGAATTAGGGAGTTAAACAAAAGAAAAATATTTTTTTATATTTTAGTATCTAGGATCCATGGACTCGATATCATTGTATAAAATGTAATTTCTCTTTACCCGATAAGTAATTAGGAGGTTGTTACAAATTGTTTTTCAATACTCTCATGTCAGTAGTAAAAATTAAACACATATTGATCTCTATTTTTTTTGAATCAAAATGCATTTATTTATTAATTGTCAAATCATAATTTGTGGATCATAATGCATTATACTCCCGACCTGTATGCCAATAAATAAATAAATAAATTATAATATGTAAGACTGCCATAAAATTTTCAAGTACTTACCAATTGCACCTAACGCCGTTGACACGACATAGTAGGAATATAATCATAAGAGCTCCAATTAGAAAAGAGAAGAAGATTACCTCTGGCCCAAAGAAAGCCTACATGTGATAGAGCTGGTAAGGATCATAAGGAGCTCACTCAAGTTCACAGCCTTAGAACCAGAGGAGAGATAAGATATCTTCTGGATAAATCTGGAAACTTCTTCTCTGCGAATAGGGTAGGAAGACTGCACCTTCTTGGAGCTAAACAAATGAACAACAGACAGTTTTTAAGCTCTCTGAAACTCTCATTATACGTCGAGAAAACCACGTCCGAGCCGTTGTAAGAGACCCTCCGATGAGCAACCATGGCCGGCCTCGTACAGAAGTTGTGATCCTGTGTTTTCAGGACCTCCTTCGCCAGACTCGCCGATTGAATCACCACTGCTCGTCTTCCCCGAATCTCAGGGACAAGATGGGGCCGTAGATCTTGGCCAGCTTGGAATAGTAGATGTGGGGAGCCGACGGGTCAATCTGGTGTATGTTGCCGATTATGGGCAGGCCTTTGGGTCCAGGAGGAAGATTGAGTTTTTCATGTTTTTTGTGATTTGAGAGAATTGTAAGGATGAAGATGAGAGAGAAAACTGCAACGAGGAAGAGGAGCAGCATCGTTGTTATGACTTTGTGGTTGCTTGTCTATGAGTTTCCAAATTAACGGTTCATCTCGTAGCCTTGTTTTAAGCTAATTAAAGACGCCACCTATAAATATTCAGCCAAACATAAAAAATAAAAAAAAGACACTATATAAGTCAAGTTTTATTATTTGAAAAAGTCAATGATCTGTCATACTCTTGCAATGTCCTTTTATTTTTTATTTTAATCTTATTAATATAAATAAATAATAAAATATATAATTTTAAAAATAAATAATAATTTTATAACTATAGAATTATTATTTTTATATAATTTTTATTTTTTTTTTCATATCATAGTTATATTGACTATTTTTACAAATTGAATAATATGTGAGACTTTTTTTATTTTTTATAGAAAAATAAATATTTTTTAAATATTAATTAATTTAATAATAATTATATTACAGTCATACTAATTACTTTATATACATATATATATATATAATTAAAAATTATTTTTTAATATAATATTATATTAATTTAATCTAAGAATAAAATATTTATGCAGTCAAGTAATCCTATATGGTTATTGCATATATCATTTTATGTGTTACTCATATAGTCACATACTTTTTGTTTTGAACCAACACTTATATATTGATTCTATCAAAATTTTATAAATTATAAAAACGTATATTAATGCATATAAGAATGGTGATGTTTGAATATGAACAAATTTATTTTGGATCAATATAATCAATTAATTCATGGTAAATAATTTCATATATAAATCAATTACTCAAAATATAATTAAATGCATTGCTTACATAAACACAATATTTATGACATATTGCCACGTAAGCATTTTATGTGTCACTCATATAGAGCTCCTACCCAACTTTTTATATATATACTAGGGTTATACGCCTTACTATGCAAGGGTATTAATTAATTTATAATTATTTATTTTTTGATTTTATTATTTATAATTAATTTATACCAATAAAAATTATAATAAGTTAAAAACAACATAAATGGATATACTTTTCTTTAAATAATTATATAAAAATATTTTTTTAATTTTTTTATAACTTACTTTATTGTGTGGGAATAGGGATAACCATTGCTAATAGAAGTAAATCAGTTACAATGTATTAATGATATTATAAATAAGTATTAATATTAATAAATTATACAATAAATTAAATATAAAAATATTTAACTCATTAAAAATATGTAACATATACATCCATTAAAAATATAGAAATTCAAGAGTGCAAGAGAGGAAATATTAATAATAATTCTAAAACTAATAATTTATATTAGTCATGCTAATAATATTTATATTAATCATGTTTGAGTATAATATCGAAGTATAAGTATTAATGTAATGTAATTTATATTATCAAATTTTTTATCACTAAATTAGTATATCACTATTGAAAAATTTTAATATTTTTGGATTATGTATGTGGTTATATAAATTTTAGATCAAAACAAATTTAAAAAATTACAATATACACTCTAATTTTATTATTAAATTATATTATTTTTAAAATTAGTTTTTAAATTTTTTTATTATGTAGTCGGTTACATAATTATATATTGAAATGAATTTAAAAATTATATTTTATACTGTACTTTAATTGTTTGAAATTAGGATAGTATTATAATATTATTGTAATTTTTATCATCAAATTTCATTACTAAGTTAGTTAAATTATTTTAAAATAATTTAATTTTTCAAATATTGAAATATAATATCAATCTATTTTTTATCATTAAATTTCACGTCTACATTAGTATATCATAATTAAAAATTTATAACATTTTTTTTTATTATATAGTCGGTTATAGTAATTACATATTAAAATAATTTTTAAAAAATTACAATATATGCTCTACTTTAATTATTATAATAGTATAATACTGAAGTATAATATTAATGTAATTTTTATCATAAAATTTCATTACTAAATTAGTGTATCATTATTGGAAAAATATAATATTAATGTTATTTTTACTAAATTAGTAAAGTTGTTTAAAGATAATATAATTTGTAATAAATGATTTCGCCAAATAAGCATATTACGTGTCGCTCCCGTATCGTTTAAACCCAACTTTTGATATTATATATATATATGATAATATCTCTTTCATTAATATTTGTTTCCGGAGAAACCTCGAGTTGATGAGGTGGATGATGATTCGGAGAGAGGAAGGAATTACTGCTACGGTTCCGAGGACGTGGCACGGGCGATCCGAAGTCGAGTGATGACTGCTCGAACCTGCAAAAGGCGAAGCCCGGGTGGTGGATCCCGGGAACGCCCTCCGACGCTTAAATTAGTATCCGATTTGATTGAAAGGATCGAGGAGATCTTCCTCGATATGCGTGGGGGATTCCTTGGGAATCGAGAAGTTTTCCAAAGATGGAAGATTCTCGGGATGAATGTGGATGAACACCGATGAACTTGGTTGAATGTGGATGAGTGTTGAGAGCTTTTAGGAAGCTTAGGTGATTATCCGAAAGATCAAATTTCTTCTCAAGTGAGCATAAAAGCATGCCTTGGAATGTGTCAAAGATGAGTATTTATAGGAGGTTTTAAAGGGGTAAAATGGTACTTTTACCATGTGTTAGGGAAACCTTAGCCCTAGTGGGCTTTGGGGCTTTTACCTGGCCCATTAAGGATCGCCTTGGGCCGATTCCACCCTTATCCAACCGGATTGGGCCCGGTCGGCCGGTGACGTGTCGGTTGAGCTGGAACCATCCGGGAAATACCCGAATCATTTAGCCCCTCACGTTCGGCCTCGCACGCCTCCCGAGGTGGGTAGGTGGAATGTGGAGTCCATCCCGAGATGCCTTTATGACCCCAAGTTCTTATAAATAGGGGTGAGCCTTGAGAAGGATTGTCCATCTTCACTTCTTCATTTCTCTCCTCTCTTTTGATTCCGAAACAATGACTCGCCGGAGAGCTTCCTATTGGGTATGAGAAGTTGTGCCCTGGCTTCAACCGAGCGGAGGCCGAGGAGGCAGCGATCGAGTATTGTCAGCCGTCCTTTGTCTTGGAGATGTTCTACCGACTCCTCATCGATGACGCTCGTGAAGATGGATTTGATCGACGATCGCGCCAAGGGTCTCAAGTTACTTCAAGCTGCGCTCCACTCCGAGTGGGGTATACTTGAGGCTTGGGTGGAGTGCAACTACGATCGCATCATCGAGCGTCAACCGGCGAGCCTTTATTTTTGGCGAACTCCGCCAACGGAGATGGAGCCGATCTTGGCATTGGCTCGTCATCCGACCCTCCCTTGGAGAGTGACGAGTCGATAGGTGGCCCTCTTACTTTTCCTCACCATGGCCGGCGGGACTTGCCTAAGGAGAAGGGAAGGATCCTCCCGGCGGAGAAGGAGGGGATCTTCCGGAGGAGAAGAGGAGGGAGCTTCCGGCGGAGAAGAAGAGGGACCTCCCAGCGGAGAAGAGGAGGAACCTTCCATCGGAGAAGAGGAGGAATCTCCCGGCGGAGAAGAAGAGGAGCCTTCCGAAGGAGAAGTGAGATAGCGGTCGTTGCTGTCCTTTCATCGGGGTGACGTAATCGTAGCGTAGTACTCGTAATCGTGGTGTTGTAGCGTAGTATCTTTATCTTTAGACGCTTTACTTTCCTTGTAATAGCGCGTTGCGCGCCCTTGTTGTAATGAATGAGTGAATGAATGAAGTTCGCTTTGTTAACTATGCTCTTCTTCGCTTTCTGTCTTGTTGTTGACGTTACGTCGTGAAAAATGGTTTTTACATAGCCCCTTGGACTTAGAGAGTAATTTTTGAGCAACCTTTCCGCTCCCGGGGCTTGGAAGTGCTTGAGTATGGATATCTCGCTAGGAGACACCCCGCGGGAACGTGACCTCCTAACTTTAAGTTAGGAGTACAAGTGCCCATGACGGAATGGATCTTTGTGCGACCTTTCGATTCCCGAAAGTTCGAAAGTGCGTGAGTGCCCATGACGGAATGGGTCTTTGCGCGACCTTTCGATTCCCGAAAGTTCGAAAGTGCGTGAGTGCCCATGACGGAATGGGTCTTTGCGCGACCTTTCGATTCCCGAAAGTTCGAAAGTGCGTGAGTGCCCATGACGGAATGGGTCTTTGCGCCACCTTCGATTCCCGAAAGTTCGAAAGTGCGTGAGTGCCCATGACGGAATGGGCCTTTGTGCGACCTTTCGATTCCCGAAAGTTCGAAAGTGCGTGAGTGCCCATGAGGGAATGGGTCTTTGCGCGACCTTTCGATTCCCGAAAGTTCGAAAGTGCGTGAGTGCCCATGACGGAATGGGTCTTTGCGCAACCATTCGATTCCCGAAAGTTCGAAAGTGCGTGAGTGCCCATGACGGAATGGGTCTTTGCGCGACCTTTCGATTCCTAAAAGTTCGAAAGTGCGTGAGTGCTCATGACGGAATGGGTCTTTGCGCAACCTTTCGATTCCTGAAAGTTCGAAAGTACGTGAGTCTCGCTAGGGAACATCCCACGGAGAACGCGACCCCCAACCTCCTCGTTGGGAGTGCAAGTGCCCATAACGGAATGGGTCTTTGCGCGACCTTTCAGCTCCCGGAGGCTTGAAAGTGCTTGAGAGATAGCTTCTTGAAGGGTATCACCTTATGGGGCTAAGAGTGCGATTTTCGGCTCCCGGAGGCCAAGTTGTCGCCGAGAGCAAACCGACTTCGAACCCCAAAGGATAGCCCCTTGTGAAGGCATAGATGTGACTTGTTAACCGCCGGAGGCTAAGTCGTTGCATGACGAGCGTTTGGGACTTGCTCGTGTTGTTTTTGCGATTCTTGCAATTTTTGTGAGTTGATTTGATTTTTTTTTTTGACTCCTAAACCCGACCCCCAAAGACGACTTCTAAAATCGATCACTCGCCTCGCTCGCTTGGGCTCCTCCTCCCGGCCCATTCTCTCGCTAGCTGCTGGGCCTACCCTCTCACTCCCGCGGCCCACTCTCTCCCTCTCGGCTCCCTTCTCCCTCGCTGGGCTCGCCCCCTTAGCCCATCTCTCTCCCTCCCCTCTGGTTCTCTCTCACTCCCGCTGCTATCCCCCTTGGGCCCGCTCTCTCCCCCTCCCTTGGCCCACTATCTCTTCCTCTCGGCTCTCCCTCTTCCCCGCTGGGCTTGCCCCCTCGACCCATCTCTCTCCCTCCCCTTCGGCTCTCTCTCATTCCCGCTGCTATCCCCCCGGGCCCACTCTCTCCCCCTCCCTTGGCCCACTATTTCGAACTCTCTCCCCTCCCGCCTCTCTCTCTCTCTCCTTGCCCTAGCCCCTGCTGCGCCGCTACTATCGTTCCCCCTCTCCTCTCGCTCGCTACTGCTTGCTCTTGCTCTACTCTCCCTCCCCACTGCCTGCACTCCGCCACCAACCCCAGTACACCCCTCCCCCTCTCTCGGCACCCCTTCCTGGACCCGACCCTCCCCTCGCTCTCGCTCACGGCCCCTCCCTCGGCCCCCTGTTTTGCGGCTACCCCCACCCCCATACTGCACTCGGCCGGGGCCCCTACCCCCGGACCGACCGCCTAACCCGACTCCCGGGACCGAGCGCTTGTCCCGGCCCCGAATCGGACCCTCTTGACCTCTCTCGCACGCCTCCCCTCTCTCTGCTCACACGCTATCTCTCTCCCTCACCGGCTCTCTCCGGACTCGGTCCCGCTGGGACCGACCCTCC
The DNA here is from genome assembly GCA_021018815.1 of Talinum fruticosum. Lineage (NCBI taxonomy): Eukaryota > Viridiplantae > Streptophyta > Magnoliopsida > Caryophyllales > Talinaceae > Talinum > Talinum fruticosum. Next base: position 290,777 of record JAITYX010000019.1, read on the forward strand.
CCTCCCCTCGCTCTCTCGGCCCTCTGCTCTCGGCGCTAGGGCTCGGTCTCGAAGAGACCGACCCCTCCCCTCCCCTCCCCTCGCTCTCTCGGCACTCTGCTCTCGGCTCTCTCACGCTTGGACTCGGTCTCGAAGAGACCGACCCTCTCCCTCCCCTCGCTCTCGCACGCTCGCTCTCTCTCGACTCACGCTCTCGCGCTCTGCTCTCCCTCGCTCGGGGTTGGTGTTGCCGAGACCGACCCTCGCCCTCACCCCAAAACCGACCCCTCCCCTACTCGGACTCGGTCTCGAAGAGACCGACCCCTCCCCTCCCGACCCGGACTCGGTCTCGAAGAGACCGACCCCCTTCCCTTACCCGGACTCGGTCCGGCCGAGACCGACCCCTACCCTCACTCTTGCACTCTCGCACTCCGCCCCCTCGCTGGACTCGGTCCCGCCGAGACCGACCCCTCGCCCACACTCTCGCTCCCTCTTGCCCGGACTCGGTCCTGCGAGACCGACCCTCACCCCGACCTACGAGACCTCCCTCCCTCCCCGACCACGCCTAAAACCCCTAGCCTAGCCGGAATTCCCCAAAAACCCTAGAAACCCTAGCCTAACCCTAGCCCCAACCCCGGAAACTCCAATTTATTTATTTTTATTTATTATCCGCTTGAGCGGGAAACCGGGAATTTGTGAATTCGAATTCGAATTTCGAATTTTAAAATTCGGTCTTGTGCAGGGAGACGGTGCGATTGTGGCCGATTCCGACCGATCGGGCAGGGAGCTCTATATAACCCGTCTCTTGGAGCTTCTCTTCATTATTCACAAAACAATTCTCAAAGTGAGGTAGAGAGCACTTGGGAGGAGCCTTCAAGCTAGACTCGGGCATTCATCACCTTCACTCGAATTTTGAGGTATATCTTCGAATAACCCACTTGTAGTTTGAATATTCAAGTAGATGCATGCCTTAGGATAATGGGTAGCTCCAAGGGTACCGTTGCGAGCCATTATGATAGTTTATCGAGTAATTGTGCCTCGGATAGAGACTCGTTGTGCCCCGTGAATAGATGTAGTTATGATGGTGTTGTAGGAGGGGAGTCTCTAGGAGTGGCTGCGTCTCGCCGACTTGGAGGTCTCCGTAAACCTTGATAGTCACCCCGATGTAGCCTCCCGAGAGTTAACCGTAGCTAGTTGCGTGCCGTGGCGGCAAGTCTTGGCGCCTAGCGCAGCTTGCGGAGGCCATCCCTTTGGCTACGCTACCCGCGACTTCGCATTCCGTTTATGAAAGGTCCCCCACTCCCGGCCTCAATAGCTGTTCCCGTGAGGTGGTTTATCGCTGGGAGGTTAAAAGGAGTCATGGTCTTCGAGGACAGGTGACATTTACGGGTTGTGCCTTGCAGGATTCCGATAGCAGGACTATGGCTAGGATTAAGACCACTTATACACCCAAGACCATGGACGAGCTCTCGCGGGACGGGTATTCCAAAGGTAACTCCCCGTCCTTAGATACTTCTTTAGATGATGAGGCCCTTTCGTCCTTTACACCACTTTATGGGGCGGAGGACTTAGTTGAGTCGTTGCTCGAGAGGTCGGACCCTAGTGATGGTCCGGGTTCTCACTTCATTGACCCCGCTTGCGAATGACATGGTACAGGCGCCAAGGCTCTTCGGCCAATATCGCATCCCCGATAGTTATAGGATCCTGGTTCCGTTGGAGCGGGACACAGCCAAGTCCCCCTCCCGGTGTCGCGCCTTTTATAAAGCGACACTCGATGGTGGGGTGCGGTTTCCGCTCCATCCTTTAGTTGTATCAATATGCAATAAGTTCAACTCGGCCCCAGCCTCGCATTGTCCCCAACTCGTGGCGCTCGATTTGTTCGTTCATTGCCACATGTGAAATAAAAGACCTCCCCTGTAGCTTAGAATTGTTCTCCCTCCTTCATGGCTTTCAAAAGAGCGTCTCGTTAGATGGTGAGCGAGGGTGGTACAGCCTTTCCGAACAAGAGAGGATACATGATCTGCCTTGGATAGGACTTCATCGATCCATAGGTGGAAGTATGAGTTTCTCTTCGTAGAAAAGTTGGACGGGGAATGGGATGTCCTCGCTTGGAGTGATGAGGAGGAAGTCGTCAAAATGCCTCGGTTCTCTCCGCGCGGTTTATCGTTCCGAGGTGTACGCCGCAGCCGAGTACTTTCGCACCCGAGAGGTACCCCATCCAACGATTGAAGGAAGGAAAGAAAGGCTTCCTTCCCACCGGCTTCCCAAGAGGGAGTATTTCAAGAAGAACTTGTTCCTTGTCGCCGCGGGACTGGCTCTCGATCCGAAACTTCCACAGGGTACTTGTCCCACCTCATGCTTGTTTTTGTTCATGTTTCGAACCGACTCGACTTTGGTTTGTTTTTTGCAGATCAAGCAAGGGCTCTCTTATCCAAGGCCATGGCCGGGAACTCCTCACGTCCGCAGGATGATCGGGATACGGGTCCTCCTCCCCAAGGCAAAGACGCCACGGACAGAGGCAAGGGGAAAGCATCGGAGCCGCGTTCCTCGGCTGTCGATGTCCCGAAGGTCGGCGTTTTCAAGGGAGCGGCAGTAGACCTCCCACGGTGAGCCTTACACTCCTTGTCAAATCTTTTGTATTGAACCTTTGATTTTCATGCTAACATTATATTGTTGTCATAGGTTTGTCCTTCCCCGGCCGAGAAAAGTCAGCCGTCGCCTCGATTCAAGCATTAAAGTGGGAGGCCAAGTGGTACGCGAGTCATCTAACTCGAATAAGCGTTCGAGGGACGCTTCGCACCTCTCCTCCCCGAGGGAGTGACTCCTAGCACAAGCGGCAAGGAGGTGTGCCCGGGCCTCCGGCCTCGCCGTTTTCGCAGGCTGACCCGGAGACTAAGGCCATCTTGGCGGGCAACCTTCGAGGACGTACGGAGACGGTTCTCGTAAGAACGTTGCTTCTCTCGGCTTCGCCGCATCGGTCATCGCGGCTGAGGTAATGCATAACTTTCCCTATACTTGTATTTTCTTTGCCTTTTGGATTCTAACTCCTTTATTCCACGAGCTCTCATCAAGGTTATGGAGGCCATAGAGTCTCGGCCCTCCTCATCGAGTCTTCGAGAGGAAGTATCTTCTCTTCGGGGCTCTTTGAGGAAACTCTCGAAGGAGAAGAAGGATGAGGTTGATCGATTCCGGGGGAAGTGAGCAAGTTAAAGGCCCAGCTGGGGGCTTCCCGGGAACGCGAGAGGGATATGAAGTCACAACTTAAGACCACGAAGGCCGAGTTGGAGGTCGCTCAAGGGAAAGAGCGAAACCTCGAAGCTCGCGTTGGAGCTGCCCGCGAGAAGGCTCGTAGTTGGAGGTCGTGCATTGAGTCCGCACAGGAGATAGACGCCGCAGCTAGGGATGCGTCTCTTCGGAAGCTTCTTGTGTTGGTTTCCCGGCTTTGAGCGAGGAGGCGGAGGGGCTAGAGCAAGTGGATAGCCTATGCCAACCTTCTTTACTCCGAGGCCTTTGCCTCACGATCGATTCTCCGACCGAGGGCACTCCCGAGGACGGTGAGATTCCTCCCACGGACAGAGTTGATGACCAGGCCGGGGCGGCCCCGAGGAGTAGCCTCCATTCCTCTCCCTCTCCCAATCCTTAGGATTGCTTTTGATGGCTTGCATGCCATGTGTTTTTGGGTGGCCTGCGTGCCGTATAGCTTGATACTTCGCTACTTTGGGTTTGTTTTGCCTTAAACTTTCTTTCTTGGGTATTCCTTGCTTGATGCTTGTTTGTGTGCTTACTCGATGTTTATTTGATGCTCGCTTGGATGCCTATTCAGCGCTTTGTCCGATGCTTGCTTCGTTGTCTCTTTTGGTTGTTGCCGATTTTCCTTGTCGTTTCTTGTGTATGATTATCTTTTGACTTTGGCAATTTTTGGCTATCTTAGGGGATTGCATTAGCCCCTAGTGTTGCCCCCAAAATCGGTACAAGCAAAACATGCAAGAGTAGAATTTTACAAAGTGGTTGTCATTAAAACTAACAACAATCCGTACCCTTTCTTCTAACTTTAACTAAGTCCGAGGGAATACAACAAGAGGGACCGAAAGGTTGGAGGCCTTAGGGGTTCGAATTAGCCCCTAGTGATGCCCCCAACTTCGGCTAAGGTAAAATATACAACAAGAGAGATTGAAAATTTAGTTGTTCTAGGGGATCGTATTAGCCCCTATTCACATTCCAAAAGTCGACTTAAAATAAGACATAAGTCGCAATGTTGCAGTAAAATGTGCTCATTGTATTAACATAGAGAATCGAAGTTCGTTACAAGAGAGAGATAGGAATGTGTGCCCCCGTTGAGCGCTTTGGAAAAGTCGCGTCAATCGTGGTCGATTCCTTTACAACATTTGTTGGGACCCGGGCTGGGTGGGTCTTTAAAGAAAGGCCCCCACGCCAACCGGTAAGCTTTTACCGCATACAAAGGTCGCTTCCCAGTACTTAGACGAAGTACTTTTTCAAGTTGCTGCTATGCCATGCTCGGGGAATGTCCGCTCCTTCGAGGGTGGCCAACCTCGTAGGTCCCCGGGCGGACTACCTCGTGAATGATGTACGGCCCTTCCCAATTAGCCGTGAGCTTGCCGTGTTCCGCCGCCTTTCCTATAGCTTCGGTTTTTCTCAAAACCAAGTCACCAACTTCAAGATCCTTCCCTTTCACCCTTCTGTTGTAGGCTCTTGCCATTTTCAATTTGGCTATGGCCTCACGGAGATAGCTATCTCCTCGAACCATCGGGAGCAAGTCAAGGGCCTCCCGAGGGCCCTATTGTTAGACTCCTCCCGAAAGTTTGTGAGGCGGTGAGTGTGAAGGGCTATTTCGACAGGGAGGACGGCTTCCGATCCGTATACCAAGCATGAAGGGCGTTTCTCCGGTGGTCGACTTCTCTGTGGTCCCGATAGACCATAAGACAGCTGGCAACTCCTCCGCCCACTTTCCCTTAGCGTCGTCTAATCTCTTCTTAAGGCCGTTCAGCATGACCTTGTTGGCCGACTCGGCCCGACCATTGGCCTGGGATGGGCCACGGCCGTGAAGCGGGCTTGGCAACCATATTGGGCGAGGTAATCTCGCACCTTGTCGGTGTCGAACTCGCCGCCCATTGTCAAATATCATTGCCCCGGGAACACCAAACCGGGTGATTATGTTCTTCCAAATAAACTTGCGCACCTCTTTCTCGGTGATCGAGGCAACGGCTTCCGCCTCTATCCATTTAGTGAAATAATCCACCGCTACGAACAAATATTTGCGCTCGTCCCATGGCTTTTGGGAATGGTCCCAGGATGTCCATCCCCCATCTTGCAAACGGAAGGGGCGATTGGATAGGAGTCAACTCGGTAGGCGGGCGCTTTGGCACGGGAGCAAACTTTTGGCACTTGTCGCATTTTCTCACCAAGTCCATCGAGTCTTCTCGCAAGGATGGCCAATAGTATCCGGTTCGTAGGGCTTTTGCTGCGAGCGCCCTTCCGCCTATATGCGAGCTACACACCCCTCATGGATTTCTTCGAGAACTTTCGACCCATTTCCGGCGGAATGCAGCGGAGCAGGGGTTGGGAGTGTGCCCTCTTATAGAGTGTCCCTTCGTAGTAAACGAACCATTCAGCTCTCTTTTGACATGTTCTCGCTTCTTTGGTGTCTTGCGGAAGTTCCCCTTTGATAGGTAGTTGATGAGGGGATCCATCCAAGTGTTGCTCCTGTCCAGCCACATGATTTCTTTAACATCAATGCTTCTTTCTCCAAGGATCTCCCATTGGATCTTCTTTGGCTGTCCGTCGGCCGAAGAGCCGGCGAGTTTGGAGAGGGCATCGGCTTGTCTATTCTCCGAGCGGGGCACATGAAGGATTTCGAAGTGCTGGAGCCGTCCCGCCGCTTCTTTGACCTTTCGACGATATGCTATCATGTCCTCATCCCGTGCCTCGTATTCTCCATTCAGCTGGGAGACTACAAGTTGGGAGTCGGAGTAGGCCTTTACGGAGCTCGCTCCCGCCGCATAACAGAGGTCTATGCCTCGCTAGGAGGGCCTCATATTCTCGCTTCATTGTTGGAGGCTCGAACATGAACTTAAGTGCGTGTTCGAATTGTTCCCCGTTGGCGAAGTGATGACCAGCCCCGCCCCACTCCCGTCTTTGGTTGCGGAACCGTCTACGTAGAGGGTCCAACATTCGTCTTGGGATGGTAGGGGGTGACTTGGGTGTGAGCATTCTGCTATAAAGTCCGCCAATGCTTGTGCTTTGATAGCTCTTCGGGGTTCGAACTCCGAGCCATATGGGGTTAGTTCAACGGCCCACTTCAAGCATTCTTCCGGAGCTTTCGAGCTTCGTAACACGTTCTTTAATGGTTGGTCGGTAAGGACCGTCACTTTATGTGCCTCAAAGTAAGGGCGTAGCTTTCGCTGGCCAAGAGGAGTGCATATGCAAATTTTTCAATCACCGGTAGCGAAGCTCGGCGCCGGTGAGTGCATGGCCGACATAATACACCGGTATTTGCTCGTTCTTTCGCTCCACAAGGAGGACTGCACTTATTGCTTGATCTCGAGACGGCAAGGTAAATGAGTAGGGGCTCCCCGGAGTGGGACTCGGCGATTTTTGGAAGCTGGGCCAAATACGTCTTCAATTGGGAGAATGCTTCTTCCGCTTCAACGTCCCACTCGAACTTGACTCTCTTTTGAGCACCTTAAAAAAGGGTTGGCATTTGTCTGCGGACCTTGACATGAATCGTCCGAGGGCGGCCACGCACCCTGTTAATTTTTGAACCTCCTTGATAGTCCTTGGGGACTTCATGTCGAGCACAGACTTGCACTTTGTCGGGGTTTGCTTCTATCCCTCTCGTGATTGATCATGAAACCTAGGAATTTTCCAGCCTTGACTCCAAATGTGCACTTCTTGGGATTCAGCTTCATCCCATACTTTCGTAGGACTTCGAACGTCCTCCGGAGGTTGGAGATGTGATCAAAGTCCTGCTTGCTCTTGACGATCATGTCGTCCACATATACCTCCATGGTCTTCCCAATGAGGTGGGCGAAGACCATGTTTACCAGCTCTTTGGTAGGTGGCTCCAGCTGCTTTTCAATCCGAAGGGCATCACGTTGTAGCAATACAGCCCTTGGTCGCTGATGAAGGCAGTTCTCTCCCGGTCTTCCTTGCACAATGGTATCTCGATGGTACCCCGAAAAGCGTCCATGAAACCGAGGAGGGCGTGGCCGGCCGTAGCATCGACAAGTTTGTCGATTTTTGGCAGAGGATAGCCGTCTTTTGGGCACGCTTTGTTGAGGTCGGTGAAATCGACGCACATTCTCCATGTACCGTTCGATTTTTTCACCAAAACGACGTTGGCGATCCACTTGGGGTAGTGGCATTCCCGGATAAATCCCGCCTCTAGTAACTTCTCGACCTCCTCGGCTACCGCTTTGCTGCGTTCCGCCCCGCGATGTCTTCGTTTTTGGATGACGGGCTTGTAGGAGGGGTCGACATTCAACTTGTGCTCGATGACCTTAGGGCTCAACCCGGGCATTTCTTTGGGTCCAAAGGCGAAGACATCTTTGAATTCTCTCAAGAGTCGGATAAGGCCGTCCTTGATCCCTTTACGGAGGTTCCCGCCCACTTGTACGGAACGATCGGGGCGGGTTTCCTCCGGAGGGATGAGTTCGACGTCTTCCGAAGGTGTAGGTCGGTCTCGCCATGGTCCTCAGTGGTGGCAAAGCGAACCATCATCGCTTTCGGGATCTTGGCAGGGAGCTCTACTTTCGGTTTCTTGCCCTTGGGTTCATCCTTGGCCTTTTCTTCTTCAATCCGCTTCGCCATTAGGGGTCGAAGGCTTACGACATAACACTCCTTGCTGTTTTTGATCTCCGTAGATCTCGCCTACGGATCCGTCATCAAGCTCATACTTCATGAGAAGAAGATATGGAGCGATGATTGCTTTGCTTTGGTTGAGGGTGGGACGTCCGAGGATGACGTTGTAGGCGGAGGGCACGTCGACCACCAAAAAGTTTACCTCCATGTTTCGTCCTCGGCCTTGTCTCCGATCCTCGACCGGCAGCGGATCATGCCAAGGGGATGCACTGTTCGTCCCCCAAATCCAAGGATTGGATTTACAAGGGGGATGAGGCTCTGGGGATTGTACTTCAACCGGTTCAAACATTCTCGTGGTGATGATGTCCACCGAGCCGCCCGTATCTACTAGGACCCTCCGGACGATAGCGTCTCGAGATTTTCAGCGTGATGACCATGGGGTCATCATGCGGGGTGACCAGTCCTCTCAGGTCCTTCTCTCCAAAGGTCATCGCGGGTACCTTCAGGGTGGAGGTTGCCCGGTGATCAGCACTTGTTGCGCACTCCTCAAGTGAGCTTTCCAAGAGGAGGGGGTCACGCCCCGGCCAAGCCCCCAGCCGATGGTGGCTACGATTATGGTAGTCTCATCATCCTCGTAGCTCTTTTCCCCTTGTCTTGAGGAGCCTCCCTTAATCCCGTGGACATCCTTTTTAAGGAAACGGTCTATCCGCCCATCGTCCGCCAACTCCCCAGTGCTTTCTTTAAGGCCCGACACTCAGCAGTGTTGTGTCCCGTTTGTTCATGGAACTCGCAATATTTGTTCGAGGCTCGTGCCTTGGCGGGAGTGGACATGGGAGGTGGCTTCTTGAGCATAGGGTGCCCCTTGATCTCCATGAAAATGCTCCGGGATCGGTGTTGAAGCGGTGGTTCACCTCATTCTCGCGGGGCTTCTTGTCATTTCGGGGATTGAACTTTCCTTCCCCTCCTTTTCTTCTTGCCTCATCCCCTCCTCTCGCGCAGATCTCCGTGGCCTCGGATGAAATCGGCCGCCTTCCGGAGAGCTTCGCAAGGGTGGTCACTTTTTGCTCGGCGAGGGAAAATTTGAATCTTCCGCTCCCGAGTCCATTTAAGAAGGAGGTGTAGGCAACTCCGTCTTGGAGGTCGTGGATGAGGACGGCTTCCCCGTGGAACCGCCGCACATAATCCTTAAGAGTTTCATTCCTCCCCGATTGATCTTGGAGAGGTGGATGCTAGTCCTCTTTTGTTTGCAATCGGCGATGAATTGCGCCACAAACTTCTCACAAAGTTCTTCGAAGGAAGAAATGCTTCCTTGAGGGAGGCCGTTGAACCATTTCTCGCGCGACCCCTTTAGTGTGGCGGGGAAGAATCGGCAGTAGGTTGCATCGTCTCCGTCCCGCACATACATGTGAGACTTGTAGCAGAGCCAGGTGGTCCTCGGGATCGTAGTGCCGTCATACGGTTCGACACTCGGGACCTTTACTTTCTTCATCCTAGGCGCATTCATGATTTTCTTGGAGAAGGGAGTGTTGAAAGTATGCTGGGTCGGCCTTGAGTCGGAGCCGAAATTGGGACGGTGCGGGGTTGATGACGCGGAACCTCCACCAGGGAAGGACTCTTCCTTCTCTCATATCGGGGTGGGGTGCGCTCGGTCCTCTCTCGATTTCTCGGACCTCTCATAGCCGATTGCCCCGGGTGCCTCTCCCTCGAGCGCTCGCGCTCTAGAACGACGGATCATCCGTGGTCGTGTTTAAGAGCGTCGTAGGCTCGTTGGGATTCTCGACCATGAGTAGCCGATCGCCTGTGGCTGGCCGTCCTTCTACTCCCTTGGGGTTTGGCCCTCGCTCTCGGTGCCGGAGCATTGCCTTCAAACCAGGCGGAACGCCGGCTGTGGGTGGCGTAGGGGTTGAAGCCGTATGGGATGTTGCGACATTTTCATTGGCTCTATGGAGAGCTCTCTTGGCTTCGATGATCCCCTAGCGTCTCCCTCCTCATAGTGCCTCGTGGGCGGGCGTTTGGTTGTTCGAGAATAAGTGTCGTCGGGGCCTCGGTGGGCCGTGGCTGGAGCCACATGGGAAGGCATCCCGCCCGAGAAGTGGCCAACAGCCGACCTCCCTGTGGGTTGCGCCATACCCGGAGCCGGAGTATAATGGAAGGGCATGATTGGCATGCGCTGTTCCATAGTGGCTCGTACTTGTTCTTGCACTTGTTGTGCAACAGCTTGTTTTAAGGGTCTCGATTAGGTTCCGGAGAGCCCCTAGGGTAACGTACCCTCTCGGCTGGGTGTGGCGGTTGCCGAGCAGACCGGTGAGACGATTCTCGCGTCCTCGGCTTGAGGAGCTTCGCGGGATTGGCCCCCGTAGGCATTGAGCGGTTAGGGTGTGGGACTGGTGGGTTGTTCGTGTCACGAGTCATCTTGGATCGAGATCGAGTGCCACCGGCGACCATATGCTACCTTCCTCCCCACGGACGGCGCCAAACTCGTTTCCGGAGAAACTCGAGTTGATGAGGTGGATGATGATTCGGAGAGAGGAAGGAATTACCGCTAAGGTTCCGAGGACGTGGCACGGGCGATCCGAAGTCGAGTGATGACCGCTCGAACCCGCAAAAGCGAAGCCCCGGTGGTGGATCCCGGGAACGCCCTCCGACGCTTAAATTAGTATCTCGATTTGATTGAAAGGATCGAGGAGATCTTCCTCGATATGCGTGGGGATTCCTTGGGAATCGAGAAGTTTTCCAAAGATGGAAGATTCTCGGGATGAATGTGGATGAACACCGATGAACTTGGTTGAATGTGGATGAGTGTTGAGAGCTTTTAGGAAGCTTAGGTGATTATCCGAAAGATCGATTTCTTCTCAAGTGAGCATAAAAGCATGCCTTGGAATGTGTCAAAGATGAGTATTTATAGGAGGTTTTAAAGGGGTAAAATGGTACTTTTACCATGTGTTAGGGAAACCTTAGCCCTAGTGGGCTTTGGGGCTTTACCTGGCCCATTAAGGATCGCCTTGGGCCGATTCCACCCTTATCCAACTGATTGGGCCCAGTCGGTCGGTGACGTGTCGGTTGAGCTAGAACCATCCGGAAATACCCGAATCAATATTATTTCTAGTATTTTTCTCTACAAACAAATATTTTTTCGTTGTTTCGAGAGCCTCGTTTATACCTTCTTTTAATATGTAGTGTTATCTCTCGCTCTTAAAGTTATTCATCAATTTATTTCGTTATGTTTATATAGAGTCGAACTGTTAATTGATTATCGTATTAGTATGTGACAGACATTAGTTTTTTGAATTTAAAATATTATACCAAATAAATCTCTTTGACAAAAGATTATATAAGATTGCTGATCTCCTTATTAAAGTATGTATCATGAAGCATCAATTGAGAAGAAGATGAATATTTAAAGAGTTTCAATTAATTTTTTTAAGTGAAAAGTTTATTTTATTATTTTAGCAATAAATATTCGTAAATATAATGTTTATTATTAAGGCTCTATTTGATTTGAAGAAAATAGGTTGGAAAGAAAATTTAAATGGAAAAAAAGTGGCGAGGAAAAAAGTTAAGGGAAAATTTATTTTTTTCTTGTGTTTGGTTCAAGGAAAAATAGAGGGAAAAAATTATAATTATTTTTCAATAGTTTATCCGTCCACTACATTGTCATGGACATGAGAGAGAAAATACTCATTTGCATTGATTAATTGAGAGGGAGAGAAAATTCTTAATGGCCTTTCTTAATAAAATTCTCTCTCTTTGTGAATTTTTCTTCCATTTTCCAATTCAAATAAGGGAAAGAAATTCATTTTCCACATTTTTTTATTTCCTTCTAATTTTCTTAGAATCAAATACAACCTAACTGTATAATTTTGAATTAATGAATCTTTTTGAAAAAATAAATAAATATGACTTTCCCAAAAGGAGGCCAAGTCAAAGGTTTACAAACTTGCACCAACTGCTCACTCCAATCAATTACCACAATACTAGCCGTAAGACAGACCACTTATTGCATATGATACACAATAGCCACGAAACTTCTGACTTTGTTTTGAAATTTTCTAAGGTTCCTTTCAATCCAAATCTCATTTACTTGAGTGAGAGCCACCCGTGCACTTGTTTCCATCATTTGCACATATATTAACACATGATTGAGTGAACGAAAAATATAGGAAATTATATGGACTTAAATAATAATGTGTCACCTACGAATATATGCTTCCTAGAATAGATATAAGAATTTGTATGTTTCCATGGCAATGACTAAATTTTTTCGACCTCTTTAAAGATAGTATAGTGATAAAATAACCGATTTTTTCGATATATATATATATATATATATTTGTTACTAGCGACAAGGCAAAAGTTGAGTGCAAGTTACAAAGTAGTAGAGCTATCACAATAATTTTTTTTAAAGCTCCACTAGAGCACCACCCAATTAAAACATACAAAAGCTTCACTTTAGATAAAAAAAAAAAAGGCACTGTACTGAAACAATGGAGGACAAGATCAGCAGATCCAGCTTTCCCTTTGCAATCCTTTGACAAAAAGATAATCTCCACATAATCGTTGGAATTGACTGCTTCTTGTCTACTAGTCCCTCTCGTTTCAAAATACATTTTGTTTTAAGGTTATACAGAATACTAAGTAAATACAAAATTTATAACAAATTTTATATTCAAAGACCAAGTTGCTTCTATATTTCATTTGAAATGAAGAAAATCAATAAAAAAAAAAGAGAAACAAGACAATTAATAAGTACAAAATTGATAAAATAGTAATTAATATATCATTAGAATTGTAAAATGACAAGTATTGTAAAACGTAAAAAGTTAGTTAATAAAATGACATGTATTATGAAACGGAGGGAGTACTTCATTCAAAAGAAAGTATGCTATTTATTAGTTTTTTTAACTAGTAATTTTTTTATTGAGACCTTAAAAATTCGTAATTAAAAAGAGATTAAGTATGCTATTTACAGTTATCTTGGTTCAAAATCTACACCAAAATAACCATGGGGAGAGGAGCTCATGTCAACTGAGCCAATCCACTGATAAAGTAAAGAAATATTGATATTTTACTGCGTATAATATCTCTAAATAATAAAAATTTTCTCATATTTCATAAATATTACTCCATCCGTTTCAAAATAAATGTCATTTTAGGGTTATGCGGGAATATCAAGAAAATAGAAAATTTATGACAAATTTTATGTTAAAAGATTAAGTTGCCCCCATATTTTATTGGAAATGAAAACAATCAATGAAAAAAGAAAAGAAAGAAAACAATTAATAGGGACAAAGTTGATAAATTAGTAATTAATATGTCATTGAAATTGTAAAATAACAATTATTATAAAATGAGAAAAGTTAGTTAAAGTGACATGTATTTTAAAACGTAGGGAGTAAATTAGTACCTTAAATATTACTTCCTCTATTTCAAATTATAACTTAAGTGGGGTGGGAAAAAATCAAGGTTAACTAAAAATTAAATAGTTAAAAGATGAATTGTCTAATATGTCCCTACTTTTTCTCTTTGTCATTTTCTAATAAATAATTAGTAAGGAAAAAATTGGTAAATTTGTAATTAATATGCCATTGAGATTATAAAGTGACAAATATTGTAAAACGATAAAAGTTAATTAAAGTGACATATATTTTGAAACGGATATAGTACTTTTTAAAAGAACAGTTTACTACCTCACTTTTAAATTTCAGGGTGGTAAACTGTTAGAAAAACATCAGTACTAATTTATCATTTACAACGTATGAGGGACATTTATATGTTATCATTTATTGATTTCAAGTTTTTATGGGGCATCAAAAAGTTAAATTTATTGTAGAACCCACATATTTTTCAATTGAACATCGAAATTAATTTGTATTTACCTTTAAAAACTTTCTTATACGAAAGAACACAAGGGAAGTAAACTGGAGGTGTCATGATTCATACCTTGGTAGTGCTTGTGAAGCACGTAGTAGTAGTTTTGGTGCCAATTAAATAAAATTCATTGTCAAGAGGGGAAAAAGTAATATACGTTATTCGACCGCTTAATTAAATAGTTATTTATTAACAGTTAAAATTTAGTAATTATTTATTATTGAAATAATTTATTTTGCCGAACAAAGTCTAAAATGATTTTTTATTTCCTCTTTTTAATAGCCATTGAGAAGCTTAATGTTTGTAAAACTGAAGGGGGAATCATTTGGATGTTAAAGCTTGGCACCCAAAAATATTCTTTATTTCCTATTTATATTGATAAGAATAATTAGAGCTTGTTATAAGATAAGCTCCCAAAGATAAGAATGAAAAATAACAAAGCTTATCATGTCGTAACAATATGTTGAAAGATCCAACTCACAAGTTTATCACAACAATTACGTGAAACAACAATTCCTAGATTTATTTAAGATAATATAATTGCTCACTTAACTCTTAACTCTATGAGTTCTTCGAAAAACTTAATTTATTTCACATCTAACAACAATAACTTTTATTGTGGGTCTTATTTGTACGGGATTTGAAAAATTCAAATATAAACAATCTTATATAGAGAGAGAGAGAGAGAGGCCCATTTCCACATTTATCATACGCCCTAATAATCTAGTAAGGAAATTGAACTCGAGACCACTATGGGACATGAGAAAACTTCTTCACCACAAGGCATAATGGATTTTTCTTATGCATAGTGATGCCGGGGATCAATTCAGTATCGATGTCTTCCTTCTTGACACCAACCGGTAATTCCCAGTCAAAAGAATACAATAAATTGGCAAGTATAAGCTCCACGTTAGCTACACCAATAAGCATGCCGGGACATATTCTCCTGCCTGCCCCAAATGGAATCAACTCAAAATCTTGCCCTCTAAAGTCAACTGAGCTCCCCAGAAATCTCTCGGGCATAAATATATCGGGATTGTCCCAAAATTGAGGGTCTCTTCCAATCGCCCATGCATTAACAAAAAGTAAGGTTTCTGGTAGAATGTCATACCCTTGTATGCTACATTTTTGGGTTGCTTCTCGAATCATCAGCAATGGAGTTGCGGGATGAAACCGAAATGTTTCCTTCACCAAAGCTTTCAGGTAGGTGAGCTTTGGAAGATCACTCTCATCGATGAAACTTTTGTCCCGGATTGAAGTTCTAACCTCATCTTGTGCTTTTCTCATCACAATAGGGTTTTTCATTAGTTCAGTCATCGTCCAAACTACCATTGCTGCACTTGTATCCGTTCCTGCTACAATTATGTCCTACCAAAAAAAAAAAAAAAAAAAAAGAAGAGATGTATGATTCAAACCGTAATTAGGAACTGTTTCCTTGAACCTTTGAATTTAACTAGAGTTGTCCCTATAACACTGGTAACGTTTCGTCCCTAGGTAAAGTTTCGTCCGACTCGGTTACCCAAAATTGTCTTACCCAAAAGAAACTTGTTCCGTTAATAAGTTTTTCATCCGAATTCTAAATTAAGATTCAAGGTTTTTCCTATTTCTGTCATCTGACTCATAATTTAAGCTTATCCAAATTGTCCGACTCGAAAAAATGAGTATTAGAAAAAAGTTCATCCGAATTTTAATCATTAATCAATTTATCTGACCTGAATTTGAGTTAATATATCTGACTTGATTTTAATCCGAACTCAAATTTATTAACGCTAACCTATAATAGGGGTCTAGTTTCATTATCACACTTAAGTTTTTTTTTTTAAAAGACGTAGAAACTGTTTGTATCTGATCAAGATCCTCACCAGACATCAACTTTTTCTGTCACTCCCCCGCCTCCCTCTTTCCACAACGAATACTAGTCCAGATTGTCCACTGCGTAATTCACAGGTCGTCTAATTACAGCATTTGAATAATACTAATCAATGCAACTTTTTTAAGGGCTTTTTGGTACTTTCATAATCATACTACTCTTGTATTCCTCATTTAGTCAATGCAACTAATCCCGTCCTAATTGGACTTTAATACCTACCTTACGTTTTACGAATGAATTATTAGTTTTGTAATCCTCATCTAGTCGGAAAGGTGAAAGGGAAAAAGACCCTGAACTCCATTGACAATATTCTGAAAGTGTCATTCCCTATGGTTTGGAGTGTATCATCTAGAATAGATGATTGTCCAATCCTAAAAGGAAAAAAACCCGACAGTTCTGTATCTATAAATATCTTGACAGAATGTCAATTGTACATTTGAAAGTATATGCTTTCAAGATATATGTTAATAAATGATAGTACGAAAGAGAAAATATGGAAGATTTTATACACATGTCATCTGCCGAATTTGCAATATTTTAAGGATAAATTGATAATATATATAATTCCCATGTGAAATTATCTCACAAGTTCTATATGAGACGGCTGATATGATGCTTGGAAAAAAGTTAGACTAAGAAGAATAGGATAATTAAGTAGCAATAGCTTATCGCTATGACCTTAATTAATAATTAATTTTTTTGAGATGGTCTCATTTAAGATGAATTATTAATTAATATTATTAGCTCTTCCATTTGGTAAAAAGGCCAGTGGAAATTAAATTTCACTTTGGGAAGATTTTTCATTCAAATGGTAATATTCCACCTTAATTATTTCCTTGACTGGCACAATTTACAGCAAACGCTAATTTTAATACAAGAGGAGTAATAAAAATAAGAATCTGTCCTATATGCCTAAGGGGAAAAATGGTGGCAAGTTTAAGAAAAAACTTGGTTACATACTAATTTATTTAGGTTTGGGTAATTATTTATGCAATCTACTAATTTTATATAATTATTTTGGGTTTATTTAAATTTGGTGAAATATTTTTGAGAACTAATTTTGATGTAAAACTTGTAATTTCAAGGAAAAAAATGACGTGGTAGTTTGAAATGAATCATATACTCTCAATTAAATGGTTCCCTAGGTGAAAAAAAACTTAGGTATATCGGTCATTTCATACCCCCACATCACTTTTTCGCCTAAAGTTACAAATTTTACACTAAAAATGGTTCGCAAAAATATGTAATCAGACCTAAATAGACTCGAAAATATATACCAAAATTAATGAGTTGTATAAACAATTACTCAAACCTAAATGGATTGGTAATTGTACCTATTGTAATTAGGTAATTGTTTGTATTATGGTCTTCTAGTTATGTGAATCATTGATATTACGGTACACAATCTTCAACCATTTCAAAATATGTTGTATGAAAATTTGGGGTTTGATATCTTTTTTTAGTTATTTTTTACTTCAATCATTTGATGCCCACTTGTATTATCAGTATCAGTACCAACTTTTGGATTATATACCATTTCTAGCTTTCAGTCAGGTTGCAGTCATCAATCGAGGGTCTCTCATAATTTAGCAAGGTTTAATTTGCTAGATTTTAAGCGAATAACCAAATAAATATTGGTATAGTGATAAATACTCCACACTTTTATTTTCTTCATTGAGAATTTCGTTACAAGTTATGCAAAGCAGTTGAAATGAGTTACGGATTTGAGTTTTAGCTTGAACTTGGTATCCATATGTTCTTAGGCCTTGAAATCTAACTGAAATTATCTAAGATAGGGGTCCAGTTGGGTACTATATATTTACTCTTGTAAAAAAAAACATTGAAGACAAATAACTATTGAAGAGAGAAAATTTGGCTGAATTTACCATTAGCATTGCTTTGATGTGATCCAACGTGAGCTCAAAAGAGAAGCAACGTTCCTTCCGAAGGTGTAGAAGAACATCAACAATATCCTCATGATCATCCTTAGGCCTATTGGGATCAAGATGATCACTGATTATTTCTTCATAAAATTCGTCCAATTCCTTGAAGGTCCTTTGAAGCCTTGAAGATAGTCCACTTAGCTTGTCAATCCATCCTCCTATGAAAGGGATGTAATCCGAGAAGAAGGGGATTGTGAACATTGCTTGAGCATCGTTCAAGAGGCCATGAAATCTACTCCTCTCTACTCCTTCCTCGTATCTATATATATTATATTGCGGAAATTAAAAAAATTAGTACGAAACATACTCAACCCGGCCTCAATGGTCAATCGATAATACGACATGGATATAAAGGAAGTACACCGATTTAACAGTAACATTATATAATAATATAATAGAACCGAAAAGTCACAACATGAAATAACTAATATGAATTTCTAAGAAGAAATTTAAATTCAAATTAAACTAAACAAAATGAATATATTTAATTTCGACATAATTTATGTTGCTGTAAATATAATTTATCGTATCACCTTTCAAAAACAAAAATGTTTTATTTCCTCCTGGTGGGGGGAGGATCTTGCGTACGATCAACATCTTAACATTTAGATCAAACTAGAAGAACACAAGAGCTCTAAGAGAGGTATACCTTAGCTGTTGGTGGTTTTGTTAGGTGTTAGTTTTAGTGTCGGGATATTTTATGCTGGTGGTTTTATTAGGAGTTAGTTTCTATTAGGTACGATTTTTATCCTCTCTATTCTTATATTTCATCTTTTGACAAATTACTTATCAGAAAAAACAAGAGATGAGTTTACGTACCTCCTGCTAAAAGCGATCCTACAAATGATAGAGCTAGTAAGAGTCATAAGCAAGTCGCTCAAGTTAACCACTTTGGAAGTAGAAGAGGGAGAAGAGATCTTCTGGATCATTCTGGAGACTTCTTCTCGTCGGATCGGAGAGAAGGACTGGACCTTCTTGGAGCTAAACAAATGGATGACACTTATTTTCCTCATCTCTCTGTAATGATCATTGAAGGGCGCAAAGCCCAAGTCTAACCCACTATAAGAAAGTCTCTGTTGTGCCACCAGGGATGGCCTGCTGCAGAAGTTGTGATCCTGAGTTTTAAGGACCTCCTTGGCTAAACTAGCTGATTGAATCACCACGGTTGATCTAGACCCAAATCGCAAGGAGAAGATGGGCCCGTAGGTCTTGGCGAGCTTACAGAAGTAGAGGTGGGGGCCGAGGGGTCGAACTGGTGGAGGTTTCCGATGAGGGGGAGACCTTTGGGTCCTGGAGGAAGTTTGTGTTTTTCATGTTTTTTGTGATTATTTGGAAGAATAACGAGGAAGATGAGAGAGAAAACTACGAGCAGGAAGAGAAGAATTAGATGCAGCATGACTAGTATATGTGGAAAATTGCCCTGCTACGTTCATATGATCATCCAATGTTCCCCTATATATATTCAGATTTTGGTCTTACCATCCAAGATGTATACGTCTACATCGATCCCTGAAGGTCATGGTGTCTCCATTGGGAAGCAGTTTTCCTGTTTGGTGATCGTCTTAGCTGTCTTTGCTCAACTCAGTTTTGTTTTTTTAGCTTGATTATCTTTGGTTTTAGCTTGGTTGCATTATGTCCGTCTAAGCTCTGCTTTGCCTGTTTTGGGCTATTGGCATTATCAATCAAAAAATGGAGGTAGCCAACTTGGTAATTGCTATTGGCGTTATCCGCACAATATCCACATAAAACATGAATAATTATCCATCATCCATCCATTACCCATTCTTAATGGGTATTACCCACCCAAGTTGGCTGGGTCAAGGTGGGTATCCAATTAGTGATTACTAATTCCCACCCCTAATTGCTATCTTCCCATGGGCACTGCTAATGCCCTTCGTACGTATTCTTGACCTACAAATTATAATAGAGATTCTGGAATCTATAAATCCAAATTATCCTAAATAATATTTTATTTTAATTTTTTAAAATTCACTTTTTATTTTCACAGTTTCCTTTTTAAAAAAGTTATGTAAGAGAAGTACTAACACGTAAAACTTTTATGAATGGCAACGTGCTTATAAGTACATATGGTGAACAACTTGACATCATACAATTTGATTTTAAAATGAAACCTTAAGAGTCTATTTGATTCTAAGAAAATAGGTTAGAAAGAAAATTTTAATGAAAAAAAGTGATAAGGAAAAAATGTTAAGGGAAAATTGAATTTTTTTCTTGTGTTTGGTTCAAAAAAATAGAGGAAAAAAATTATAACCCATTTCCAACTTTTTATCCATCCATCACATGTTTTTTTTTTTTTTTTTGGGCAAAGGAGATGGAAACAAGTAACAAGAAAAGAAAACATCACAGGACTAGTAATGGGAGCATGCAAAGAGATACATCTACTACTCTCTTACCATATCTCTGTCGACATCTAAACCTGTAAAAGATCCATAATTAATACAAGACGAAAACACTTCATCAAAACATCCTTCGATCTTTTCTTTCTCGGCGTTAAATCTTCTTTTGACTGTCACTATTTTATCTTCTCCTGCTGGTTGTCTCGCTTTCTGATTTCTCCCATTGACGTTTCCCTCATCATTTTGATTTTGGCAAGTGTTATGTTCTTGCGGACATTGAAGTCATTATATATTTCTTGTCCATCCACCATTGTCATGAGAGGAGAGAGAAAATTCTTAATAACCTTTCTTAATATAAGTCTCTCCCTCTTTTGTCCATTTTTCTCTCTTTGTGAACTTTTTCTTCCATTTTTTCTTAATTTTGGAAGGAAAGTATCATTGACAAAATCGATAAAATTTTTCATGAGTTTTTCCATCAAACTTTTTTCTCTCCTTTTTTCTTCAATTCAAATAAGGGAAAGAAATTCATTTTTCACATTTTTTTCTTTCATTCTAATTTTCTTAAAATCAAATAAAGCTAATTAATTAAATTTGCGTATAGAATTTGTCACCGGACCAATTAGAGAGATGAACATCATCGTAATGTACTGTCTCTCCGATGGCGGTCCAGGACATGGATAATCCATCAAAATTTATTAGCCTCTATAATTTCACAGAGGTTAAGACTCAGCAGTTACATAATAAGGGCATTTATTTACCATCTCTAAATAGGGTGCATGTGAATGAGAATTTGTTTAAAATAATTTTCTTATGAGACATGCAGCTATTTTTTCACTTTTTGGAGATAAGCTCCTCTCTTACACCCCTAAAGAAGAAGGTATATTCATTTTTTCATTTAAATAAGGGTATAATCTCTTTCGGACAGTAAGTAACGTATAAAGAAAAACGCATATTTAATAGAGAGAATGTTTTACGAGTGTTATAAATTATAATTAAAACTCTACTAAAATTTAAAAAAGGCTAAATTTATCACACATATAACACCACATTTATGAAACGTTATACTTACTATAGTAAACCGTGAAAAATTATATGGCTGAATGACTCACCAATATGGGAATCGATATTCTATATATATAGGAGAAAATACAGAAAAATAATTTATCTCTAATACTCTATTACGCCCCTCAAGTTGATCGGGGACGCACGGATCGCTTGGAATTAAGAAACTGAAATTGTTGAGAGGACAGCTCTTTAGTGAAGATGTCTACAATCCGAGAAGTAGTAGGGATATATTGCACGACGAGATCTCCATCGGCAACCCGTTCTCGAACAAAGTGATAATCCACGAGTTATATGTGTTGTTGCGGTCGTGATTGACCGGATTGTCGATCATATATGTAGCATCGATATTGTCACAATATAATCATACGAAGTGGCAATTGGGTGATACCAAAATCAAACAAAAGCTGGCGAAGCCAACGTGTCTCGGCAATCTGTATAACCAAGAGCGCGATACTCGGCTTCGAGTGGATGATTTGGAGACCGTAGGTTACTTTTCGTAAAGCCAAGATATGAGATTAGGACCAAAATAAACCGCATAGCTCTGTGGTAGAGCGACAGGTGTCACGGCAACCAGCCCAATCAGCTTCAAAATAGGCAATAATGATCGACGGTGAAGAGGCGAGCACGAAGAAAAAGCCCATGTTCAAGAGTTCCGTGCGAGATACTTGAAAATACGCTTCACAGTATGCAAATGAGTAGTACGGGAAGCGTGCATAAATTGGGAAATTACATGTACTTGTATAAGCAATATCGGGTCGAGTCATGGTTAAGTACTGCAAGGCACCTACCATACTTTTGTACCGAGAGGGATCATGAAGCGGTTCACCGTCCGTAAGGGATAGGATGGCTCGAGCAGCAGAAGGAGTTTTAACAGAGGTACAAGTTTAAAACTGAAATTTATGTAAGTGATCTAAAACATATTTCTACTATGTTAAAAATAATCCAGAAGGACATCAAACCACCTGAATGCCAAGAAAATAATTTAGGTTCCCGGATCTTTCATAACAAACCGATCGGCAAAGGAAATCAATAAAAGACCGTAGTAAGGTGGATGAACTATCAGTCAAAATAATATCATCCACGTAAAGAAGGATAATGAGGACATGACTACCGAGTGTGAAGAACAATCATAGAGGTGTCGGCATTGTTACATACAAAACCATAAGATAGAAGGAAACCGCTAAAATGATTAAACCAGGCACGAGGAGCCTGTTTCAAGCCATAGAGTGCCTTCATAAGGCGACAAACATAGGTAGGGAAGTCAGGATGAACAAACCCGGGGGTTGTTTCATATGAACTATCTCAGTAAGATGTCCATGTAAAAGGCATTCTTGACATCAAGTCGTCGAATGGGCCAATGAAAAGAAACAACAAGAGTCGAACCAAACAAAGAGTAGCAGAGCTTAACAATAGGGCTGAAAGTCTCATGGTAGTCAATACCTGGTTGTTGGTGAAATCCTTGTGCTACAAGTCAAGCTTTGTACCTCTCCACGGTACCATCATATCGGTATTTAATCATATAAACTCATTTACTACCAACCAAATTAAGATCTGGTTGGGATGGAACCAAATCCCATGTGTTATTGGCAATTAAAGCATTATACTCCTCGGCCATGGCTTCCTTCCATTTGGAATGTTTGGAAGCTTGTGAAAAACATGTAGGTTCAACTTTAGTAAGACCAACACCGAGGGACATAAAACACTTAGGTTTGGCAATGCCGGACTTGGACAGAGTCTACATAGGGTGAACATTGCTAGACCAAGACATTGGGGCACTCGAAGATTCAACGAGACCCGATGACCGACTTATAGAATCACTGGTATGAGCAAAGGGATCCGACGCTGTAACACCCCGAAACTTGATCGTATTTAGTTATTGTAAATTCGTATTTTATCGTCTCAATATTGTTTAAGAGCAGCGAGTCATGCAAAATTCGAAACCAAAATAAAAGGTGCGAACAATTTAATAATTGCAAATAATAATGGATAATTCGTACAAATTTACGTTTGTACCATGAAATGTATATATATGTTCGAATAATTTCATTCCGAATCCGAATAATTTAAAATGATAAGCAAAAATAAAATAAAATAATATATAAGAAAAAAATTATTATAACAATAAATAAGATTTTAGCCAAATGTAAGGTTATGTATTTAACCATGTGGTAAGTGCAATAATTAAGGGATAAGGAAATAGTAATTTGGAAAAAAAAGAAAGAAAAAGGAAAAGGGGAAGACTAGGATTTTCTATAAGTCATTTGGCCAAAATAAATTACCGAGGAAGCCGATTTTTCACGAAGGAAGCACACAAGCTCCAACTATCTCTCACCTCTCCTCCTCCACTTCCCCTCACTCGCTGTCACTGCTGCCATCATTGGCCAACTGTCGCCGGCACCTGCTGCAGCCAGTAAATCGCCACCGGCGCCTTGGCTGCCACCACCATCACCACCTCACTGCCGCCGGTTTCTCTCTCTCTTCTTTCCCTGTCTCGCGTCGGCGAGGCGGAACAGCCCATGTTGCTACTTCGCCACCGACTGCCGCCATCCCTGGCCATCGTCCGGTGCTCGACACCGCCCACCAATGCCCATTGCAGCTGCCTCGACACTGAACTCCACCACCGGACCTTCCACCGTCCAATTCCGCCTCTAAACCCCTTTTAAGGTATTTCTCCAATCCTGAATTTCTAATTAAATTATAGCACAAATTTATGTTGTACTTGGAGTAACTAGACAAGTAGTTGTTTTAATTCAAGTTGTAATTGAGTTTTGAATTGATTTTGGTGGAATTGGAAGAACATTAGGAGCAATTGAAATTGGATTTAGGGTTGTACGTTCATATGGAATTGGAAGTTCATATGGGTATTGCTCATATTGTGAATATATTTCTTTGATATTATATTGAGCATGATTGAATTACCTCGTTATGTGAAGGTTGATTGAGTTTGAATTGGTTGTGGTGGAATTGAAAGAACTTTGGGGAGTAATTGAAGTATGAGTATATGTGAAATTAGGGTTGAGTGTATGTTTATAAGGTATTGAAAATTAATTTGTTGTGAATATGCCTATTGAATTTTTATATGAGAATGGATTTGCTTGATTGCGTGAGGATTGCTTAAGTTATAAAGCATGCTGGAAAAGTGAATTAATTAAAATTGGATGATGTTAAGAGAGAGGAATAGATGAAGGTATATTTGAAAGTTTAATTGGAGTGGAGGTGGTTTTTGTGAAATTTAACTAAGTAATTATGGGCTTTATTAAAATTAATTTGAGGAGTATGCAGTTGTAAATTAGGCAAGTCATGCTTGAATTTGAGAGGAAGAGTAATTGAATTACTCATATTGTTCTATAAAACGTTGTTGTTAGTTGGATAACCTCGTGATATATGAGTATTACAAAAATCAATTTTAGGACATATTTAAGCCAAAATGATTGAGTAAGAGTTTCATGGAGTGGAAATATTTCGTGGTAAGATGGATTGAAATGATGAGGTATTGGTATTATAGGCTAATTAATGGAATTGTGAAGTTGGGGACGTAAAAGTCCATGGCCAAATACAATGAAAGGAAAATAGGAAATTCGCTTGATTATTTGGTCATAGAACTTACCAAAAAGCATCAAGTTGCCAAAGGAATTCCTTAATAACTAATTAAAGAAGAAAACAAACATCAAACCCTTAAGAGTGACAAGGAAAACAGTTAACTTAAATAACAAGAGTTCAAAGAATACAAAGTATATAGGTAATATCGATAACTTACTAAACGAATATGACTTATAAAAGTCTTACTCTAAACGCAAATAGGTCACAAACACGATAATCGGGAAGCTGGTATAGGAAGTGAAAATGCATTAAAAGGTACGTTATTGCTTGTACCATTTTCCAAAGTGTTCATCTTATTATTGAGTTCCTGTTTTAATAACATAAATAATTTGGACCCTTTACAGTTCACGATGCAGTTTACGAATCACGGTTATAGTTTACGGATACGATTACTGATTCACGATTACGGTTTACGGACACGATTACTGATTCACGATGCAGTTTACGAACACGATTACGGTTCACGAGGGCCCTCCACGATCGATCGAGATAAATGAATTGTTATACGATCACAGTTGCATATATGATAATTTCACATAATCGCCATAATATCCACATGTACAGGAATGGGTCCTAAACTATTTCAATGATGAACGCATAGTGAAATTACTCCAATTTTTCACTTAAATAGCTTTCGAAGCCGAGTTTAATTATCCGCGGCCGCTCACCGACTTTTATAATATGTGTTTTTACAGTACAAGGGTAACGTATTGGGCCTATGGCTCATTCTTGTTTTTATGTTTTTTAAATGTTTTTAGGGAAAGAAAAACATGGTAATGCTTGGGCAAGAAGTGACAAGAGCAAAGGAATCATGAAGTGCTTGGCTTAGATCGGTGATCGGACCTTGGTTTTATTCTTGAAGCGTTTTGTGGTTGGCTTTGATGGTTGTGTTTCCTTTGGTTAAGGAAATCCTTGTGGATTTAATTTTCTTGAGGAGTTATTCCTATTGATGGTAAAAGTGTTAAATGTCATAACGTATTTTGGGAAGAATAAACTCATGTTTGGTGGTTTAAATTAGGTACGTATTGCGTTTGATGCTATGAGACTCTAATTCTAAGTGTTTGGGTAAATTAAAAGATTATCGTGTGTCTTGTTGTAGTGTTAGCCTAGTCTCTCAAGGAGGGACGACAGTAACGCCCTAATGTGACAGCGTTTTCCGCAGCTTGGTTATATTATCTTTATTCAATGAGTGTGTTTTATAGAGTAATTATATTGGGGCGTTACGGACGCAATAGGGGATGGAGCAGACACAAGATCAAGGGCGAGAGGAGAGGGAGCGGATGCGGTGTCGGGCTCGGGAGAGACATGGGTCATAGACGTTGGGCTAGGGTCGAGACTCGACGAGGATGAAGAGGCTAAGGGAAGAGGGTGAGACACCTTGGTGGGTGCAATCGTGAGCAAGCATCAGTTTTTTAATTTTTTTTTTTACGAGTGGGTGACTGCTAAGGTTGCACTAGGGTGTTTTCTTAGGGAAGAAGGAAACAAGAGGTTTTGAATCGAGAACTTGCCTCCGATACCATGTGAAAAATATATGGCGGAATGACTCACTAATAGGAGTCGACATTTTATATATATATATATATGAGATAATATAGAAAAATAATTTATAATTATTTTATGTACAATAATATCTCTAAAGCGAGTATTTAATAAAGAGAATGTATACAAGTGTTATAAACAGTAATTAAAACTCTACTAAAATTTAAAAAAAGGCTAAATTTATCACATATATAACACCACATTTATGAAACGTTATACTTACTATAGTAAACAACACAATATATAGAGGGAATTTGAGTTCCATGCCACTAATTTGTTACAGGATGAGAAAACTTCTTTGCCACAAGGCGTAGTGGATTCTTTTTATGCATGGTGATGCCCGGGATCATATCGGTGTCAATATCTTCCTTCTTCATCCCAGCAGGTAATTCCCAGTTGAACGAGTATAACAGATTGGCAAGTATAAGGTCTACGTTAGCTACTCCAATAAGCATCCCTGGACATATTCTTTTTCCAGCCCCGAAAGGTATCAATTCAAAATTCTGCCCTTTAAAGTCAACCGAACTCCCTATAAATCTCTCAGGCATGAATAACTCGGGATTTTTCCAGATTTCAGGATCTCTACCGATCGCCCACACATTCACAAGCACCAAGCTCTGAGGTGGAATGTCATACCCTTGTAAGCTGCATTTTTCTGTTACTTCTCGAACTATCAGCAGCGGAGCTGCAGGATGAAATCGGAATGTTTCTTTCACTACTGCTCTGAGGTACGTGAACTTTGAGAGATCATTCTCATCGATGAAAGTTTTTCCCTGAACCAAAGTTCTGATCTCGTCTTGGACTTTCCTCATGAAAGTGGGATTTTTCATTAGTTCTGTCATAGCCCACACTACCATTGCTGCACTTGTATCTGTTCCTCCTATAATTATGTTCTGCACCAATTACAGTATTAAATAGTAGCATGTCCATAATTTACATCACTTCAGTTGACTCTTTCTTTTACTATTACGTTTGAAAATTACCTCAAATTTCATATGAAAATTATTATTATAAGTATTAGTTGTAATCGGATCCCACATTCAAAGCTTAGCTAGTTGCGTCAACAAGAATAAATAAATAAATAAAATTTTCAATATAACATGCATAATAATATCCAATATTTTATCTATTATGTTCAACAATTGTATGAACAAGTCTGATTGATACGAATTATATCATGGGTCCTGGTTTATATACCTAAACTATCATACATATATATGTTTTATTTTTTATTTTATTTTTTATTTTTATAATTTTTTTAAAAAAATTAGATCTCTTCTCTTAAAATTATGCCATTTCACCAAGCCCATAAACTTAGATCCATTATATAAGTATTAGTCTTATTATAAATCACGTACAAATACACATAAATCTAACATGTATTTTTGCACCTTTTTCCTGCTTTTTTTTTGGCTGTGTAAATGTAATGCATCTTTCTTTTCTTTTTTTTTTTTTCTGTCGACTATATTAAACTTTAAGATGCAAAAGAAGGAAACCTTACTTTACTGTTTGTAACATATGTGAAATATTACTTGCTTATATAGTATTAGCTCGTGTTCGACAACAATATTTGAAGTATTTTTTATTATTTTGACTAAATCAAAACACTAAGCAACCAAATATTAATGTTCGATAAGGTATTGTTTCAACTATTGCTGACAGTAACTTATAGCATCAAGTAGTGTTTTTGAAAAACTAAAAATATTAACTTTTCACATGTAAAAGTAGCGTTTCATATTTTTTGACAAAAATATCCCTTTATTAATTTATATTTGGCAAATTATTTATATCCTTTTATATCAATTTACAATAATCAACTAACTCAACCACTACATTTACCGAACACATTTATTCAATTTCTTAGTTAAACAATTATCTCTTAATAACTAAAATCTAACAGTTATCAAATATCTAAACAGATATCATCTCGTATAAACGAGTTATCCGCTAATCAAACAATTCATTTTGTCAAACAGGATCTTAGTTTATTAACTAATTTTATCAAAAGGCACCAACTAATTGAATTGACAAATCAAAGTTATTTGATTATTTTTTAAGAGCAGGAAAGCACAAAGATTGACGTAAATGAAATTCAAATTTAAGGTTCCGAAAATAATTTTTACATATGAAGTAAATTTCTCACTTTTTTTTTTTTTTTGAGGATAAATTTATCACTTTCTTTGTATCAATGTAAAGAATTAATTTTTTTTTTTACTAATCATGCAAAAGCTATGAATTACTCTTGCCAAAATTTGTTTCTCTTTCTCCCCAGTTTACCTTTACAACTTTGCTAATCAACCTACATCACTAGGTGATTTGCATCTGGATGGGCACGAATCGCTTTCTCAAATATATTTACTTAACTTTTCAAATTGCCTAAATTATATGATATTATTTTTCCCTTGAGTGTATTAGTCTACACATTGTTAATCACTCACTGAAATTATATAGTCCAACTTTAATGCCTAATGACGCGGTCTAGATTAATCACCCTCCCAAACAATATATATATATATATATATAAAATAAGCAAAATGATATGCATCTTGTTACAATACACATCTTAAGTTTCTTTTCACATAAATAATATCATATACTAAATAAAAAAAATGGTACAATTAAAGTATGTAGTAATGTTACAATCTATAATTGATGCAATATCATCTTTTTACATATAATTTTTCACAATTGTAAAATCACATATATGATACATCTTTATATATAGGAATGAACCAATTAAGGTATCATTTTATTTCCGTCAATATAGACGATAAATATTAAAATACTATAATTGATAATTAAATACAATTGTTAAAAATTTTTATAGTTTTAAATCATATAACATATTAATTTAAAGTAAAATAAAAATATATAACTTGTCTTGTTACGTACATATATCATCACCCTTATCCATGCCTTTTCTAATTGTATTATATTATAAGGCTATCTCCAATGCAACTCATCTTATACGCACTTATAAGTATCTCGCTCCTTACCCTATGTTACGAGATGGTTGAATGAACGAAAAAATAGGGGATATTTTGTGGGCCTAATCTTTCTTTCTCTCTCTCGCGCAGTATATGCTCCCGGTGCGTATAAGACATTCTCAAAAATTGCTCCAAAATTTTTCAATTGTCAATGGTAACAACGCATATACAATACTTCTTAATATTTTATTATTAAAAAGTTATTTTTCTCTTTCCTCTCTCTTCTCTCTGATTTTGTTAGAGGAGCTCCATAGAGCCCCAGCTCAGCTCCTCCATCATTTTGATTTTTTAATTTTCTCTCTCTCCTCTCTCTCTCCTCCACCTAGGCCTAACTCATGCTTCGGGTACTATAATTGGAAATAGTCCAACGATTAGACAAAGCAGAAAAACCACCTGATTGCTGCGTTTACCAATCTGCTGAAAGTTAAACTTCAACATAATAGGCAAATAAGACTGCTGCATGTTAATCATAATACTAATAAGAGTCCTTAATTTCCATATTTTACGGCTCATTTATTATCAACCATTCTAAATACACTCATAAAATGGATACTATATTTTATTAATATAATATAGTGTAATTAAACAGAAAATATTACCTTAAATACAAGTGGATTTTAATGATAAAATTTAACCAACCAATCAAAATATGTCCGTATATTTTTAATATATTTTTTGTTAGTAAGAATAAAGTTTTTATTTTATTATTTACCAATAATAAAATATACTTTAGGTATCGAGGACACTCATAAAAAATGTTATAAGAACCTAAAGAACACTAATACACATAAAGGGAGACTCATAATTCAAAATTTTAACTCTGTCAAACTGTAACTGATATGTACATTACACAAAATGAGGATTCAATATGAACTATGTAGTCTTTTAACTCTTTTGAGGTGTTTTGGGGTTGTATCTTACTGATCGGTTGGTATCCTCGTTCCAAAGTCCAAACGATTTTAGACCTCCAAATATTTACCATATATCTTCTTTTATAAATAATTTATCACTTTGAAAAAATTGATATATTTCTTTTACGTACTTGTTTATTTATAGCTTCAAATTTACAAGATTCATAATTTTTGAAGTTAAAAATTGTTTTACACGCAAAGATGAAGGGGTCACAAGTACGATCGTATGAATTTTCTGCAATATTGCAGGATTACGCGTACGTGTCTGCATTCTCTTGTCTTTTCGCGATATACAAATAGTAGTTGATTATCACTCATGCCCTGCCCTTTGTTTCACGTGTTCATCCAACAATGGATCTCTTCAACTCTACCCACTCAATAAAAGATTGAATTATAGCTATCAATAATTTGGTGATTTAATTGGGGTGTTGAAATTTAGAAAATATA
This sequence comes from Talinum fruticosum, assembly GCA_021018815.1. Lineage (NCBI taxonomy): Eukaryota > Viridiplantae > Streptophyta > Magnoliopsida > Caryophyllales > Talinaceae > Talinum > Talinum fruticosum. Next base: position 321,161 of record JAITYX010000019.1, read on the forward strand.
TTTAGTTCGTATTCAATTTTATTTAGTCGAATAAATTAAATAAATTTAAATTTAACAATAATTGAATTTGGATAATATAATTAAAAAATTTAATATTTGAATTTAAAATTTGAATGACATTTTATAATTATATCTATTTTTTGGGGTTAGACAAATAAATAACGTAACTAAATTAGACAAATAAATTTGGTCATCCCTAATTTAGCTCATCTTAGTAATGGATAACTTTACAGCACCAAGACTGAAGAATTTTGTCTTAGTCTAAGATATATGTCATCATCTGTTCATCTTCTATCCAGTTTTAGGATCAAACAATTTCTGAATTAAATTTATTAGGAAATAAAAATCCAACTTGAACACTTTTTTCTACAAGCGACGTAGCAAATATGTCCATAGCTTGGAGTCTTGGATACACATGCACATATAATACCAATATTTTACAGCATATGATATCGATAAATCATAAAAAAAGTTTCTTAAGTATTATAAATAATAAATTAACACTCTGACATATAATTTTTAAACAATTTATTATTCTAAAAATTTATAAAATTTTAGTATTTTTTATATTTTTTGATACAATAGAGAGATAAATTGTCAATATTTCTATATACAAAGACACAAAGGATGCTCGGCACTAACTTTTGATGTAGTGGTTAATGTTTTGGATGAGGTAAAACACTATTTATCTAAAAATGTTAGTGTTTGGCAAAGTATAGTATTTCACATATTAATTAGAGTTTTAAGTAATGTTTTGGAAAAGTTACTCAAAGTAACGTTTTTAAAGATACTACCTAGTGTTTGCACATATATTTCCGAAATTCTCCTTTTTATTTTCTAAAAGTGTTTGTCAATTATATAAGTTTAAGTCATTTTATACAAATCTGCTACTATTACCAAACACACTTATCTTAAATTATTAGTTGAACATCTAACCACTAATCACTAGTCAATAACAGCTAATCACTAATAAAGCAGATAACGATTACTAAAACAGTTAACCACTAATAAAACAAAACAGTTAATGCTACATAAGACAGATGAGTTTGAATTGGGCGGAACGTACCATGAATATAGCTTTGATATGATCCAAAGTGAGGTCAAAAGAGAAGCAACGTTCCTTTCGTAGCTGGAGAAGAACATCAACGAAGTCCTCATGATCAGATTTAGGTGTATTTGGATTGAGATGTTCACTAATTATTTCGTCGTAAAATTTGTCCATGTCCTTGAAGACCCTCTCAAGCCTGGATGATAGTCCAGTTAGCTTGTCAATCCAGCCTCCGATGAAGGGGAGATAATCTGAGAAGAAGGGGATCATGAACATGGCCTGAGCTTCATTCAGGAGGCTGTGAAATCTACTCCTCTCCACATCTTCATCCTCATATCTGCATATGCACCCATAAAAAAAAAGGGAAAAAGAAAAATTATGCAAAGGTCTTTTTCCAAGAGTGTACGTGTAGAAAATTCTCCACAATAGCAGTAACAGGCAAAATATATTTTTTAATATTTTAGCAAAATTTCAAGTTCAATGGGTCCTTTTAGGTACGGTAAATTAGACAGTTTTATATTGTATTATTTTTTCTTTAGACAAAAAAAAAGTATTATATTCCTATCTAATAATTGGGTGAAGATTTCATAATTATACATGATTTTTTTCTTTGTTGGATAAACAAAATCTTAGTAACCTTAGATTTTTCTAGGATCTATTTGTTTTTTTTTGAACCCGACCACATTCATCTTGGTAATATATTTCTGTCCGATCACATTTTATGTAACCTCTGGAAGCCTTTTTTTTTTTTATATAGACTAGCTTCTTGAACTATTTAATTACTTCTAAATTATGTAGTAGAAATTTCTCGTTAATCGTAAACCCATATAATCAAAGTTAATTTTTTTATATGAGTAAATTATCACATAAGCATACAATTTACGAAAAACTGAACACCTTTTAACGCAAGTAAGGTGGTTCACCTTTTGCCAAAAGCGATCCTGCAAATAATGGAGCTAGTAAGACTCATGAGCATGTCGCTCAAGTTAACCACCTTGGACGCGTAGGAAAGAGAAGAGATCTTCTGGATCATTCTAGAGACTTCTTCTCGTCGAATCGGAGCGGAAGACTGGATCTTCTTGGAGTTAAACAAATGGACAACACTTATTTTCCTAATCTCTCTGTAATACTCATTGTAGGGAGCAAAAGCTAAGTCCAAACCATTGTAAGAGAGTCTCTGTTGCCCTGTAAAGATTGGCCTACTATTGAAGATGTTATCCTGTGTTTTCAGGACCTCCTTTGCCAGAGCAGCTGACTGAATCACCACCGCTGATCTTCGCCCGAACCTCAAGGAGAAGATCGGGCCGTAGGTCTTGGCCAGCGTGGACAAGTAGAGGTGGGGGCCAAGGCGTCGAACTGGTGGAGGTTTCCGATGAGGGGAGGCCTTTGGGCCCTGGAGGAAGGTTAAGCATTTCATGGTTTTTGCGATGTCTTGGAAGAATGAAGAGGAAGATCACAGAGAAAACTACGACGAGGAGGAGCAGCAGAAGCATGATTGTGCAAGTGTATATGAGGTTTGGCTCGCTCGCGGTGGTTCTGAGCTGTATGGGTTCATATGCATTTAATGTTGGACTTATATAGATGTGAAATATTACATGAAATGGGTTGAAAGAAATAGATAATGCTTATAAGTCTAGGTCAGGTTACGTTCTAACCAATATTAATTATAAACAGGGGTGAAGCTAGTTGTTAATGGTGTTTCGGGACATTATTAAGCACAGAAATATATATTTATTAATTATTTATAATTATCTTTAATTTGGGTATAGTTTAGACATCTGAACAATCATAAAAAAAAAATTTACAAAGATCTATATATAAATAAAAGACCGACACTTATAATTCAAATTTATAAATACGCCACTATATATAAATATGCTCAAAAATTATTACTTATAAATGGGTTAACTCTAGGCCCGTCACGTGTAGGTTACATACCAACAAGACCTAATCCTAACCCATGCACACAATCAAATAAGAACAATCACAAATTTAAAGGATATCTCACTTTGATACCGTATTAAAGTTTTAAATAAGTTAAGTTGAATAATACTTATTAATTTTCATAAAATTTTTACACAATATAGATTAATAATTAATAAAGTAATTCACTTACTTATAAAGATTTAAAGGATAATCCAACTCACACAACACCGTCTCCTTTTTTCCTCTTCTCTTTTCTCCCTTCCTCCTCTCTAAATCCTAATTTTACATTCACTATTTTTTTTTCTCTTTTCTATATTATTGAGATTGCTACTGACCTAATTACAATCATGGTAAACTTTTTTATTTCAATTTCTTCAATCAAATAAAGATTTAACGATTTTCTAATAAATTTTCTACTCCTTGTGAGAGTTTAGAATTAGATCTCTTTCTTGTGAGAGTGTATTTCTCTCCCTTTTTTTTTTTTTTGTGAGTTAGAATTTTCTTTTCTTATGAGAGTCTTGTTTTTTACCTTTGTGTGAGTTATTTCTCTTACCAATATGTGCAATTTTTATTAGAGTTGTTGATTCGATTTGAGAGTATATTTTTGATATTTTTATCAATTACTGTCATTGATTTTGATTGGGAATGATTCAACAGTGGAATTTCATGTGACTTGATTATTGAAGTGATATTTTTTCAAATTGAATCTATTATATCATACAGAGATTTATTCTATGAAATTATACAATACCGCACCGATATTCGGAAAAAACATATATTGAAGTCAAAGAGCATGATTTATGGTCATATTGATGCTACAAGTATGGAACCGAATGGATGTATATATTTATCATTAGTTTTGTCAAAATAGAGTTCTACTTTAATAGTTTAAATTTATTTTGGTTAGAAAACTTTTTATAAATATCGTATGTCTTTTTATTAATAAAATTTATGTTTCTTTAAAAATTAAAAAAATCATGGAGCATACTAATCTTGTCATGGGTAAAAATAATAATACGAAAAATAGACGATAGATGAAGACAAGAGTAGTAGTAGACGGCATGGCCAACATTTGTTGACATTGCTAGATTTTAACACTTTACTAAATTGTCTTATAGTAATGATATTTTCGTGCGTAGTGTTGACACTCGACCGATTGATATGTTTTGGCTTTCGTTACTACAAGTCAAGTACCAAACGATTAGATGTCTTGGATGACTTTTGTGCCATGTCTAGATAATTGCTGAATTATTGTAAATTTAACATAATTTTTCGCCAAATCAACAAATAGAGACAAATAACTTTGGAATTTAAGTTTCAATTCCGGTCAAGGAATTCCTTGGAAAATCAAATGAGTAATTTAATGGTAAAGACTTCACAGTTTTATACTCTTTTCGAGATTTGAATCTTAAATGAGATAATTTTCATATAAGTTATGTAAAAGAGTTGGGGATGAATCATGACTAGGACTTTTAGCCTAGACTTAATATTCTTATGTCTGACTTTCAAGTCCTATTAGAATTACCTAATATGCAAGATTTCACTTAATAGTAGAAAATTGTGGTATCTTGTATTTTTAGTACAAACACTTGGTCCATTTCTTGGTTATGCAAGATTTCAATGAAAATGTAAAAATATATACATAAGTTGGAAGGGAATAGTATGTAAAACACGACATAGTATGAAGTAATTGAAAGGGGCATCCTGGACAATTTTGACACTGAGCATTTGAGATGCAAAGTTGTCTTGTCCATACCATTCTTCATCATACCAATTTTCTTAATTTACCTATTGAGGTGTATTCGAACTTTCGTATAAAATACACATAAATAAAAATAAAAATAAAAATAAACATAAACGAACATAAATAAACAGAAACGAACAAAAACAATAAAGAAACAAACATAAATAAGTAGAAACAATACGAAACAAACAGAAATGAGTTGTTAAAGATATTATTTGATAATATCGAACATTTCATGAATAATGAATATTTCAAAAATTATCATTTATGAAGGTTAGCTCGGGAGAGTCCGAGTCACCCTAGAGGGGGTGAATAAGGTGATAGGAAATTCTTGGCGAAATCAAACTCTTTTGCGCAGAGTAGAGAAGGAGATAGATTCCGAGTCTATCAATAGGGTCGGAAAAGATTGAACTCGAAGGCAATGAATCGGAAAGAATAAGAGCCGTAAGGCTATCTAAGTCTAGAATGAACTCGGAAAGATAACACTTAGATTTTACGTGGAAACCCTCCCGGGACAGAAAACCACGGACCGTGTCAATCCGGACACGAAGTCAAATCCACTATTTTGAGTCCACAAAATACCGTGAGTCGATCGAACCCGAGTTGCTCCCTTAGACAACTCTATACAACTTTTCCTAGACTCGAAATTCCCTTATCCGATCTAGTATTTCCTAACCGAAATAACCCTTACAACTAGGGACAACTAATCCGAGATAACCCTTACAGCTTAGTCAAGGGACCTTACAAAGAATGTAAGAAAGAGTTTGTAGTCGGGTACAAGACCTTACAACTCGAAAGTAATGAATTACGAGTGGGAGTTGTAAGAAGAAGATTGAAAGTAAATACAAAGACTTTTTCAAGTATGTATATTAACAATAGATTCGGCAATCTTCAAGTCTTGTGAGGTGGCTTCTATTTATAGATAACCAGGCGAGTAGCCGTTATCTTCATCTGCTGACCGAGAGTCTTACGTGACCGTTGATAGAAGCTTTACGAGTCACTCGGAAAGTATCCGTTGTAATGTGAACGTTGGACAACGGTTTAACTCTCTTGGAAGTCCCAAAACCATTGGTAGTGTCTTGAAAAATGAGGTGGAAACCACCGTTAAGCTTAGCGTTCAGTTTTCCAAAATTGGAAACAGACGACTTCCGACACAATCTTCCGGGACTGGAGCGGGGAAGGTGAAAAGCCATGTCTGCTGGTGATTTGACGTTCGAAGCCAGGTTACTTTTGTGGTTTGAAAAGAAGGTGTATCCTCGATTGAATAACCTACAAAAGTAAAACACCTTCGGTTCTCAAAGTATAAAATACTTTGGTCCAAGGTTAGACACGAGATAATAAAATAATTATGATAATTAAACAGCTGATTATCCGAGTCGAAATGAAATGGAGTTTTACGAGTCCAATATCCATGATACTCGGAATTCCATCCGACTTAGTCTAAGCAATAGAACAAGTTTCATAAAGAATATCGAGTGAGATAACTTGATATAGACTAAGCATGAAATGAACTAAGAGTACTGACTATAACAGAATATAACCACAAGTCGGATTCACGAGTGAGAAACGACAGAATCTTGGAATATTCAAAACGCGATAAATGCGAGTGAAGATGAACTCGGAATAAAGAACCATTTTTCCGAGTCACTTACGGATAAGCAATAAAAGTAATAAGTGAGAGCCATATCACTCGGAAAAGATACTATTTTACTCAAAGAAGTTTCGCAATACGAGAGAATGCCTTGGAATCAAAACTCTATAAGTATGGGATTGTTATACCGACTTATTTAGTGCAACTCATAAATGCGTTGAGAGATGTCCGAATCTTCAATTTATAATATTTTAAAATATTGTATTTTATTTTTATAATTTTGCTAAATGTCGCCCTTAGAGCCATGGATAAAGACTATCATAATTTATTGTTTATAAAATTTTTTTATTTTTATTTACATTTTTATATATAAGATAATGATGTTATTATTTTTCAAGATTAAAGAATATGAATAATATTTTTTAAAAATAATTTGATAAGTTATTCAATTTTCTAATTCAATTTAACTTCCTAAATACGCATTGTTCACCATTGTACTCTCGAATGAATTACACATTCATCCTCCTATAAAGTCGTACTATCTGCAACAAATAAATCTATTCAACAAGATTTATGGATCTCCTCATTAGAATTGATTGGCAAAGAAGTGTTGATAAGTTTTAATTAGTTACGTCGGTTGAAATATTTATTTTGTTATTTTAATTATGAATTTGTTTGAGTTTCATATGACCTTTAATTAATGAAATCCATTTATTGTTATTTTTTTCAAAAAGGTGCTTTACAATGCTCCAAAGTGAAGTTTAATGTTTTTTTCACCTAAATTTAGTGTCTTAAACTGCCCAAATAAATCCCAATGTATATTTTAATAGCTTACATATCCGAGAAAGCCAATTTCATTAATATTTATAGTCTTGGGATATATGTTGCCTTTACAGTACATCACTCATTTTTTTTAATTATAATCCAGGAGATGAATTTAAATGTTGTATAGGATGTTGTATTAGCTCTTGCGAAAGCAAATCGAAAATATTTACGGAGGCATTTTAGAATAGCATATCCAATAATTTTGGAAAGCACTAATATTCATATCTTATACATAAAAATATAAATATAAATAAAATTATTTTATAAATAAAAAGTTATGATAGTCCTTATCCTAAGGGCGACATTTAGTAAAACTGTTATTTTTATAAGAAAAATAATTTTTATTATAATGTTTCTCAAATATCAAAAAAATTTTATTATAATATTTCTCAAATATAACAAAAATAATTTTATCTAGTTTCAGAAAAAGACAAAAAATATAAAATTAAAATATTATGAAAATCTAAATAAAAAATCCCATAATATTTCCCCTTTTATATTTTTTTAATTAAAATAAATAAAAATATACTATCCACAAAAACCTAAAAAACCCTCAATTCTTTTTTCCCTTTTCATACACATTTACTACTCTCAACTCGCCATATCTTATTTTCCTCTCGCTCTACTCGCCTTCTCTCTCTATCTCTCTCTCTCTCTGCTCAACGCTTCTCTCTCTCAAATTTGATACAAATTTCATCCGGATACATAAAAATGGGATACCAATTCCCTCTAGGCCTAATATCATGTATGAAAGACCATCGATAGAAGCATTGTATGATCCTCACAAAAGACAAACAATGAATGTCGTTAAGGATGAAATAACTTATATGATTAGTGGTATAGTTGGGGATATTTTCTAATAACTTGTACGGTTATAACTTTTAATATTATATTAGTAAGTTATGTGTACGTTTATAACATCCACAATCTTAACACTTCATGTAACACCCCGAAACTTGATCATATTTAATTATTTTAAATTTGTATCTTATCATCTCAATACTTGTTTAAGAGCAGTGAGTCGCGCAAAAATTTTGAAACCAAAATAAAAGGTGTGAATAATTTAATAATTGCAAATAATAATGGGTAACTCGTGCAAACTTACGTTTGTACCACGAAATATTTTTATTACGAATCCGAATAATTTAAAATGATAAAAAAAAAAAAAAAAAGAAGAGGAGGAGAGGTTGCTAGAAGTATCGTGAATTAGCAGAAGGGGGCTTATAATGCAAGCCAAGCCATTCATCTTCAAGCTCTCTCTCACCCCTCCTCCTCCATTTCCCCTCACTGCCATCACTGCCACCACCGGCCGGCTGTCGCCGGCACCTACTGCCGCCGATAAATCGCCACCGGCGCCCGACCGCCGCCACCACCACCTCGCCGCCGCTGGTTCTCTCTCTTTTATTTCCCTCGTCTCGCGTCGGCAGGCGTAACAGCCCTCGCTGCTGCTCCGCCACCGCCTGCCGCCATCCCTAGCCGCCGTCCGGCGCTCGACGCCGCCCAGCAACGCCGCTGCCGCTGCCTCGACACCGAACTCCACCACCAGGCCTTCCACCGCCCAATTCCACCTTGAAACCCCCTTTAAGGTATTTCTCCAATTCTGAATTTCTACTTAAATTATATCACAAATTTATGTTGTACTGGAGTAATTAGACCAGATTGAGTTTTGAATTGATTTTAGTGGAATTGGGAGGACGTTAGGAGCAAGTGAAGTTGAATTTAGAGCTATCGAACCTTGATATGGAACCCGAAAGTTCATATGAGCATGCTCACGCCGTGAATATATTTCGTGATGTTGTATTGAGCATGATTGAATTACTTTGTTATGTGAAGGTTGATTGAGTTGAAACCGAGTTTCGTGGTTGTAAATATACTCCGGTGTGTGACCGTTGAGTTGTATACTCCGAGCGTGTGGCTCGTTGAGTTTTATTGTGAATTTTATGCAGGTTTTAAGGCTTTTAGCCTAATTGTTAAGTCATGTTTCAAACGAAACTCGCCAAAATTTTTAGAAAATTGGAAAACCAAACCGACCGCCCCCTCAAATAGGAAGTTTGCTTGGTTATTGGTCATAGAACCTATCGGAAAGTATTAAGTTGTCGAGGGGATCTTTTAATGAATAACTAAGGGGATAAACAGACATGAAAGTCTTTAAGAATGACAAGGAAAACAGCTTAACTTACCTAACAAAAGTTCAAAGAATACAAAGTATATAGGTAGTATTAACAATTCATCAAGCAAATATAACTTATAAAAGCCTTACTCTAAACACAAACAGGTCACAAGCGTGGTAATCAGGAAGCTTGTGTAAGGAGTGAAAAGCATTAAAAAGGTACGCTATTGCTTGTACCTTTTCCAAAGTGTTCATATTTACTATTGAGTTTACCATTTTAATAATACAAATAATTTGGACCCACTTCACGATCACAGTTCACAATTTACGATACTGATTCACGACTACGAGTTACGCATACACGATTACGATTCACAGTATAGTTTACGGACACAGTTCACAGCATGCACACGCTTACAGTTCACGAGGCCCTCCCCGATCGATCGGGATAAATAAATAAATGAATGAATTGTCTATACGATTCATGATTACATAAACGATTATCTCACAGAATCGCCATGGCATGCATATGTACGGAATTGGGTCCTAACTATTTCAGAGATAACGCATAGTGACCCTACTTCGGCTTACTTCAGCTTTACACATAAATAGCTTTTGAAACCGAATTCAATTATCTGCGCGCGCTCACCGACTTTTATAATATATTTTTACAAGTACAAGGGTAGCGTCATCGGGCCTATGGCTCATTCTTGTTTTTATGTTTTCTTAAATGTTTTTAGGGAAGAAAACATTGTTAATGTTGGGCAAGAAGTGACAGGAGCAAAGGAATCGGGAAGTGTTGACTCGGATAAGTGATCGGGCTTTGGTTAATCGAGAAGCGTTTCATGATTGGTTTTTGGCAATTGCGTTTTTTTGGGTTAAGACGTCCAGGTGGATTTAATTGCTCGCAGAGTTATTTCTGTAGATGGTGATTTGTTAAAGGTCATAATGTATCTTAGGAAGAACGAACTCATGTTTGGTGGTTTAAATTATGTATATTTATATTGGGTTTGATGTACGAGACTTTTATTGTAAGTGTTTGGGGAAATTGAAAGGATCATCATACGTCTTGTTGTAAATTTAGCCTAGTCTCTCGAGGAGGGACGACAGTAACGCCCAAATACGACATAGCTTCTTGCTACTTCGTTATATTATGGTTAGTCAATAAGTGTGTTTTATATAGTGATTATATTGGGGCGTTACGTAAGTGGTATCGGAGCCAGGTCGTGACTTTGGGGTATAAGTATAACAAGATAAAAGAGTTACTTGGGAGAAAAAAAGGTCGTATGGATATGATGGACCTTAACGATGTTATTTGGGATCCCCAAGTGAGCAATTAATACCGAGAGTTGGGCTAGTGCAGTACCTATTATACATAGCCGTATAAGCGAGTAGTTATGTTGATGATTATTTGGGATTAGTGAGGTTGCAAATACATGATGAAGTATATAAGATTTTAATGATGAGGAAATGAGAGGAATATAGAATACATGATTAGAAAGCAACAATAATGACGAGTAAAGTTGCATGGAGCCTATAAAAGTTTAGGGAGAACGATAAGGGTGGAGTTAGAAAAAAAAAAAAAGTAATAATAATAATACAAACGTGGGTAATATTTGGGGATCCTTGAAGTTACTCGAATGAGTTCGGATGAAAGTATTAGAGAAAATAATGGAGTAGAGAAAGAGTTTGGGGCGTGAGGATAGTAACAAGAGCGATTTTGATCTTATGTTGAGAAAGTTTACTAAGAGTACAAAGTTTGAAGGTTTAAAGCACCAGCTCACCCAACCTTTTCAACTACCTATGGTGGTGTTGAAGGAAAAGTGACGAATACCTTATAATAACCGATAAATACCCTCACTAGAACCATAAAAGACTCCGGTAGATTAAAGAAAGTATATTATGTCTTGAGTGATAAATAAGTTATATATTCCGGCACGTGTCGCATGCCTAGTCAGCATTAAGTACCAAACGATTCATATCTTGGTAATAGTTTTGGTGATTGGAAAGAAAAATTAGAACTAATTATCTTCTCTAATTTCATATTAAGCAGTAATGTCGAACCGGAACGAGAGCATCCCGAGGAATGAACCGCAAGAAAACAACATGAATTCTAGGCATTCTCCATCGAGTTAACCATAACCCTCCAACCCCTCATCAAGAAACAGAGAATGATATGAGTAAGAAGGGGGACGAACGAACAGGAGTACTTAAAGATATAGACCCGGAGTTATTGGGGACAATTATAGCTATGGTGACAAAGAAGTTTAAGGAATCGGAATCCAATAATTCGGATAAGGAGGGAAAATTTTTCGAAAGGGTTGCCAAACAAAATCCAAAAACCTATGATGGAAAAATGGATCCGGTGATATTAGAAGAATGGATTAGGCATCTAGAAAAGATATTTGATGTGGTCGAGGTACTAAACACTAAGCGTGTAAACATTGGAGCTTTTTACCTCACTCGGACAAGCCGATATCCGGTGGGGAACAAGTAAAGGCTAGGTTCCAACATCTCGAGGGCACATGGGACAAGTTTGTGGAAGAGCTAAGGGCAAAATTTTACCCAGTTCCTTTACAAAGGCAAAAACAAAAAGAATTCTTGGAGTTAAGGCAGGGTAATCTGTCGGTGATGGAGTATGCTAGCAAGTTTGCGGAACTTGCGAGATTTGCCCTGAATATGTGGCCACCGACCATATGAAAATGATAAGATTTGAAGAAGGGTTAGCCACATATATCCGGGATCATTTGGCAGGACACCCGTGCACAAACAAGCCAAGAATTATATGAACGTGCTGCTGAAATAGAGCGGGTGAAAACCGAATTAAGGAAGACAAATTTGGGAATTTTTAATAAAAGAGGGAATGAAAAAGGAGACTCAAGGGACGAACCACCCAGCAAGAAACCTATGGTCATTAAGGCTGAAGCTCAAGGCCTAACCGCTCACGTAAAACGAGTGTTCTAAGTGTGGTAGGATGAACCACAACACTTCGAATGCGAGTAGGAACAGGAGTCTCATTCGGTGTGGAGATTCAGGCCATATGATTGCAAATTGTCCCATCAAGCCTCCTCAAGCGGGCAAAGGCTCAAATCAAATGTCTAGAAGCAACAAGTCGCCTGTATTTACCAAGTAACAAACAGATAGGAAGGGCCTATGTGATGAAGAGGAGGGAAATTGTTCGTCCGGAGACCACGAGGAACTGGTACGTTCATATTTCACTTTTGGTCATCGTCGTTTTAATTAATTAAGTGCCATTTATTCTTCCATGCTACTGAAAGCTATACCTCAACTAACTATATCTCAACTAAATATAAGACCCATACATCTCTCATAGAATTGTATATAAGATTTCTCACGTAACAAACAGAAAGGTGTGAAGTTATGCACAAGTACTATTCAAATCAATTGAATTTGGAAGAATACATGATCTCTCGAGACTATGATACGGAGTCATTAGTGTTGCGTGAAGCTAGTTAAATATAAATATACTATTGACAGTAATATTGCTAAGCACGGTAAACTCTAAACAATGAATCAAATCAAAACAAATCCAATATAAAGTTCTGAACCTATAAGAAGCGCAATGCACAAAATAGAAACTTGATTTTAGTAATTATTCCACATGTATGCTACAGACATCATAGTTTCGAGGACGAAACTTATGTTAAGGGGGAAGGATGTAACACCCCGAAACTTGATCATATTTAATTATTTTAAATTTGTATCTTATCATCTCAATACTTGTTTAAGAGCAAGTGAGTCGCGCAAAAATTTTGAAACCAAAATAAAAGGTGTGAATAATTTAATAATTGCAAATAATAATGGGTAACTCGTGCAAACTTACGTTTGTACCACGAAATATTTTTATTACGAATCCGAATAATTTAAAATGATAAAAAAAAAAAAAAAGAAGAGGAGGAGAGGTTGCTAGAAGTATCGTGAATTAGCGTAAGGGGGCTTATAATGCAAGCCAAGCCATTCATCTTCAAGCTCTCTCTCACCCCTCCTCCTCCATTTCCCTCACTCGCCATCACTGCCACCACCGGCCGGCTGTCGCCGGCACTCTACCGCCGCCGATAAATCGCCACCGGCGCCCGACCGCCGCCACCACCACCTCGCCGCCGCTGGTTCTCTCTCTTTTATTTCCCTGTCTCGCGTCGCCAGGCGTAACAGCCCCTGCTGCTGCTCCGCCACCGCTCGCCGCCATCCCTAGCCGCCGTCCGGCGCCCGACGCCGCCAAGCAACGCCCGCTGCCGCTGCCTCGACACCGAACTCCACCACCAGGCCTTCCACCGCCCAATTCCACCTTGAAACCCCCTTTAAGGTATTTCTCCAATTCTGAATTTCTACTTAAATTATATCACAAATTTATGTTGTATCTGGAGTAATTAGACCAGATTGAGTTTTGAATTGATTTTAGTGGAATTGGGAGGACGTTAGGAGCAAGTGAAGTTGAATTTAGAGCTACTGAACCTTGATATGGAACCCGAAAGTTCATATGAGCATGCTCACGCTGTGAATATATTTCGTGATGTTGTATTGAGCATGATTGAATTACTTTGTTATGTGAAGGTTGATTGAGTTGAAACCGAGTTTCGTGGTTGTAAATATACTCCGGTGTGTGACCGTTGAGTTGTATACTCCGAGCGTGTGGCTCGTTGAGTTTTATTGTGAATTTTATGCAGGTTTTAAGGCTTTTAGCCTAATTGTTAAGTCATGTTTCAAACGAAACTCGCCAAAATTTTTAGAAAATTGGAAAACCAAACCGACCGCCCCCTCAAATAGGAAGTTTGCTTGGTTATTGGTCATAGAACCTATCGGAAAGTATTAAGTTGTCGAGGGGATCCTTTAATGAATAACTAAGGGGATAAACAGACATGAAAGTCTTTAAGAATGACAAGGAAAACAGCTTAACTTACCTAACAAAAGTTCAAAGAATACAAAGTATATAGGTAGTATTAACAATTCATCAAGCAAATATAACTTATAAAAGCCTTACTCTAAACACAAACGAGTCACAAGCGTGGTAATCGTGAAGCTTGTGTAAGGAGTGAAAAAGCATTAAAAGGTACGCTATTGCTTGTACCTTTTCCAAAGTGTTCATATTTACTATTGAGTTTACCATTTTAATAATACAAATAATTTGGACCCACTTCACAGTCACAGTTCACAATTTACGATTACAGTTCACGATTACAGAGTTACGCACACGATTACGCTTCACAGTATAGTTTACGACACACGCTCACAGCATGCACACGATTACGATTCACAGGGGCCCTCCCCGATCGATCGGGATAAATAAATAAATGAATGAATTGTCTATACGAGTCATGATTACATAAACGATTATCTCACGGAATCGCCATGGCATGCATATGTACGTAATTGGGTCCTAACTATTTCGGAGATAACGCATAGTGACCCTACTTCGGCTTACTTCGATTTTACACATAAATAGCTTTTGAAACCGAATTCAATTATTCGCGCGCGCTCACCGACTTTTATAATATATTTTTACGAGTACAAGGGTAGCGTCATCGGGCCTATGGCTCATTCTTGTTTTTATGTTTTCTTAAATGTTTTTAGGGAAGAAAACATTGTTAATGTTGGGCAAGAAGTGACAGGAGCAAAGGAATCGGGAAGTGTTGACTCGGATAAGTGATCGGGCTTTGGTTAATCGGAAGCGTTTCATGATTGGTTTTTGGCAATTGCGTTTTTTGGGTTAAGACGTCCAGGTGGATTTAATTGCTCGCAGAGTTATTTCGTAGATGGTGATTTGTTAAAGGTCATAATGTATCTTAGGAAGAACGAACTCATGTTTGGTGGTTTAAATTATGTATATTTATATTGGGTTTGATGTACGAGACTTTTATTGTAAGTGTTTGGGGAAATTGAAAGGATCATCATACGTCTTGTTGTAAATTTAGCCTAGTCTCTCGAGGAGGGACGACAATAACGCCCAAATACGACATAGCTTCTTGCTACTTCGTTATATTATGGTTAGTCAATAAGTGTGTTTTATATAGTGATTATATTGGGGCGTTACACTTCACATATGATCATTTCAGTGGCCCATTTCATAGTAATAATAATAATAATAAATAAATAAATAAATAAATATACACGAATATAAAAGAACAAAATATTGAAATAAATGATGATTTTTATGTAAATTCGAACAGAGATGAGTAGGCCATTCATGATATCCACCACTTTAACTACAAACTTAACAAGATTTCTTTGTTGGATCATAATTCAACAATGAGCTTATATGTGATTAAATATGCATCGTAAGGACTCGTCATAGTTATAGCCCAAACTAAAAGTAATCTTATGAGGATACAATTAATTGGACATTAATTTATCTAGTAGGGTGTGAGCCTTACATGTGTAGAGACCGGTGGCCCACTACTGTTCTATGATGGGCGGAACACTAGTGTGTCAAAACCCTAGAAGGGTTTAACTATAAATAAAGGTTATGGTCCCAGTGTCACACGTACGAATTAATTCTCCCCGACATCCCATTATCGGAGAGATTGTGAGACTACAGAAAATCTAAAGGTTCTCTTAATAGTACGTGTAGATCCGGAAGGCCTAATCACGTCATTCAAAGAGAACTAATGTCAACCATGGATTCGAGTACGTTCTATTAACTGTTCCTTCGATTTGATATATTGGATTCTCAGGTTAATATAATGATGGACTTCATTATGTTTTTCCTAACAAGTGGTATCGGAGCATTCTTTATGTTGAATCTTTAGGAACAATTCGGATTAGTTTTGGTGGTTATTCAAATTGCAAAATTTGCTCGATTTTGTTCGTTTCACTGTAACCGCCCACTTTGATTGCTTCAATTCGCAATTATTTGGTTATGTTTGACGAAATTCGTTCAGGCTTCATTCTTAATGCATTATTCAGGTTAATTATTCAAGTTTAATTGATTATTTATGGTTCTATGTATGAGGTTATCTGCGATTTATTTTCCGCGCAAGAACCCTAAAAAATTTCAAGTACTTTACTTGCAAAATTGGATTAATTTCGACCTTCTCTGGCTAAATTGACTGAAAGGATATTATTTAATGCATTCTATAGCATGATTATGTACTTTCAATTAAGGATTTTAGTGCTAATCATAGGATTAATTGCCGTTTTGCTTCCGCGGCTTCAAAACCCTAATTTCGGATGATATTTGCGAAATCGGGTCATAGTTCCTCTTCCTTTGCTGCAATTGTTTGAGGGGTTTTGATAGACTCATACTTTCAGTAATTTAGATGATTTTTATTGCAATTTATCTTGTCAAATAGCATGATTTTCGTAGCCATTGCGAATTGGGTGAAGAACCCTAATATTCGGTACTTAAATTGAGGAATTGGGGCTTAATTCGTTTAGATTAATGCAAATTGAGTTAGGGTTTTTCTTTCTGGAACATTTAATCATGTTTTTCTACATTTAATTTCTATTTTCGTTGATTTAAATTTCCGGCCAATTTTGGTTGCAAGAACCCTAACTTTCGGACATAAAATTGCAAAATTGGGATTCAATTCGGATGCATTCATGGAAATTGATTTGGGGCTTTTGGTTCTGGCATGGTTAATTGTATTTTGGAGCCTTCAATTTTAATTTTAATTGATTTATTTTTCTGGACAATTTCGCAAGCAAGAACCCTAATATTTCGGGCCATAGATTGTGAAATTGATGTTGATTTCACTTTATTTTGGAAAAATTGGTTTAGGGGTTTTGTTTTCCAGATATTTAATCATGTTTTGGTTGCCTCAATTTCGATTTTCAGTTATTAATTTTCTGGGCAAATTTTGCTTTATAAAATCCTAATTTTCGAACTTATTTTGCAAAATTGGGATTAAATTCGTTCCAGTTGAGTGAAATTAATATAGGGGTTTTGTTTGCTATATTTTAGACATACTTTGGTGTCTTCAATTTGAGTTTTATGAAATATTTTATTTTGGCAAATTTCCGATTGATTTTTGCAATTTTTATGTGGTTTTCTTAAAGTATTTAAGAAATTTGGAACAAATCATGTTTAATTACATGAAAATTATTAATTAAAGTTTATTTTCAGAATGATTTTAAGTTCAAATATTGTGGGTATGGTTGTTTATGTTTTCGATTAATTAATTGAGACAATATGTCACCAAAGTGACCTCTCTTGTTAAGATTAGTTAATTGAAAATATAAATGGTATATTCGTGCAATTTATGTTAATATTGTTCGGCCCAAAGAAAGTTCAGTATTGATTTAAATTGTATGAATTTTGTGGTGATGAACACGTGATAATTATTTGATTTTGCATGTGATTATTGAATCGGCCCAAAGGAAGATTCTTTAATTGATATGCTTTTATTATCGGTGTTTGATTACTCGCGCCAAGATATCACTAAGAAGTTAGTATTTTCATCCAAAGATGGAATATTAATGGAAAATCGGTATCTTGATATGGGATTTCACCTTATTTGAACTTATTATTATTATTATTGTTTTAACTAAATTTTAAGGTTTAAGAGCATGCTGTAACTATCTTATTTTCCTTTGATACAGTTGTCTCTAATTCTACTAATATCACTCGCCAGACATTAACTCTATTCCTATGCTAAATGGCTCTAACTTCAAGTCATGGCAAGAGAACCTCTTAATTGTTCTCGGAGTCATGGATCTCGACCTTGCATTAAGGGGTGGTCTCTCCTGCTAAACCTATCGCTGAAAGTACCTCCGATCAAAAGAGGGAATATGAAAAGTGGGAGAGATCAAATCGCATGTGTCCGATGATCATAAAGAAAGTCATTCCTGAAGCATTCAGGGTACTATATCCGAAGATAAAAATACGGCTAAGGATTTCCTTATCGAAATTGAAAATAGGTTTGCCAAGAACGAAAAGCTCGAAATTGGTACACTCTTGACAAACCTAATTTCGATGAGGTATAAAGGTAATGGAAACATCGGGAGTACATCATGGAGATGTCTCATCTAGCTTCGAAATTAAAAGCGCTTAAACTTGACCTCTCTAAGGCCTTGTTAGTGTATTTAGTTTTGATATCTCTTCCAACGAAGTTTTAACCAGTTTAAGGTGAGCTACAATCTGTCGAAAGAGACTTGGTCTCTAAATGAGCTCATCTCACACTCGTGTTCGGGAAGAGGAAAGGTTGAAGTTAGATAAGACCGAAAGTGCTCACCTTGCCTCAACCTCTAAGTCCAAGAGGAAAAGGGTCAAGAGTAAGGAAGCTGCAGATAAGGCACCTCATAAGAAACAACAAAAGGCAAAACCAGACTATTGGAGCCGATAAAGGATGTTTCTTTTGCGGTGGTGCATATCATAAGAAGAAGCAATGCACCAAATATCACGCTTGGCGTGCTAAGAAAGGTATGCTTCTTGGTTTGGTTTGTTCGGAGGTTAATTTAGCCTCAATGCCTAGACATACATGGTGGATGGATTCCGGTGCAACTACTCACATCGGTGCGTCTATGCGGGGTTGCCCGAGTTACCGAAAACCCAATGATGGTGAAAGATACATCTACGTGGGAGACGGTCAAAAAGTTGTCTGTAGAGGCAATTGGAAAGTTTAGATTATTGCTAAAGACTGGATTTCATTTGGATCTTAATGAAACTTTTGTTGTACCGTCGTTCGTACGGAATTTGATTTCTGTTCCCATTTTGGACAAATCTGGTTATTATTGTTCATTTGGAAATGGAATATTCAGTTTGTTTCATGATTCAAAATTGGTTGGATCCGGTTCTTTATTGCATGGTGATAGTCTATATTCACTTGAAACAATTGCTTCATATTCTGAATCCCTGCATTTAAGTACACGAGGCGTAAAGAGAAAATTAACCAATGAGAATTCTCGCTGCATTGTAGCACAAAAGGTTGGGTCATATCTCCAAAAGGAGATTAGAAAGACTCGTGTCGACAGTAATTCTTGAACCTTTAACTTTCACGCACATGGACGTGTGCGTTGATTGTATAAAGGGTAAACAAACCAATAAAAGGAGATTTGATGCCAATAGATCATCGGACATCTTAGAACTTATTCATACGGACATTTGTGGGCCTTTTCCAAATCCTTCTTGGAATGGTCAACAATATTTTATAACGTTCATAGACGATTATTTTAGATATGGCTATATATATCTCATTCATGAAAAATCTCAGTCACTTGACGTGTTCAAAAATTTTAAGGTCGAAGTTGAAAACCAATTTGGCAAAAGGCTAAAAAGTGTCGGATCCGACCGTGGTGGTGAATACTATGGTAAATATGACGGTTCGAGTGAACAACGTCCAGGACCATTTGCAAAATTCCTAGAGGAATGTGGTATCGTCCCACAGTACACCATGCCGGGTTCACCCACAATGAGTGGTGTTGCTGAAAGGTGAAACCGGACTCTTAAGGACATGGTGAGGAGTATGATTAGTCACTCTACCTTACCAGTAATCACTCGGGGTGATGCACTTAAGACTGCAGCTTACATTCTTAACGAGTTCCAACTAAAGCGACTACTAAAACCCCTTATGAACTTTGGACTGGCAAGAAGCCAAGTCTAAATCACCTTCATATTTGGGGATGTCTAGCGAAGCACGGCCTTATAGGCCAAATGAGAGAAAACTGGACTCTAGGACAGGTTAGTCGCTATTTTGTTGGATATGCTGAAAGGTGAAAGGGGTTTAAGTTTTTTGATCCCAAATCTAAGTCATTTTTTGAGACGATAAATGCTCGATTTCTTGAGGATGTCGAGTTTGAGGGGGAGATTCAGTTAGAGACATTGTTTTTGAAGAGGAATATGCTCATATCCCTACAGGTATCATTAGCATTGATCAAAGTTTTATACCCGACATTGTTTCGACACACCACAAAACAATGTTGATGAACTTGAAACTCCTGTACATGTAGTTGTTCCTCAAGAACAAACTCTTACTCCTCAAGAACCTATGCCATTAAGGAGATCCACTAGAGTGAGGAGAAATGCGGTGCCGGATGATTATATCGTATTTCTTCAAGAACATGAGGTAAACATTGGTTTGATGGAACCCGATTCTCATCAAACTAGTGAAAGTTTTAACTCTCAAGAGTGGATAGATGTCATGAACGATGAAATTAAGTCCTTAGTGATGGAAGATGATCCGCTCAGCTTTCGTCAGGCCATGGAAAGTGAAAATTCTCGAAATGGCTAAATGCCATGAATGAGGAAATGCAATCCATGAAGGACAATGATGTATGGGATCTCGTCCCTTTGCCGGAAGGTGTGAAACCCATTGGTAATAAATGGATATTTAAAACCAAGAGGGATTCAAATGGCAATGTGGAAAGATTTAAGGCACGCCTTGTTGTGCAAGGTTTTACACAAAAGGAAGGCATTGATTATACAGAGACTTTCTCTCCGGTTTCTTCGAAAGACTCTTTAAAGACTATAATGGCATTAGTTGCGCATTTTGATCTTGAGTTACATCGGATGGATGTGAAAACAACGTTTCTCAATGGTGACATTGATGAAACTATATATATGAGGCAACCAGAAAACTTTGTGGTTGGAGACCCAAAGAATATGGTTTGCAAACTAAAGAAATCCATTTATGGACTCAAACAAGCGTCTCGCCGGTGGTATGTGAAGTTTCACCAAGTAGTTCTCTCGTTTGGTTTTGAGTTGAATTTACTTGATGAATGCATATATCATAAGTTCGAGTGGGAGCAAATATATTTTTCTGGTTTTGTATGTCGATGACATATTGCTTGCCAAAAACGATATAGACTTATTGCACGAAACCAAGAGATTTCTATCAAAGAATTTTGAGATGAAAGATCTTGGTGATGCCTCTTTGTATTAGGTATCAAGATACATCGAGATCGCTCTCGAGGTATTCTTGGGTTGTCACAAGAGAGCTATATCGAAAAGGTATTGAAAAGATATGGCATGCAAGGTTGTAAACCAGGAGACACCCCTGTGGCTAAGGGAGACAAGTTTAGTCTCACACGAGTGCCCTAAGAATGATTTTGAGAAAAAGGAATGGAAAAGGTTCCCTATGCATCAGCAGTAGGTAGCCTAATGTATGCCCAAGTCTACACTCGTCCGGATATTGCATACATTACAGGAATGCTCGGGCGATACTTAAGCAATCCAGGGTTAGAGCACTCGGAGAGCAGATCAAAAGGGTATTGCGGTACTTACAGAGGACAAAAGGGTACATGCTCACATATCGGAGATCGGATCGGCTTGAGATCATTGGGTATACTCGACTCGATTTTGCTGGATGCATGGATAGCATGAAGTCTACATCGGGCTTCATTTATCTGCTAGCTGGAGGTGCCATCTCCTGGAAGAGTGCCAAACAATCCATTACGGCTCCTTCCACTATGGCAGCAGAGTTCATTGCTTGCTATGAGGCATCTAGTTATGGGATGTAGCTCGCGAAATTTTGTCATGGGATCGCGGATAGTGGATACTTGTTCATAGACCATTTAAACTATTTTGTGACAATAAATCTGCAGATCATGTTTTCCAACAACAACAAGAGTTCGAGAAAGTCAAAGTTTGTGGCTCTCAAATTCTTAGTTGTGAAAGAAAGAGTACAGAGTGGGGAGTTGTCAATTGAGCACATTGGTACAAACTCTATGATTGCGGATCCGCTTACTAAGGCGATACCACCCAATCGATTTCATGAGCATGTGGCTCATATGGGTGTTGTGTCTTCTTTTGAGGATATTCGGTTTTAGTGGGAGTTTGTAATTTAGATGCACATTTGACTTATGTAATTTGGTTTTCGATTATGAGGATATTTTCTGCAGAAATAAAGTCATATTAAAGTTTTCCTTATACTCTGTTTATATTTTGGATCTCACTAACGTTTAAAGTGGACCGATTGAAAATAGACATGTTGAGATCACATCACATGAAATTTTCATGCTACACATCCACATCATAATCCATGTCATTCTTGGTATTAGCATAAGTGATCATTGATGGGTCGAGTTACGCTGATGTAATGAAGGCCGCTTTGGTCCTATGGTGATATTATTGATGGACGGGATTGGTTTAGATATATTATAATAATGACAAGTAATATTGAGCTCAAAATTTGGTTGATACATATTGTAAGGTTACATATAGCTCAAGTGGGAGATTGTTGGATCATAATTCAACGATGAGCTTATATGTGATTAAATATGCATCGTAAGGACTGTCATAATTATAACCCAAACTAAAAGTGATCTTATAAGGATACAATTAATTGGACATTAATTTATCTAGTAGGGTGTGAGCCTTACATGTGTAGAGACCGGTGGCCCACTACTGTTCTATGATGGGCGGAACACTAGTGTGTCAAAACCCTAGAAGGGTTTAACTATAAATAAAGGTTATGGTCCCAGTGTCACACGTACGAATTAATTCTCCCCGACATCCCATTATCGGAGAGATTGTGAGACTACAGAAAATCTAAAGGTTCTCTTAATAGTACGTGTAGATCCGGAAGGCCTAATCACGTCATTCAAAGAGAACTGATGTCAACCATGGATTCGGTACGTTCGTTAACTCGTTCCTTCGATTCGATATATTGGATTACAGGTTAATATAATGATGGACTTCATTATGTTTTTCCTAACGTTCTTGGCTCGGCATTTTCGGAGAAGTCAATCAAGTGGCTGATTGGCACGATTAAGTCATTGCACTTTTCAACCGGTTTTGTGGGACTATAGTGTTGTTATTTTTTCTCTTTTTTTTATACGATGATAATTTAGGTAAAACTCTTGTAAAAAGAGTTGCTTAAACAACCCTACTTCATGTATTTACCTCATCCCCCTCCCTAAACAAAGTGTTAATAATTAAAATTGTAAGTAAATAGAATTTGGTTTAATTTTTAATAATAAAAATTGTAAGTAAATAGAATTTGGTTTAATTTTTAATAATAAAAATTGTAAGTAAATAGAATTTGGTTTAATTTGTATTGAGTTGAAATCGATGTATATAAAAAGCACTTATAATTATAAATATTACTCTCACCATCCCATATTCATTTTCAAAGATAGGAAAGGAGTGAAAATAAGTTTCGAACACTAAAACCATCTCACTTTTATGGAAAAGGAAGAGGTTAATTAAAATTTCTTGTCTTTTCTTTTTTGTTAATTATAGGAAGTCAAATATGGAACGAAGCAAAAACAGACCTTGAGAATTGAACTTATATTTCTATTTTGGTCCTAAAACTCTCGAGAATTATATTTTTACAGTAGAATAAGATTAAAGATTTAAATGTGTTGACAATAGATATAGGATAGAAGGAGTACTGTATTTGAGTTGTCGTGTGTCAAGATATAAGTTCATTGAGCACTCTACCCCAATTGGTATCCTCATCACTTGTGTTTGCACACATCTAAAGCTCAAACTTTGGATGCCTCATTCTGTCAGTTTTGAGGTGGGGAATGAGTGAGTCCTAGGTCTCGAGCTTGTATTCTCCCTTCCCCTAGGTTGCTGGTCACTGGGTTACTTTGAGATAAAGTGTCCACTGAATACCTAAACTTACCATAAATAAAATAAAAAAGGTATCAAGATGTAAAAAGAAACAAAGAACTCTATCATAATTTACAAACACTAACATATAAAATGTTGTCCCACTTTCACACTTCTAAATTCTGCTTTAGCTATCCGACATCACCTTTGATACGTCTCTTCTCGGTCCCAGCGCAGCCGTTTTCCATTCAAGGCCGATGCAGCTGATGCTGATGCTTGAGTATGGTAAATTTGCAACTGCTCTATTCTAATCCATTCTAAAGCTGAAGGGGGGCTATGGACGCTTCCTGTTCTTGTTCTTGCCGACTCTTGCTGCTACTAGATCATTAGGCGGCTTCCAAATGATATCTTCAAGATTTTGGCAGAAGTTTTTGTAGAACTGGACATAGAAAATCAGCAATGAGATCCATAATACGGAAAGTCCCTTTCCTTCACAACAGTTTAATCTATCAAAAACATTTTCTGCAGAAGTTTTTGCAGGTTTCTCTGATCGGTCTTTCTAATGGTAGAAATAATGCTACCTAATTCTGGATCTCTCTGGACCTCACTAAGGAGAACCCAACATCGGTGATGGTGGTGATGGTGGCGGCGGCGGTTGTTGTCACCCCTTTTACAACAAGGGCACCCAAAGGTTTGGTATGTTGGTTCATTATGGGTTTAGATAGTACATTAGGGTTTTTGCAATGGTTGGCTGGGTGGATACGGGATCATATCTATGTCAGGCCAATCCCATGTAAGCTAAAGTCATTGTTTTCCACTCACAAAGATACTGAATATGAACATAAGAAGATAAGGAATTGGATCGGTTCAGTTTGGTTGAGTAATTTCAGGCACATGTCACCAAGCCAGGTCAAACCACATTCAGTTGGGCTGTCTGGATTTAGATTAAAATCATCATACACTAAGCGAGTGAAAATTGGTTTTGAGCCTTGAGGATCTTTGAGTTGCTGTTCCTATAAAGGTGAGTTTTATGAGGTCCATTTATGAGGCGAGTCCCGAGGGGCATAAACAGAATTTCATGACAACGGTAAGAATATAGTATGCTATGAGCTGCTCCCAAAGCATCCAGAAATTTCAGGGACATGAAATGTAAGAATACTAACATTGAGGTACTCATTAAGATCACCAGCAGCTTTCTGAATATCCACCAAGAAAAATGCAGGAGCAAGTTCATAGACCTGAAAATTCAAACTTGATCAAGTTCCAGGTACAGCAACCAAAAAAGAGGGGAAAAAAAAGAGCACCAAGAATCCAAATAGACTCCAGAAGCTTACTTCCAGAATTACACATATACGCCCGGTCTTGGTTGGTGAGAGACCTTCCATCCTCATCTGGCAAAAGTACGCATCTCAGCAACAGTATAATGCTAGCAAACACTAAAACAATAAACATAAAAAACTCCCACGACCGAAAGTATAAATGGGAACACAAATTTTTTAAAAATGCTAAAATAACGGATATGAGTTCAGGCAAGCTTGTTTATCATACCTTAAAATTGCGAATGTGTGTCTTGAAACCCATAGACTGAGCAACTACTTCTATACTTGATAGGATTACTTTTGCTGGCTTCTTAGAAATAAAACGTGTTTGATGTTTCATAGAATCCTGCAACAAAGCAAATGGAAATCCAGAACTGAGCACAGCAGCAACAGTTCCAGTGTGGAGCACAGACGGAGGTTGCTCTACAGGGGCCGAGAAACATTTTTGAAAGGCCCTTGTAAAAGAATCTGAAAACGAAATGGAAAAAATAAAAAACAAATACTAAAACAAAGGTAGGCGATGAGAAACGAGGAGACAAATATTCACAAAGTGCTTAGCCATGTTAGGAGTCTAAGCTTAATCTATGTTAGCCAGGATTTTTCATTTGACCTCAAACACCATAAGAAACACTCGACAGAGTGTCAACTACACCTCACTTGGAGGTTAAGATCAATCTATGTTACTCAAATTCCATGAACATCAAATACGCACGAGTCAGCCACCCCATATTCAAACACAAGTATGGACACTTGACACATCATGTTAGACCAAAATCAAGCAAAATTTTCAAAAATAGACATATTTGACGCGCAAAGACCAATTATATGATATTTGTGGCCCATCTCTGTAACAGAGAAATTGATGTCCAAGATAATTTGCCAGGTATGATGAAAACACATGCACACAATTACGCAATGGGGAAAGCTAATGGAGGGAAGGGGTGTCGGGGGGTGGTGGAGATGCATACCTGCCCTTTATCAAACAAGGTTTGAAGGTTTAATCCTTGAGACAGAATAATCAGATCAAATGCATTGAGAATCAGTGGACCAGTATCGTCATTTCCATATTGTTCACTTGCTTGCTGATCCTGCAGTTATTGCACATGAACTTTTTTCCCATTTAATCAAAACAAAAAAATCTAGCAACTAGGAGCTTACTTTGTTCAAGTTCTTGTAATAAACAATAAAATCTAAAATGCCCTTAACCTGTGACAGATTATTAACCTAAATGTCATAGCAAACATCTGAGAGATGCAAATAAGCCCAACCTTATAGAGGCCACAACGAAATGCTTTTTAGCAGAGCAATAATATTCTCCAAACCTCATTTAGAGCTTAGCTGCAACATAGTTCAAAGCAACGACTTTGTTCACACATGCCTTCATTTGTATGTTTGACCTCTGTTAGCCTAATTCCCAGGCTGATCTTCATATAAAGCCAAATCTTGAATCCTTGAATTTACACATACTTTCTATAAGTAAATCAAGGCCACCCAAACGAACACACAAGCATCCAAAACGGGAAGAATGAGGGTTGAAAACCACCAATCTAGGAGAAGATAATCTCAACCCCCAAAAGTTAGCAGACAATTCCACATATGCTTCTCCTTTGATAAGCATATGCAAGCTAACAAATCATATCTAAGGGTGACAAGCATGTGAAAATTAACTTGCTAAGATTTCATGAGCTATTATTAATACTAGCAATAAAAAGCATAGTAGGCAGAAAAGAAGCTGCTTCATTAGCAGTAGTCAACATTGGACTAACCTCAGTGTCATCAAAAGCAGCATATATATCATCCAGGTTGACATCCTCATACTCAATGAGCCTAACAGGAGTGTACCCCTTTTTAAACCATTCATCATTTTTTATCTCTTCAATAGTAATTCGCTGCAGAAGGAACAAAAAAGTGGAAGATATCAATGGAAATCATATCAAAGTCACAGCAGCCAAGAGTCTATATGATTCAACTTCAGAGCGTGAAAGAAGATTTACTACACAATTCCCAAACCATGAACCTAGAGGCCATTTTAAGCTCTTTCCTAAGGCAGATACTGCGTAGTCTTTCCCCCTGCAAACAAAGAAGTCGACAGCAAGAACTTACAGTTTGAGGATTTGGATCCAATATTTGCTTGATTAAAGATTTTGCCCCTACTGAGAACCACGATGGAAATGAAAATTCAGCATTCTCAATCTGCTCATAGAAGAAACAAGGAAAAAGAAAAGTGTAGTCAGCAAGCCACTAGAGATAATCATTGGGAAATACGAAGAGATTTTATCTTAGGAACATTCAAGGAGATATCCTTTCCAGATCCTCAGATAAAAAGAGAAGATACAGAAGAAAAAGAGTCTCATCATGGAATACTTTAAGAACTGCCAAACTCAAATGCCAATAAAAACACACTTCACAATTTTGCACACAATTGAAGTGAGATGAATTGCTCCACAATGTTCCCTTTGAAGGCCAAAGTTGGACAATGGGCCAATGCCCTGGCGGCTCACAAGCCACCATCCAGCAATGGAGCGCAAGGCTTGATAACATGGCCAACATTCCCCTGTCATGGCAGTCCAGGTGAGGGACAGGACCAGCGTAGTTAACCCCCCTGGGGCAAGGGAAGCTCCCTAGGGACTTAGGAACCATTCTTACTCTATCTGATCGCTTAGGGCGCCGTAAAAAATAGCTAAATAGACATAGAAAAACTGAGGAAGGCGCAAGTGAAGAGATTTATACATGACAAGATTTCATTTAAGCAGAAATCCTTCCCCACCAACCTACACCCTCACCTTCTCCTAAATTGGAAAAATTATAGGTCAACAGGGAAAGGGGGCACAATATATATATATATATATATATATATATATATATATATATATATATATATATATATATATATCAGTCGGTGTGACCAAAGTATCACATATTCACAGGGTAACCATAACAACTTCACTGACAATGTTCATGCCTTACTGTATAGTGTAGAGAGATCAAGTTCATCAAATGGGAGATAACCAGCCATCAAAACATATAGGATGACACCACAGGACCAAATATCTGCCTTAGCACCATCATAGCCCTTGTGATTGAGGACCTGGTCAAATATTTGAAGCAATATGTGAAATAAATGCATCATATCATATTGACTTGGATCAAATGATGAAGCTTGATCCTTACCTCAGGAGCCACATAGTTGGGAGTCCCACATGTTGTCTTAAGAAGGTTAACACCCTATGCATAAAGGCCAAGTTATAACACTGCAGATTTAACTTCTCATAGCTATGATGATAAATAAAATGAAATATTACCTCCGGAGGTTGTGCACTCAGTCCAAAGTCTGAAATTTTCAGATTTCCTTGGGAGTCTAGGAGAAGATTCTCTGGCTGTTCAAAAAAATTGACATGGTTTATGAAAATCATAAAGCAACATTAGCAATAGGGCCATTTCAAGAGGATAAGAAATCACCTTCAGATCCCTATGGTAAACCCCTTTGCTGTGGCAGTATTCCACACCATCAATTAGCTGTTGGAAGTATCTCCGCGCTTCAATCTCACTTAGTCGTCCATGGTGAACCTACAAAAACAGAAGGATGGCCACCATAAATCTTTTGACAAATTTAGCATAACAAGTTAACATACAGTGAACCGATGAACATGAGCCATGACATCCCTAGGGAAGCAATCAGGTTCGAAAGAAGAGAACTTACAATTTTATCAAACAATTCACCACCCGTGATGTATTCTAATATGATATAAATTTTGGTACGGCTTGCTAAAACCTGCAGAGCAGCAATCATCAGCTTATTACACCCAATTTCAATCATTCTTTCTTAATTTTCATAACGACGATATTTCACCAATATTTTTCTCTTGTATAAGAGGACAGAATCGATAAAAAAAAGGACAGAAAATGAAACTCAAAACTAGTCAATATGGGATTCAAGCACCAGTTTTCTGCATGGAAGATCACTCTCCCACACATACTGTACAGCCACCCAGATTACAAGAAGAGTTACATGCTTACCTCATGCAGACGGACAACATGTGGATGTCTAACAAGTTTCATTATGGATATCTCCCTTTTAATCTGCAAGAAGAAAATATGCTGATTACTACTGACATTCACTTCTATATCTTAAAAATACAAGATAGTAATTAGCTTCAGAAGTCTTTCTTGCTGCTGTTAACCAAATGAATCCTGTTAGCATTTATGTTTTCTTAAATCGCAATCCACATTCACTGATGATATATCGACTTGAGAATCTGGACTTTTAGACATCATTCAAACCGACAAGAAGGCTGAGCTCCATTGAAACCTTATGCCCCAAATACAACCATAAGAATGAAATGAAATCCACCCCCGCAGCAGTGATCAGATGTATGCAGACCTTACGCCCTTACCCCTAAATTGAGGACAGGGTTAAAGATACTTCTTCACCAACCCTAATCAGGATAAGTTGATATATTGATGACAAAATCTGTAAATTGCAACTTTTAGCAACTTCTGAACAAATGTGCCATTTTGGCATAAATATCTCAACTCTCTCTCAAAAAAGGTTCCTCCTGCAAGCTCTTAAAAATGACAAGGTAAGGAAACCCTCTTCAGCAAGCATCTCAACTAGAGGTTTGAGCCCCCCCAACAACAACAAAAAAAAACCTGCATAAAATGTTCTTATTTTGCCCAAAAAGGCTAATTGACAAATATCAACATCCACCAGTTACCAGCTACAACCTAGTTTAGCAGCTACCAGCTATTTTAACAACTAATTGAGCCAAACAAATATGCAATCATCACACAGCACTCGCATACCAGTGTACTAAACTTTTTTTAAAAATCAAAAAAAAAAAAAAACTCAATTACCCCGAGGAAGCAACAAAATTTAGACAAGCCAGCTTTGTATTTGACAACCCTTTTTAAGCTCAAAGGAAATCCCTCTAAATATACATAACATACTGTTATCAAAGACAGCAAGGAAGCATCATAACATCGCAATTCAGAAGTAATATTATAGGAAATCCATAGGATCAATAAAATTAAATCAACCAATATTAAGTTCAACAACTCAATCTTATCAAGGGTTTGAGGTTATGATATTAACCCACCAAAAGATTGAATATTTTCATCAACCGTGGCTGAATACCAAAGCGAAAGCGAGAAAATAACCTGATCGACCATCTTATGCTTGATTATGGTGCTTCGATCGAGAACTTTCATGGCAACGCTTTCACCAGTTTCAGTGTTCTGGGCAAACTTGACCTTGGCGAAATTCCCTTCCCTATCGTCCTCCCAATCTCATACTTGCCCACTTTCCTCACCACCATTTCTCTCTTCCTCTCTCTTTCTCTCTACCCGCTTAATTTCTCTCTCTAGAAAATCATTTGCTCAAATGGCATGCCCAACTCAATAGTCAATTCTCTCGCTCTCTTAACGCCTTTGCCCCTGTTTGAGCACTGCCCAGAATCCAAAATGATTTGCCAAGCTAAACAGGAGAAGAACACATCAAAAATTTTGGTGCATAAATTAGGTAGAAAAAGGAATTAATCGCTCGATGCTGGTATTTTATAGCTTGAGGTGGGGCTTTAAAAAATTGACTTTGTAGTTATGTTGGGATTTTGGTGTTGAGAGAGAGAGAGATTGCATGATTAAAAATAGCGAGTAGTACAATGAAGAATAGAAATGATGAGCAATTTGGCATTATGAAGTTGAAGTTGAACGATTTTTTTTTTTTTTTAATAGAAGTTGGAGTGATTAAGACTTCAGTTATTTTGATCAAAAAAATTAATACTTACGTTATGACTAGATTAATGTCATTCCCCTAATCCGGCAAATTAAAGTCAATCATAATTCACACCAATTTTGCAAACTAAAATTGTTTTGTCAAGAAAAATTAAAATATGGACATAGGCACATAGCTATCATCCTATCCTATCAATCACGAACTTTTTAATTTTTTAGCTCAAAATAAATTTTTAATTAGCTTAAATATTATTTTAGAGTATCCACAATGAGTTAGTATTTTAACCCAACTTGGTGTGGCCTACAGTGATATTATTAAAAGACCTATTTTTTTTTCTAAATTCTTATTTCTACAATGTAAGACTCATCGAGTAGATACCAATTTAAATAATTCACATGATTCCACTCATCAACATATTTTAATTAGTTTATTTATTTTATTTTACATTATTATTTATTTTTATAATATATATATATAAATTATTCAATACTCTATGTATATTTAAATTAATTATTGTAGGTTGCGATTTTTTTAAAACAAATAATACAATAATATTAGAAGTTTTATTAAACAAAAAAGATACAATAATTATAGTAATGTTAAATAATAATATTATTAGAATAGTAGTTATTAACTATTTTAATACAATAATACTAATATTAGAAATTATATTATTGTAATAATAATAATATTATTAGAAATTATAACAATAATAATAATAGTAATAGTAATAATATTATTTAGAAATTATAGCGAAGATACACAAAAAAAAAAAAAAATCTTCAAAGATTTGAGTCGTTGCGTTTTTGCCAACTCAATTAATGCCTAGCCTAAACTGATTTTCCTCATCTCAATTAATTGCATTTACATAGTAGCACTATTTGTTCTTAGTTGATTTAATTACCCAACAAATATTCCATTTCCCCAAGTCCTTTTTTAATTAATGTCTTGTGTCCCTCGTCGTCTAGTATGAAAATGACACCTTGCTAGCGAGTCACGGTTTAGGAGGCGCCGAGACACGAGTCTCCACACATGCCTCAAGACTCCACTTTTAGGTTATGTGAGGGCGCATGGACGTGAGGCCGGCCACATTACGCGCGCCTCTTTTCAGGTGTTCCATTACAACTGCTCTAAAATTGATGATAGGAAAAATAAGTGTCTGTGTAAAGTGTTAATTAGTGGTTTGAATTCAAAACTTATTGTTTGGTTTCCTCTTATTCCATACAGAATAATATAATGAATTATATACATTACTCTTGGATGAATTAGACATAGCTCCTCCAACGCTCTTGTAAGTTGAGGTAAATTCTCTATGTAATGGAACAAAATTGAATAATATACCTAAATCGATATCACTTGTATGGTCATGTGACGTATGAGTTGTCTCCTCCTCGTAAGGTTTGCTTTGTATTTTTAGGCTGCAATTGACTGAGGGTCATGAACTGATGATAAAGAGAAATTCATGTTTAATCTTAAGATAATATTTCATATAAGTTAGTCCAATATAATTATTATGATTTTTGAAAAAAGTGTTACTAAAGATTCTACATATAACCCAAAGTATAGTAATAATATATAGACTAGAAGGTGTTTATCTAATAAAAAAGGAGGTGCTTTGTATGAAAATTATACTACAAATTGGGAGTCAAAGATATGTTAGTTAGTACTGCATCAACCATTTCAGTGTTTGGGTTCGAGTTTATACCTCACTTTGTGTGAGTAAGATGTGGATGGACTATTGGGCTTAGGCTCATACCTGAGATTTGACAGTTTCTTTTTTCTAGTAACTGATAACCCACTAGGTTTCCCTGAAATAGGAGTTCAGTGAGCAAGCCCACTTACTCAAATAAGGTACAAGTTGAGAATTTCATTTTAAGGGAAGGGAAAACGAAGAGGGCAAAGTGAAAGGGGAAAATTACATATATGCATACGGATTCTATCATTATGATAATAATAAATTATGAGGACTCTAATTCTAAACCCTCTTTTTACAAGGATTTAATTAGGTGTACATATTAATCATAAAATGCGATACTATTAATTTCGAGTTGAAATTATGGTGCCAATTTCCCAAATGTGTGACTGTCAAGTCAAATCTCGTATACTGTCAACCAATTTATGAGTTGCTCATTTTCTTCTAGGAAAATTGAACCGCAATTAACAGCTAATCATTCGGTTTGAATTATTATGCAAACTGAGGCAACCCAAAGCCTATACGTATGCATTGATGACCATTAACGAGACTCCACGTCCAACAAATAAAAGCTACCCAAAAAATTGAGTATACATCATACAATTGAATTGCTGCTCCCCACATTGTAAACAATAGCCATAGCCTAACTCAAGGGTCACCATGATACCTACTTATCTGATGTTAGCGGCCACCTACCTAAACGCCTGATGCAACATAAAGTTTACAATGGTATCGATACTAGAGTTTTCCGATCAAAAATGCCTCTCAACTTCATAAATATTTATCTTTATTATTAAGGTCCTGTTCAATAATAGTGTATGGAGTCATTTTTATCGTTTTGATCAAGTCAAAACATTAATCAATCAAATATTAATGTTAAGTAAACTAGTGTTTTAACTAACGTTTGCAATAGCTTATAGCGTTTCAAGTAGTATTTACGAAAAGTTAAGAATATTAGTTTTTCACATTTAAAAGTAGCGTTTCATTTTTTTTTTTTTTTTGACAAAAGTATCTCTTGATTAATTTATATTTGACAAATTTTACGTCAATTTAGTATAATCAGCTAACTCAACCATTAAATTTACGGAACACATTTTTTACTGCTCAATTGAACAACTATCTCGCTAACGGTTAAAATCTAACAATTATCAACTACACAAATAATTATCTCGCTACTCAAACACTTCTTTTTGCTGAACAGGATCTAAATTAATTTGTTGTTTAAATATGTTATTAGTTATAAGAAAACATTTAAATTTGTCCATGGGGCCCACAACTTACCAAGCTGTAATCAGTTTCTAACCTTTTTTTTTTTCGTTGTGAGCCCCAAGAACAGAAACCGGCTACAACAAATAATCAGTTAACTCAAGGGAAAACTTAAATGTTTTCAAATAATTAATGACAAATTTGATAAAAAAAAGTTAATTCAGTAATAAAAACGAATATTTTACAAAGTTTAAAGACACTTTTGATTCAAGAACTCATTTATATTAGCTATGTTAAGATACATTACAACTGTCACCAAAAAAGAAAAAAATCATTTTAATAGTACTCTCAAGGATTTTAATATGACTTTCGAGGAAGTATATTTCCCTAGAGAATTTTGAGGGCCAAAAAATATAAAATACTATTTCTTTTTCTTTTCTTATGTAGTTTTAATCCCTGTAAGATGCGATGTTTCATTTATGCCAAGAATACAATTTTACAAAAGTTATTAATTGGTAAAATTTTAGTTTTGTTTGTTGAGTATATAGTTACTCTCTCCATTTCAAAATACATGTCACTTTAACTAACTTTTTTATTTCATAATATTTGTCACTTTACAATTTCAATCATATATTAATTATCAGTGTACTAATTTTATCCTTATTAATTACTTTATTTCTTTCCTTTTCTCATTAATTTTCTTCATTTCCAATAAAAATTTAGGGTAACTTAGTTTTTAACACAAATTTTGTCGTCAATTTAGTGTTTTCTTGGTACTCTATCATAACCTTAAAACGACAAGTATTTTAAAGCAGATGAAGAATTTTCTTTAAATAAAATCTCAGGTATCGTGAGTGTTTGGATGGAAATTTATGTGCCGCAAAAGCTTTAATTCTTAAGGTTCAAGAATTAACTTAACTATATTTAACATATATAGATCAAAGATAGAAAAAAAAACTTAATTTACAATTTGATTATTCTTTATTAATTGCGTGATGTATTCATAAAATAACACATAAAATTTTTAAAATGAATATTTGAATAGTAGGTTGATTAATATATTTTTGTTTTTTGTTGAGTAGGTTGATTAATATATATGGTTACACATATAGTGTAGTGTATTCATTGCTGTTGCTAACCACCTACAACTTTTTCATCCGTCCTATTTGTATCATTGTAATGCATGATATAGTAATTTTCACATCAAATAAAGACCGAATTTTAATTTCTTCCCTTACAAATCCACGAGACCAAAAAACTTTTCTTCGATTTAACTCTCATTAGACTCTTAAACTCATTAGAATCTTACAATTCTAATTTAGTTCTAAAATTATATTCTAAATCTCGTAATATGATTTTACGATTGTACAATTTGATCTACGATAATAAATAAATTTCATAAAGTGATCATACATAGTTATATTCAAGAATTCATAACGAAAATATTCTTTGTATTAAAATCTTCAATAACGTATAGTTGAATTGGATTTCTGTAAATTTTTATGAATGTATACTGAGATTTTTTCTTATAAAAAAGTTAATTATTATAAATAAATATTGAAATCTTACAATCTTAATCTGATTTTTTTAGTTCCAATTCTAATCACCTAGTTCGATTCTAACTAAGTTTTTGATTCAAGTAAACTTGACCTGATGTGGTTTCATCATTCTTTCTTTCTTTTTTTTTTTTTTTTTTGAGTGAGATATAGAATTCGTGCCTCCCAATAAACTCATCTTCACCTAGGACTAGGCTCTGGCTCAGGTCAGTTACATTTTAACTCGACTCGTCATAGGTTCGGGTTCAGGCTCGAGGCTAGGCTCGGGCTTGGCTCGGTTTTTTTCTAATTTTCTTAAAAAGTTTCTAAATTCAAGATTATATAATCAAAGGTAAATTCTATATTTTTGTATTAGATTCAAGAAATAAGGGTTTGAATGAAAATTTGATGATTTAGATGTAATTTTATACTATTTAGCCTAAATCGAGCCAAACCGAACCGAGCCGAGCTAAGGCTTGTTGAGCTCGGGCTCGATTCAGTATGCCTTTGAGTCAGCACGGGTTGAGCTCGGGCTTGATCTGACTCGAGCCTGAGCCGAGCTTTGACCAAGCCGAGCCCAAGCCGATCACAAGCCGGCTTAGTTTTGTTACAGCCCTCCTAGTAGGACAAACTAGAAATTCTTCTCTAAAGTTCAGTAAATCGATCCCTAGAAAAAAAAAAAAAAAAAAGTGAAAACCAAAGAGAACACAAAGGAAGGAGAAAGAAGAGGAAAAATAGCAAGTGTTGTCTGAAAATCCTCTCCAAAATCGTGAGCAAAGATGAAACAGACCCAGAATAATCGGTTCATTTACACAACATGAAGACAGAAATTAAGGAACAAAGGCAAAGGGCCTTATGGGTTGTGCTGTGGTTGTGGATAGGATGATGATTCTTGTGAGAGTCTCTCTCTTGCTTGTCTCAATCCTCTTAAAGTTGTTACAAATTCTATGTTTAAATACCATGACCTTAAACTGCATTTCCCAAACACAAAGTAACCCAACCTAGCCTATTGTTTCAAGGTTAGAGCCTCAACCTAGCTTATATTGTTTGAAGGTATATCATCTATATATCCACTACTAGCTTCAACTCTTTCCATGCTTTGCTTACTTTTCATAATTTCATATATCCCATATTAGTTGCATCAATGAAATGATCATTTTGGTCATAAAACTGAAGAAGAAGGTCTTTTGAATAGGATTTAGATCTAGGTCACAAATGGTCATTTGGTTCAATTTCAGATTGGGTCATGTTCGATTCAGGTTAGCCACTTTCAGCTCGAGTGCCTTCAGGTAGATTGATGTTTGGTTCAATATTCTTATCTTCCAAATAAAAATCACTTGAAAAAAAGTTTTGATGGTTAGGTTCGGTTTGGATTAGGTCAATTGGGGTTTTGGGTACACTTTGGTTTAGCTGTTTCGAGTGTTGTGGGGGCATGGATTCGGGTCATTCACTTCAACTTTTTCTTATACCAAGAAAAATAATGCATGTTTCAGGGGTAAAGGCCAAGAATGAAAGAGCATAATGAGGAGCAGGAGGTGGAGTGGTCCGAGGCACAGAAGATAAGGGTGAGTGTAGACCTTATACCAGCAGCCAAACAACTCCTTCAATTCTTAGCAGCCATCGACAGAAACCGGCACCTCTACGATGGACCAGCTTTGGACCTTGCCATTCACAGGTATAACAAATATATCATTACCCAAAAAGAAAACTTTTTTAAAAAAAATGCTTGTAATGAATATGGCTTTTCTTCTTTTATCATTTTCTTTCTAAATATATATTTTTGAGTATTAATTGACTAAAATGACTCATTATGATCTCTTAATTAGGTACCAGAAGTGTTGGATTCCTCTTCTGGCCAAACAAGCTCAGTTTGATGTATTAGAAGGCCCTCTGGTTGTGCCTCTTGACTGTGAATGGATCTGGCACTGTCACCGCCTTAATCCGGTTAGTCATGTACCCTTCCTTACCAGGGTAGGGCCAAATTGACTCGTTTAGTTAGACTTGTCAAATGAGTCGGCACTCTCATTGGGGGTACGAAGTTCATATTCAAGTTGGGTCATCATTTAATTTAGTACGGGGTTATATCTCAATTTGTATTAGTATTTAAATAATAGATTCATAATCTGTTCATGGGTCGTTAACTATGTGCATAAACTTTTGAGTAAACTAGTTCTTTAACATGGCATCCGAACCATGTTCCTTCTTTTATTTACTACCATCATTCTTATGTGATTTTCAATTTCTTTCCTCTTGTATAGTTTGTTCTGTTTAGTATTCTTATCCAATCAAATTGTATGACTAATCCTTGAGCAAACATCTCACTTCTTTATCGGTTTCTCAGACACATTACAAGGCAGATTGTGAGCAACGGTATGGGAGAATTCTTGACAACTTCAACGTTGTGTCTACAATCCAAGGCACTTGCTCTAAACAAACCGAAGAAATTTGGACAAGGATGTACCCAGAAGAACCATTTGAACTCGATTTAAATGGTCCTTGCCTTAAGAGTACTGATGGAATGAACCAATTCGATCACTCCGTAAACAGCACAGACTATGATCTTGTATCAGCTGTCAAAAGGCAGAGCACTTTCTTTTACCAGGTAAACAAGAACCACACAAAAAAAGAAAAAAATTCTTCTGGCTTCATTTCTTCCAAAACATCTAAACTGATAATGGCCTGATAAAACAGACCCATACTTGATTACTAGATTAAGTGATCCAAACCGGCCTGATCGATTCAAAACCTAGAATATGATCTGATAAACTGATTTTGATCCAAATTGAATATACCCACTAAAACTGACAATAGACCCAAATGGGATCCGACACTCAGAAACTAACTCGACCCGAACATGTTTTGCCTAATCTAGACTCCAAATGCCTGTCAGTGCAGTACTCATAAGAATTTGCATATGTACAGGTATCCAGGCCTTTCATGAGCAATGACGTATTTCTGAAGGAGGCTGTTGAACGATACAAGGGTTTTCTCCATCTGATCAAAAGGAACAAGGAGAGGTCCATCAAGCAATTTTGTGTTCCGACCTATGATATTGATCTCATATGGCATGCTCACCAAGTGCTCCCTGCATTGTACTGTAAAGACACAGCTGCAATTTGTGGCCGGGTGCTTGAGCACGATGATACAGACTCTGACAGAACGGAAGGTAATAAGTTAGACGTCGGGTTCATGGAGACTACCAAGCTGTGGGAGGAGGTGTATCGGCAAAGGTACTGGAGGGCGGGAGCAATGTACAGAGGCAATGTACCCTCAACTCTTGCTCTTGATGCTCTTTTTTCAGAGGAAGTTCCTGGTAATGTAGTCTTTAACAACCAAGGGGATAGTGTGGTTCAACTTCCTGAGAAGATGGTAATCGAGGTAAGTTTTAAGGGTAAATATCCATGGACTAGGGCACATAGAAATATTCATGCACTAGAAATATTCATGCATTAGGTCTGCTGATGAACCACTATTAAACAGCCTCTAAGTGCTATTGGTATCTATGCTTGCGGGGGTAAGCTTCCCCACATCTGAATTTCCACACACTCTTTTCTCTGACAGGAATACCAGACATTGTTGTACGTTACCGAGTGCTAAATATGCATATTACTCCCAATTTCAAGCATCTTTTACACTTTGACAAGAGTTAGTTAAGGAGGCAACTTTAACCAGTCCAGTTCTTAGGAATAGACTTAGTTCTAAGGAATATGGTTCGGGTTTGGGCTTAAGGTTCAGTTACTTACAAATATGGTGGGATCCCATGGTCCCTTGAAATGAGAGTGCATAAGAAACTAGCAATCTAATTAACATTATTGATTTGCGAGTATGCTAATTTATTTTACAATTTCGAAGCAGATGATAATTTTTCTCCTATTTTAATTATTCATGTTATTTAACAAATTGAAAGGACTGCTTTTGCTCTTTCTATAATTATTACCTATAACTTTCTCTTTCCAGGTCCTGTCAGAGATATTGGAGGTTAAAGGCATACCTGAAGAGCATAGACACAATCTATTTGTGATTTTCAGCAAGCAATACAAAAATATTCACCGTACCACCAAGAAAAAGCTGAGCATTTCTTCAGAATCAGGGGTGAAGCAAGTAGCTAATTTGCAGTGCGAACCAACTGGAGAGCTGATCCTTGAACTAATCTCCGAAACAAACTCTGGGCAGACTGGAGAATCATCAAAAATTATGCTGGGAAGTACAAGTATTTCCATGGCAAATTTGGTTAATCCTGATCAAGGACTCTCGATGGATGCCTGGTTTGAGCTGTCTCCATCTCCAGAAAGCACAAATACTGAGCCAATCTCCCTGTGTATCTCTCTCTCATTCACTCCTCCCTTTAAGACTCCATATGTGCTCGATATGGTTCCTTCAAAGGGCCTTTTGGGAAGCGATGTCTCTCTTCTTGATGAGGCTGGCAACCAGATTATTGGATTCTATATGAGGTAATAATAATTTAATGCTCATGCATAGACTGAAAATGATCATTTTTTTGGTGAATTTAAAGCTGTTCATGGATTCACAGGCAAGGAAAAACTGGAGA
This sequence comes from Talinum fruticosum, assembly GCA_021018815.1. Classification (NCBI taxonomy): domain Eukaryota; kingdom Viridiplantae; phylum Streptophyta; class Magnoliopsida; order Caryophyllales; family Talinaceae; genus Talinum; species Talinum fruticosum. The sequence goes on from JAITYX010000019.1 coordinate 360,887, forward strand.
GAAGGAAGTCACTGGTATTTTAGGATCAGGAGAAATCTGCATCATGGCAAAGAATGTCGAAAAAGGATGGACTTTGATGGACTCGTCATGGGATTTACATCCCCGAGACAAACCAAGCAAACAGGGAAATGTGTATGAGCTCATGGGTCAAAGAAAGGTATTCATTCATATGTTTTTAAGTACATTATGGCACCGGCTTCTAATTATGGGCGACATTTTCAACTTACTAAATCAAAATGCGTATTTGACCTATATAACTTATGCTTACTTTTTAAATTGTGCCATTTATCAAGGTGATTATAATGCCTGGTATAAAATCAGAGTATGAAACCGAGTGTAACAAACAGCTGGAAGACGAGCAGAACTGCATCACTGCCTTAGAATTCTCTTCTCAGCATCCCTATGGAAGAGCAGTAGCACTCTTCAACTTGAAATCTGGGTTTCTCGAGGTACTTTTATTGCTCTGCTTGTCAAAATTATACCTGATATCATACACATTAGGCCAGGCTAGAGATGATTTGAGATGTCACTCACTAAACACGAAAATTTGACAAACAGATCAAGGAAGACTGGTTTCTCACACCAGGAATCATCTCAGCCTACATACTCCGTGACATTTTGATCAGCAACCCAGCTGCCTTTAGACTCACTGAAACATGTAGGAGCGACAAACTTCAAGCCTCAAAAGTGGATGAAACTACTGTATATGGTGGGGCTTGTAGCGGAGGTGGAGGTCGTTGTGGAGGAAGCTGTGGTGGAGGACGCTGCAATGGAGGATCATGCGGTGGAGGACGCTGTGGAGGTTCCTGCAGGAGCAGTGCTCGTTGTGGAGGACGTTGCGGAGGATCTTGTCGAGGTCTCTAGCGATTGAGCTCCATGAAGCTGGCTTTCGTTCCAAAGAAAAGAAGATGCTTAATTAGTGGAGATGCTAGAAACCTCGCGAGTTTGTTAAGCATAAATAAATCGTATAAGTTTTTATGTACGAGTTTATGTTTGTAACAATGTTTAAGTCATGTATACTTTCTAGCAATAAATGTAATCGGATCTGAGTGACCCTAATTTAAGGCCATGTTTGGTAAACAATTATTAACTATTTGTATCAAATGTTTGAATTAGTTATTTTTTAAAAAGATGTTTAGTAAAATTAGTTGTTTGGAGAAAAAATGCTTGATGAAATTTGTATTACGTCTTTATTTCTAAGTTGTCCTTTAATTAAATATATATATTTTTATTAATTATTTGTTTTCTTTTTAATAATTATATTTGTAATCTATCTAATATAAGTATTTATTATATTCAATTTAAATAAAAACAATATGAAGTAGTAAAAACAATATTATGATGATGATGATGATGATAGTTGGTGGTATATGGGTACTTTCTTTAAACTTTTGAGTAAATGTGTCATTTTCACGGACAATTATTTCCAAAAGTCTAATGGGAAGAGTTGTTTATCAAAGAGTTGTGTCGAGCCAAACAGTTGTTCCAAATAATTGTTTACCGAATACCCATTTAACTCGTTTAACTTAGTCAAAATGTTTAAACTCCTCCAAATAACTCTTTTTACTCCAAACAGTTGTTAACTAAACATCCCCTAATAAATATCTTAAATGAAAATTAAAATTTTTTACTTAATTTTATATAATACTACTCCCTTCATTTCAAAATACATATCGTTTTAAGGTTATGCAGAAATATCAAGAAAACATAGAATTTAAGACAAATTTTATATTAAAAGACTAAGTTGCCCCTATATTTTATTGTAAATGAAAAAAATTAAAAAAGAAGAGAAACAAAGTAATTAATAAGGACAAAGTTGGTAAATTAGTAATTAATGTATAATTGAAATTGTAAAGTGACAAGTTTTACAAAATGAAAAAACTATTTAAAATGATATGTATTTTGAAATGAAGTAAATATCCTTCTATAAACGGTATAAACCACAAAAGTCCTGATAACAAAAACTGACACATTTTTTTAAAAGGCCACACCTATAACAAAATGACAATAAAGATTTACGTGATTGTGTTTGGCTTTGGCAGCCTCAGTGAGCCCAATATATCACATATCTTGCTTGGACATGTCGAGAAGAACAAACCAGAAACAGCAATCAGGCAAAAACAACATCTAAGCCATGCTTCTCCTACTCATCCTCCTCTTCCTCATTGGAGCTTTCTCTCTCATCTTCCTCACTCTCCCAAACCTCAGAAAACATGAAAGACTTCATCTTCCTCCAGGACCCAAAGGCCTCCCCCTCATAGGAAACATACACCAGTTCGACTCCTCCGCCACCCACCTCTACTTCTCCAGGCTAGCCAAGACCTACGGCCCCATTCTGTCCTTGAAGTTCGGGTTTCGATCAGCGGTGGTGATTCAATCGGCGAGTACAGCAAAGGAGGTCCTTAAAACACAGGATCATAACTTCTGTGTCAGGCCACCCCTTACTGGGCTCCAGAAACTCTCTTACAATGGGTTAGACATAGCTTTTGTGCCCTATGGTGAGTATTTTAGAGAGATTAGGAAGATTTGTGTTGTCCATTTGCTTGGCTCCAAGAAGGTCCAGTCTTTCTCTCCCATCCGACGAGAAGAAGTCTCTAGAATGATCCAGAAGATCTCTTCTCTCTCCTCTGCTTCCGAGGTTGTCAACTTGAGTGACATGCTCACTACCCTTACCAGCTCTATCATTTGTAGGATCGCTTTTGGCAAGAGGTAATTATATCTAATGTTTAATAGCATTTCCTCTATCCCCAACAGATAGTTTATGTTAGAATATTATAAGAGAATAGTAACATCAAGAGCTTGTAATTCAATTGGTACGGACGTAGAGTTTTATATTTTCCTATAAAAATTTGAATTTTAATGGTCACAAGTTCTTTGATAGAAGTTGTGGACTCCTAACACAGAATCAAGCCTTCATTAGACTTAGTTCAATAATTGTGTGTCTCTCACCCTAATCATAAATTCAGTACACTAACTCACTGTAGAGGAGACCCTTCATATTCCAATAAAAAACGATCTCTAGTTCATAGACATACTATATAAAATCTAAAACAGATGAACAATGGCTAAATATTACACAACTTGGCCTCCGTGAGACCTCATTAGGCCTCAAATTACATTGCATGATACATTCATACGCCATCAAAGGCAATATATATATATATATATATATATATATATATATATATATATATATATTTATGGGGTGGAGATATATGAGTTTGACATGTTACTTTTTTAATCCGTCACATTTTTTAGACTTTTCTAAAATAGAGGTGTAAGCGTGTGGGGCAACTTACAATCCAAATATATATATATCTACAATTAAACATGTGTTACATATAAAAAAAAATACCGAGATGAGGGACACCTAGAAAATCAAAGGAAAATGATAAATGTACAATCAAAGGCCTCTTCAAATCAAACAAGTTGGTTCACACATGATATAGGAGGATTATAAGATTACAGTCTCTTTTATGAGGAAAAATAGGATCTTTTAATTAGGGCTCAAATCAAACAAGTTGTTTCACACATGATATAGGAGGATTATAAGATTACAGTCTCTTTTATGAGGAAAAATAGGATCTTTTAATTAGGGATGAAATGGCAGGTTTGGATTGGATGGAGCATTATCCACATTCATATCTCAGTTTAAAAAATTGTACTCATATACTTGTATCTATAGTCATCAGGTTTTGAAAATCTATATCCTACCCATATCTATTGGATTTTTTGGGTTCGCAAATTTTAAGTAGAGTTGAATGTCATGAGAAAAAAATACATACATCGATATATGAGAATCATTGAAGTTTTGTCTGATGAGATTAAAATTATTTTTACTTATAAGAAAATTGCAATTTAATTATAAAGCATGTAAGTCTTTTTTGTACATCTCATATGATAATTGATATAGTCGTTAGTTGTGTGAAGAAAATTTTCACATTAAACAACCCCGGATACATGTCGAGTGCAAGTGCGAGCGGGTGAACCCCGTACCCGCACTCAAATCCCGTCCATACCCATGTTTTTAATGTTTTTTATACCCAAATCTATTATAAACGAGCAGATTTAGATTGAATGGCCGGAGTTTTGGGATTTGGGTGAAATTTCATAACTACCATTAATTGAACAAATTGAAAGAGTACCTGATGCAATGCAAAGTAGAACATAATATCTGGCATGGGAAGAAAATGAGTGCAAGGCTTGAAGAAATCCAACCAATGCTGAACGAGTGGTACAAGTGGGGTTTTTGCTGTTCATTGAATTGATTAAATTTGTGCATATATACACACAATGCGACAACAAGGGTACAGAGGTTTTATATAATTCTTGTCTAAATTGAACAAATTGAACTAGTTGATCCTTGTCTAAATTGAACTACTAGAGTTAGTACAACGATATATGTTAGTACAAATTAGAGCTTTTTTAAAATTGATAAACTGACCCATCCATTTGTACCCTCTATCTCGTATAAATCCAAAGGCTGCGACTGAATCGAGGGAATATATCAAGCTCATATTATCCCCACACCGCACAGATTTAGACCTGAAGGGGAGTGTGGAACATAAGATGAGTGGGCTAGTGGTACGAACTAGAGTTGTAATTACAAAAAAAAACTACATATATGCAATTAAATCAAAGTTTGTCTTTATTAAATCTATACATGCTAAAGATTTATTTAATAACCAACTTAAAAGTTTAATATAATAATATCTACCATGTTAGTTTTTATTTTTAGTTTATAATCTTATAGCTCAATATAAATGCATATAACTTTTTATGCCTTTTTCATAACTAATTTTACTACTCCTTAATGTTACAAAGAATAAAAATCTCTCTAAAATTTGATACTTACTAGTTCAATTTTACATATGCCTCTTTTAAAATTTAATGAATTTTTATGTGAAATTTTAAATTTTGCCGCAACTGGGAGTTAACAGAAGACCCTTGATTGTGATCGGGCGTAATAACGATACATATACAAACAGGTACAATGGAGTTGAAAAGAGCAGATTCCACAACCTCCTAAATGAAGCTCAGGCTATGCTCACAGCCTTCTTCTTCTCAGATTACTTCCCTTTCGTCGGTGGCTGGCTGGACAAGTTAACGGGACTATCCTCGAGGCTCGAGAGGGTTTTTAAGGAACTAGATGAACTTTATGAAGAAATCATCAATGATCATCTCGACCCGAACAGGCCTAAATCTGACAGTGAGGACATTGTTGATGTTCTTCTGCAATTCCAGAAGGAACGTTGCTTCTCATCCCATCTCAATTTGGATCATATCAAAGCAATATTAATGGTAAATATCTTCAATAATCCTATCTATATTCATAAGTCATAATCGTTCCTTTGTTTTGAATTCAAAGAACTTCTCATTATTGCCTCAGGACAATGCTTTACCATCAGTATTTTGTATCAAGCGCTCTTAGCTCAAGTGGTATACTCTCCACTAGAGTATAAATACTGGTGGCTCACAATTTCTTTAGGGTTCCTGCAGGCTCCTTGTGAGCCTAGTTTCACGGCTTGGACTTTGTTGAACCTAGTCTAATGATTGTGCAGCCGCCCTTGCATGTGGTTTAATGTTTGTTGAGTAGGTATATGTCATCTAGTATTATTGTACCATTATTAAAAACGACAAGAAAAAATAAATTTGTTGAACCCTATCTATCAAGTAGGTATATGTCATCTAGTATTCTTGTACCCATTATTAGAAACGATAAGAAAAAATAAATAAATTTCTTACAAGATCATTTTCATAAAAAAATAAATTCATATTGACATATTGATGGAGACGAAGTAGAGTCCAAAAACTTTTAAGAACTTGATTTGTGGCCATAACTCTTTTATAGAGGATTCCAAGCAAAATTTCACCACCACAAAGTGTTCCAGTTATAGGAAATGGCCAAAGCAATAATGCCGTTTTGTGCAGGACATAATTCTAGCAGGGACCGATACAAGTCCACCTTTGGTGATTTGGGCAATGACAGAGCTCATAAAAAACCCCACGGTAATGAAGAAGGTGCAAGATGAGTTGAGAACTGTGATTCAAGACAAGAGATTCATTGAAGAGGGCGACATCCCAAAGCTCAAATACTTCAAGGCGGTAGTGAAAGAAACATTTCGTTTACACCCGGCTAGCCCGTTGCTGATTGTTCGTGACACACTCGAAAAATGCACCATAGATGGCTACGATGTCTTGCCCAAAACCTTGGTTTTTGTGAACGTTTGGGCAATCGGGAGAGATCCCAAATCTTGGAAGGACCCAGAAACATTTATGCCCGAAAGGTTTCTGGAGAGCTCAATCGATTTTAGAGGACAAGATTTCGAGCTGATTCCTTTTGGAGCGGGAAGGAGAATGTGCCCTGGCATGCATCACGGTGTTGCTAACTTTGAAGTTACGCTTGCCAATTTGCTGTACTCTTTCAAGTGGAAATTGCCTATTGGGTTCAAAAAAGAAGATATTGACACTGATGTGATCCCCGGCATCACTGTGAAGAAGAAAAATCCACTCTGTCTTGTTGCTAAGAAGTTCTCCACGGTGCTACCTTGTGGCTAAGAAATTTTTCTTATAGAATAATCATCCCAGAGTTAAAATCTTACTTTGAGTATGATGTATTTTATGATAAAGTACTTTTATATTTTTATCAAATAGTTGAAAAAATGAAGAAAATATCTCAAAAAAGGATATTTATTATTATAGTAAATATGTCATTTTATAAAAAATTTTCTTAACAAGGTTAATGAGGAGTCACCAGTCATGTGCAAGACGCGTGCCGTTGAAGATCAGTGGGGCTCGTCAAAGCTGTGATATAAAAAGTAAAAAGAAAGAAAAAGGCTGAAGCCCACCCAATTCTCAATATCGAAGATTGGGTAGAAGCAAACTTTTCTTACTGTATTGGGTTGGGCCAGTGCTGCATCTTGGGCTGGATGGATCTTCTATTTATCTGGGCTGAGAAAATGGGTTTATTAGTGATGATCTGCTATAAAATATCCAGCTAGTGGACTGGTCATCAGAGCCTAATGAAACAATTACTTTATAAATAAGTAACAAACAATCTGTAAGTGTAGGTTTCAGTTAACTCAATTCGTAAATTTATATGAGTTATTATCAGATAATTGAATTCCAATTCCGATTGTGTCGGTTTTTGTGCCTTATTCGTACACAAAAAATGAAAACTATTTGTAGAAAGGTAGTTGTATAAACTAAAATATAGGATATAAGGGCATAGATTGAAAGGAAAAACAAATTAAATTTTATGAGTAATATTTTCACAATTAGGTAATCAATTTAGCTTTGAGAAAGTGGTTTAGAAATTAATACCTAAATTTTAACAATTACTTTAAAAATAATTATTCAAAGAATTTGTAAGTCATCGTGCAAACTACTATAGAGAATCATCAGTCATTGGAAATCAACTCATCCTCGATATAATTTTAGATTCTAAATAACCCCTCTTAAATTGCTTCCCTCCTTTTTCTATTCTTTTGAAATTCAAACTAAATTATTTTTATTTTATCAAAAATATCTAAAATATAATTTATGAAAAGATGATCTCATATATATATATATATATATATATATATATATATATATTACTCATAAAATTAGTACACTTTTACTATGCATTTATTTAGTACACTTTTACTAAATATTATTATAAATATTTATTTATAAAAAACTAACCATTAAAAATATTATATGGCTAGCAATAATTATGCAGTTATCAAGTTTAAATTATCATTCAAATAAAAGTAAATCTAACTTAAAAATTAGACCTTGATAAAAAGAAATTTAAAAAATTTCTTCCTTAACAAATATATATATAACATAGATAATTTTTCCCTCTAATTAGCTCTTAAATTCCATTTTCCTTCCAAATTAATTCTTTTACTTTAAATTGGTTCTCCCTTTAAATATATTAGTATAATCACATTCATCTCTTACTCTCTACATATTAATTAGGCTATTGTTGGATGGAATCTCTTTATGTGTAAAAATTATTTATTTTAACTCAAATTTCATATTGTTTTAGTTAGAAGCTATTATATCTTTTAATACTACTTGAATTATGATCTTTTCTTCTTTTTTTTTTTTTATATTTCATATCATTATCATGTCATGACAACAACCCTATAAGACAGTATTTAAGTGGGTATAAAATTTCTCATAAATACGATCATGATGTTGTATATTGGCTCATCAATATATTTGAATATTTCAATTTAATAAGTGAATATTTTGAATTAAATTTTTTTATTTTTATTTTTTTGTTTTTTTGTGAGTATTTCCAACTTTTGATATACTTCTATATTCTAAAACTTTTGATGTACTTTTATATTCTAAAAATGTAATATTACTTATATTTCTCTCCAAATAAATCAATGGATATAAAAAGAAAATTATTAATGAGTCATTATTGTTTAATTTTTAGTTCATAATTGACATTTATCAATGTATATGTGTGTTTTTTGTTTTGGCCGAGGGTATAATCCGTTTCAGGCCACAAGTTTTTATCAATGTATGATTATATTATTATATTATTTATTATCAATTTTAATTACCAATAAAAATATAAGTCTTCAAACTTTATTGTAGATTTTAAATAATTGAATTTTATGATAGTTGAATTATATGTACTCCTTAAAGTTTTTTATTTTTTTACAATGTTGGAAGATTACATTCATTTGAATTAGACTACTAAGGTATAATATTTATATATATGAAAACTTTAATAGAAATGTACTCCTTTATGTGTTCATATAAATTATATGCTTATAAATTCTATAATTTTAAATAGATTATTTTCAAGGTAAATATCTATTCATCTTATTGTGAGGGTAGAAATGGAGTTTTGTGTGTTAGTATTGCAATGATATATGTTAGCCAATTATTGATAATTTATACCCATATGTATAAGCATTTTAATAATGGTTATTAAACTCCCGATACGAATGTAACAATCTTACGATTCTACGATTCATTGGAATCTTATGATCCTAATTTAATTCAAAAAATGTATGGTAGAATTATGAAATGATTCTATGATTCTACGACCCTCGATTCATTAGAATTTAATTTCGTAATTCTAAATAAAATTCATAAAGTAGGTACAGATAATTATATTTTGTATCAAAATTTGTCACAAAGTATAGTTGCACTAGATTTTTAAAAATCTTTATAAATGTTACAAATATTTTTATTTTTATTAAAAAACAATCTTATTATTACAAACAAATAGTAGAATCTTATGATCATCGATTCAATTCTATGATTCCGATTCTAATCCCACCCCCTCTAATTCAATTTTAACTAGGATATCAATTCTAACAACCTTGATTTTAATAGGTTATAATATATATACTATGTGACGATTAAATTTTTGGTTTACGTATATAATTAAGTGTTTTAATACGTTATAATATATATAGTTAGCCGACTAGATTTTTAGCTCATATCATGATATTTTTTCCCTAAATATTTTTTTACATTATTGAGCATTATTTTTTATAAAATAAATATTATGCATTCTATTATGAGTTATAGAATAAATAGCAATAATTTTGAGACGATATTTTATTACTTTATTCATAATTAGGATTAACATAATTTTTTATTTCTGAAATTTTTTTAAAAAGTATTATTACAAAATATTTTTATCATTTAGAATTTATTTTTTGATATAACAATTATCATTGAAATTTCACCTATTAAATGATAAAAATTTTTATTTAATATTTCTACATATTAAAATTTTCCGTGCTTTAGCGCGGGTAAAAACTTTTTGATGATGCTCTAATATATGAAAATAAGGAATTTAATTCTATGTACTTCTAAAATGAAAAGATATTGATACAAATAATAGTTTCTTATTCTATTTTCATTTTTAAGAGGATCCTCGCTTTGATTTCGCCCAATTCTAGGAATGTATGGCAACTTTTTTTATTGCAAAAAACATGGGAGGATTTTATAGGCTTAATCTTTCTCTCTCTTTTCTCTAAGAGTATATACTTCAGGAGTATTTCAAAATTTACACTAAAGCGAGCTATTTCTTATTGGTGATGCTCTAATATATGTCTTTATCTGATCTATTAAACTGAAAAGCAAAAACAATTGTTAAATATATGAGACGATCTCATTAATCATTGTTAAATTACTTATGAGTTATATCTTTTCTTTTATTGGACATGTATATAGCTAAAATGTATTTTTCTTTATTTTATAATTTTTTTATAATAAAATCAATAAAATTTAAATTAATGGTCAAGACCGAGATTTCGATATACTAAGTCTCATACTTTATTTCCCAAAATCCTATTGTTGTGTCCTTTGTCCAAAAATAAAATATCTTCCACTGTAAGCTACATTACAAATGCCACTCACATCACATGCATATATGATAGATTTGAGAGTGACAAGCTCCAAAAAGAAATCATTGTATGGCTTTATTTTTTATCTTCATGACCATTGTGTTTTACTTTTGGGGGCAGAACTATCATTGTTTTATCGAGATATTGGATTATCTTACTATTGTGTATTTCACTTTTTTTATTCTATCATTTTATTTATTTTTTTGTCTCCACTATCACTATATTTATTTTTTCGGTTAAAAATACCACCATATGATCTAGTGACCTGCTATTGTAGGTGATTGATGATTTTTCTTTTTTATTTTTGGCCATTCTAAATTGTAGAAATAATAAGAAGTGATTTTTTTTTTATGGCAAAACGACATTACATCATACAATCTTAAACCCTAGTCAATCTATCTCCCTCTTCAATTGAACATCTTCGTCCCATCCTCCAAGTGAGCTATAGAAAGTGAAAATAGGTTATAGAATAGATTTCGCTTTGTGAACTAAAAGTGCAAAATGTCAAGTTTGAGTTTAGGAATAAGGATTGATACCTTGAAAGTTGTTTGGATAATTATTCACGAAAGGAAGAAATTGTAATGATTCAACCCATCAAACATCGGTTGAAAGATGTGAGACTCGAAGACGAATATGGAGTTTTTGAATTTGGCAAACATGGTATTGAGTTTCAATGGAATTAAAGATCCCAATTCTTCGCCTCCATGTCGCACACCAACAGTTTGACAAAAAGTTTGACAAAATGCTTGAGTGAGTTCTTAGATTTTGTTAATGTATTTACTTAAAATATGATGTTTTAGATGCAAGAAAGTTTTATTAGAAATGTTTATATTTTGATATGGTCTATATACCAGTAAAATTAAGTGAATAAATAAAACAATGATAGTTTTGTCCCAAAAGCAAAACATAATGGTAATGAAGATAAAAAATAAAATAGAGCGGTAGAATGAAAAAGAGTAGAAAACACATTGGTAAAACAATCTAAGAACTCCAAAATATGGTGGTAATGAAAATAGAAAATAAAACAGGGTGGTCGAATGAAAAAAATAGAAAACACAACGATAAAACAATCCAAGAACTCGGCTAGTAGTACATATGGTATATCAATCATATAAGAGGAATAGAGAGCAATATAACGTGAGCAGGCGGTAGCCTTGGGCATAGGCATGCATAGTCACCTCTTCTATACTATCATTTCCATCTCTCCAACTGCGGTTACATAAAAAGAAATCAATATATAAATAAACAAAAATTAAAAGACACGAATGTAAACAAATACAAATAAGTTGTTAAAATATAAACGAAAGAATATAAAAGAATATAAACGAATATAAATAAAAATAAACAAACATAAAAGAACATAAACAAATATAAATGAATATAAAATATAAATAAATTTCGTTTTTATTTAAATTCGAACGGACTCTAAATAAGTTATAATTCAGAGCTTTAAATCTTAACTTAATATTTCTATGTTTCATCTTTCTAATCTTTTAAGCGTAAATAAAATTAATTTATTAGATAAGAGCCTAATTACCCAGAAACAGGTAGCCATGCCTATGGTGCTACGTCTTTTTCTCTTCCTCCTTGCAGTTTTCTCTCTCCTCTTTCTTATCCTACATTGAACATGGAAGATCTAATCTTCCTCTGGGTCCCAAAGCCCTCCCTCTCATCGAAACCGACACCAGTAAGACCCATCAACTGCACCCCACCTCTACTTCTTTAATCTCGCCAAGACCTACGGCCCCATCTTGTCCTTGCGGCTCGGGTTCAGATCAACAGTGGTGATTCAAGTAGCTAGTCTAGCCAAGGAGGTCCTTAAAACACAGGATCATAACTTTTGTAGTAGGCCTGCCATGGTTGCTCATCAGAGACTTTCTTATAATGGGTTAGACTTGGCTTTTGCTCCATATAATGGTTACTATAGAGAGATGAGGAAGTAATGTGTAGTCCATTTGTTCAGCTCCAAGAAGGTCCAGTCTTCTGCCCGGATTCGACGAGAAGAAGCGTCTAGAATGATCCAGAAGATCTCTTCTCTCTCCTCTGCTACCGAAGTCGTTAACTTGAGTGAGTTGATTAGGGATCTTACCAGCTCCATCATCTGTCGGATCGCTTCTGGGAAGAGGTAGCTTCTCTTTCTAGCCGTTGCTCTGTAACGTATGTGAAATTCTATGGAAGTTGCTTGACTAGCTAACAAGGTAGTTCCTTGAATAATAATCAAACATATTTTTCAAAAGTTGAATCGTAAAACCTGCAAAATACTCTTATAAATTATAATCAAGCTCAAAACTATAATCCTCATTGTGAAAATACGTATGAAAAATGAAACAAATGACATATTTGTTTAAAATTGAATTGACAATGGAGTTATATTGTTAAATTTGGTAGTACTAAAAAATCAAAATAACAATTTACTGAATATAATATTATCGACTCATATTTGACACCGTTGAATTTATTTGTTTAACACATGTTTCCAAGATATTTAAAAAAATGAACTTTTGGGTGTTGTTCCATATGATAAAATAAATGGCGCTACAAATGTATGAATGTTTGTGAGAATTACTCTCTATTGTTAATTGATTATGAGATGGAATTTTGGCAGTCTTAAACTTACACACGTTGCTTCTGTAATTAAGGCCCTATTCATCTAAAATTTAACCGCCCTCATCCAAAGTAATTGACAATACTATAATTTTTATGTATAAACAGGTACAAGGATGAAAGTATTGATGATATGAATCGATTTCATGGACTCTTGAATGAAGCTGAAGCGATGCTAGCAACCCCCTTCTTCTCCGATTATTTTCCTTTTATAGGAGGCTGGATCGATAAGCTAACCGGATTATCCTTCGAATTTGAGAGGGTTTTCAAGGAAATGGATGAATTTTATGATGAAATTATAGATAATCATGTTGATCATAATAGGCCTAAATCTGAGCATGAGGATATCGTTGATGTTCTTTTACAGCTCCAGAAGGAAAGTTGCTTCTCTTTTGAGCTCACGTTAGACCACATCAAAGCAATATTAATGGTAAGTCCATAGAAGCTAAAGCAAGCCATCAATTTTTTTATTTTAAAAAACGAATGAGACGGAGAGTTAATGTAGCCATAATTAATTGAATCCAGATAATTTTAAAGACGCTGCTATTTATGTAAATGATACCCACATTTATTAAATGCATAAAAGTAAGGGAGATTGGATGAAAATAAACTAATTTTTTGAACGAAATAAGTCATTTTTTTTATCTGAAAAGTACAAGGAATTTGACTTTTGTAAGAGGGAGGAAAATTAAGTGCATAATATGACAAATTACGTTTTACATGTCTACCAGATTTCAAAAGAAATCAAACAAATATAATAGGTCACCATTGATATCTACCAAATTAGCTTTCCAATGAGTCGAAGACGGTCAAACTTGATGGTAGTTTGACAAAAAATACTCCCGAAAAATCATGTTGTTCACGTACAAAAAAAAAAAACTTATTATCATTCACTTGTCCTAAAATTTAGTTTATTTTCATCCAATTTTGTATAAAAGAAGTGTTGCGAGATATTTTTCTTCATATTGTTGTTACTCTGTCATTTCTTTTGTCAAATTAGGACCCTGTTTGGCAATCACACGTTAGATGTTACTTATTTGTATTAGCTGTTAGCTGTTTATATTATCTGTTTGACTTAGTTATTTATATTAACTGTTTGAGAAAAAGGTGTTTGGTAAAATTAGTTGTTCCTAACAAAGGTGTTTGGTGAAATTTCATTTATGCCCATAGGTCAATTTCATTAAGCTGGTTTATACATTATAATTATTTTTATTTCATATTCATCTTTCTTCTCAAAATTAATTAAGAATTATGTGATATATAAAATTATATTTATACCTTTTATATAATTTTAATTATGTATATCTTTTTGAAGTTTATTTTTAATAATACATTTGACATTTATGTGATAAAATTATTTATTTATTATGATAGACTAAATTATTTGTCAAAATATAGAAAATATTAAAATAAAAAATATTAACTTAAATATTTATAATCATCCTCTACTATTGTTCCAAAATTGGAAAAATATAAACTAAAAAATTCTCACATAAGTGTAATTTCAATGGCAATTAGCATAATTTCACCCAAATGTGAAGGATAATATGTTAACTTCAGGTATTAATTGTAATAAACTCTTCCAAAAGTTATTCCAAAGATCTTTTGTAAAAGAGCTTTTGGATCAAAAAGTTATTCCAAAAAATCTTTAACAAACAGTCCAATTAATTTTTTGACCCAATCAAACAATTATTTATAATCATTTGCTTTTAAATTAACCCACGGTAGCTTATTTTGATCTAGTGCTAATTATTTATACTTACTTAGCGCTGGCAAAAATTCGGGTTCGGGTCGAAATCAGGTCGGTCACTTGGATGGAATTTTTTGTCCGATACTTATTTCGGGTCGAACAATTCGGACAAGCGCAAAATCAGGTTAAAATCGGGTTCGGACAATAGAAGTATGAAAATTTTATGTCAAAATTTAAAATTCGGATAAAAAAGTCATACACAAACCCGATTTTTTCGAGTCGAACAAATTCGGGTAATCGGATCGAACGAAATTTTGCCAGCACTACTCCCACGGGATTTGTAAGAACGCTTTATTGCTTTTTTTCCAAAAATTGTGATAAAACATTTCTATGATTTCTCGGATATACAAAGATATAATATTAGTATTCTATCGAAAAAATTAAATAAAAAATATCTCGGATATATATATATATAAGACATTTCTTAAATGTCATCTGTTTACTTTAAAGTTATATTATCATATATTAAATTTAAAAAGATGGTATGATTAAATATTATAATGGTGGCACAACTTATAATTTATATAAAATAAATTTTTACACATGATTTTTTACAATTAGAAAATCACGTGTATGATACGTATTCATGGATAGGTTAATTTGATTGGTGTATCATTTTATTCTCGTTAAAATAACTGATATATATTACAACTTTATAATTCATAATTAAATAAAATAATTAAAAATTTTGGTTATTTAAAATCCTATAACACATTAATTTAGGTTGAAACAAGACATATTTAAGTATATCTTAATTACTAAGTCAAATATATATGGCTTATAATGAAAACTAAAGCAGCGATCTTATGCAGAACATAAATCTAGCGGGAACTGATACAAGTGCATGTATGGTTGTTTGGGCAATGGTAGAACTGATGAGAAATCCGACATTGATGAAAAAAGTGCAAGACGAGCTTCGAAATGTGAGTCAGGGCAAGAGTTATATTGAAGAGGAAGACCTTCTACAGTTAGGCTATTTCCATGCAGTAGTAAAGGAAACATTTCGATTACATCCTGCTGATCCATTGCTACTTGTTCCTGAGGCATTCCAAAAATGCACCACAAAAGGGTATGATATTTTGCCTAAGACCTTAGTAGTTGTTAATGTGTGGGCGATTGGCAGAGATCCCGAATCTTGGATGGACCCGGAAATATTTATGTCCGAAAGGTTTTTAGAAAGTTCAATTGATTTCAAAGGACATAATTCCGAGCTGATCCCTTTCGGAGCAGGAAGGAGAACATGTTCCGGCATGACTCTGGGTGTCGCTAATTGAGGTCTGAAGAAGGAAGACATTGATTATGATGTCATCCCTGGAATAGCTATGCATAAGAAGAATCCACTTTGCCTCATGGCAAAGAAGATTTCTCCTATAATCTAGCAAGTTCGTGTCCATTTCCTCTTCCTATGTTGTATTCATATGTTAAAAGATGATAAATAAATGGGTGATGGCAAGGCTACTTTAAATGTTTTATTTTAACTTAAATTAATATGTTATTAGGATTTAAATTGTCAAATTTTTAATAATTATATTAAATTATGAACTATAAAGTTTCAGTATTTGTCGGTAATGCAAACGGAGACAAAATGATACATTAATCAGATCAACCCTATCTGCCAAGATGTATCATACATGTGATTTTATAATTAAATGAAAAATTATGTGTAAAAATATCATTTTACACAAATTATACTTTGTAATACCATTACAATATTTAATCATACCTTTTTAAAAAAAAATTGAGATATAATAATATAACTTTTAAATCACAAGAAAACACTGAAGAGGTGTTTTGTGCAAGATGCATATCATTTTGCATGCTAAATGTTTTGTTTCGACATAACTTACTTAATTTAAAAATATTATTATTATATATTATATTGAATAATGAAATTATGTTAGAACTTATAGATTAAATAAATCAACTTTTTATTTATAATTTTTCATAACGATAACTTTACATGAATTATACTTTTTCATTAATAAGATCAATCAGGATATCAATTGTACCCATCGTTGTATCCGATAAATATGAAAGTTTTACGATTCATAATCAATTATGCTTATTGGAGTTTTGTGATTTTATATCATAAAATATGTTAATTTAGATGAAAATAAAAATACTTAAAAAGTGTCTTGCCATGAAAAATACATGCATCATCGATCAATTTATAAATAATATAATGCATCATCCTTCACGGATTACAATGTAATATAACTAATAACTAACTAATATTAATTTGAAAGCGAAATGGGCTTAGAAATTCGATTCGAAACAAGATTTTTATTGGAGAGGATGGCGTACAGCTAACATACCACAGGGTTATGGTGAAGGAAACATTTCAATTACGTGTATAACACTAGGCTAATTTTTGTAGGACACTAGGCTATGATATTTTGTCGAAAACCTTGATATCTGTGAATGAATGGACAATCCCAAAGATTCTTAAACTCTGGATCAAAAAAACAACTCCATCCTTTTCAAAAAATATCGTTTTAAGGTTACGTGGGAATAGTAAGGAAATATAAAATTTATAATAAATTTTATGTTAAAAGATTAAGTTATCCCTATATTTCATTGGAAATAAAAAAATTAATAAAAAAGAAGAAAAAAAGCAATTAATGATGATAAATTTGGTAAACTAGTAGCTAATATGTCATTGGAATTGTAAAGTGACAAATATTATAAAATGAAAAAGTTAGTTAAAATGACATGTATTTTGAAAACGATGGAGTATATTTACATATACTAAAAAGGTTCAATCAAATTTCATTCTCAATATGATCCCACCCAAATTCACAATTAAATTGTCATATTTGGGTCAAAGCATATTGAAAAATTTAGATTCGAACAATTCGGATATTTGGACAAAGATATTATATCCGGACCTTATCCAAATTTTATATTCGGACACCCTTATCAAACCTAAACTCGAGCTCGAATGTCCAATGTTTAAATCCGAATGTCCGAATTTGTGATATTAACTTTCGAAAATGGGACTAAAATTATGTATGCGACCAAAATTGGACCCGAATTTTCGATGTCCGAACCCAAATTGTCCGACTATTTTATTGAAAATTTTGTAAATTTTAGACTAAATTATACCTAATCCTAAATGATAGAATGTTTTAACCCGGTTGTTTGATTGTTCGAATTTGTCCGAGCCCAAACCCGAACTCGAATTGGCAAACCCGAACCCAAACCGGATTTCAACTCGGACATGACCAATTGTCCGAATTAAAATGGGATAAAAATTTTATGATTGGATCCCATTTTTTCGGATCGAACAAATTCGAATAATTGAATCAAACGGATTTTTTCAACGATAATTTTAACTTAATGGCTAAGATTGAGATTGTGATTACATTAAATTCCAAATTCATTTCCCCTACTCTTATTATTATATAATATTCTTTGTGACTCTTTCGACTAACAAAAAATATAGCAAAATTGTTTGTTCCAATCTTATAATTTTCCTAGACAAAATGATGGCCACTACTAAGGAACCCTCAAAACGAAATATCTACCAATAAGCTACAAATGCCAATCCCGTGTTCGACTCGGATAGCAAGTGAGTCCACGAACGAACGCTTTAGTGTATACTTCAACTCCATCAATTATCGTCACTAAGCAAGCAACTAATGAACGATAATTAAACAAGCAGGGTAGCCAGTAGCAGTAGCCATGCTACATCTTTTCTCTTCCTCGTTACAGTTTTCTCTCTCCTCATCTTTCTTATCCTCCCAAACTACAGAAAACATGGAAAACATAATCTTCCTCCAGGGCCGAAAGGCCTCCCACTCATCGGAAACCTCCACCAGCTCGCTCTATCGACCGCCCCACACCTCTACTTCTCCGAGCTGGTCAAGATCTACGGCCCCATCTTGTCCTTGCGATTGGGGTCCAGACCAACTGTGGTGATTCAATCGGCAAGTACGGCCAAGGAGGTCCTGAAAACACAGGATCATAACTTCTGTACGAGGCCAGCCATGGTGGCACAACAGAGACTCTCTTATAATGAAAAAAACGTAAGTTTTCAGCCCTACAATGATTATTATAGAGAGATGAGGAAAATATATGTTGTTCATCTGCTTAGCTCAAAGAAGGTGCAGTCTTCCTACCCCATTCGACGAGAAGAAGTGTCCAGAATGATCCAGAAGATCCGTTCTCTCTCCTCTGCTTCCAAAATCGTTAACTTGAGTGAGTTGCTCATGGCTCTCACCAGCTCCATCATCTGTAGGGTCGCTTTTGGCAAGAGGTACCTTCTCTTTCTAGTCATTTCTCTTCTGCAATGGATTCAGGAAGTTTGTCGTCTTATTTCAAAGAAAAAAACAGACAAATAGTACAATTTAGGAAAAAAATAATTAGAAAAAAGTGACAGTTCATGGGACTATACCTTGCTAGATAGTAAGGAACAATGGTGAAATTTTCGGTTGTTTTACATTGATTTGAAACATTTCTCAACATCATTGTTATTGAAATAAAACTGTGAAGCTCGAAGAGTTATTTATGAATGGTTCAAAAAGTTAATAATATAACACTTATGATAGTCCTATCTAAACCTAGTAAATATGTCATTCATTTTGCATCCATATATTAGATTAATTTTGGTCAATAGATTACGAAAATTTGGTTCAATCTTGGAAATTTGATTTTTTCTCGATTTTATGTCATCCATTTCTAGTTTGGGTTTACCTCGAATAGGTTGATATTTAGTTCAATGCAGTTTTTGCAATAATAAACACCTTTAGAGTGAGTTCGGGACAGCTCAAGCCAATTTCAATTTCATGTCTACTTCAAATTAATTATTTCGAACATTGGGTATTAGGTTGGGTCCTTCGGTTTAGGTTTCAAGCCTAATTTGGGTTCAATTCTGCCACATCTAGTCCCATTGAAGCTAATTGACTTCAACCTTTTTGAATAAACAGGTACAAGGATGAAGATATTGAAAGGAATAGATTTCATAGACTCCTACATGAAGTTGAAGCAATGTGCGCGGCCTTCTTCTTCTCCGACTATCTCGGTGTAGCAGGAAAATGGCTTGATAAGTTAACCGGACTATCGTCGAGACTTGACAGGGTGTTCAAGGATATGGATCAATTTTATGATGAAATAATTAATGATCATCTTCATCCCAATAGGCCTCCTAAAGATGATGATCAGGAAGATATCGTTGATGTTCTTCTACAGCTTAAGCAGGAACGCCGCTTCTCATTTGAGCTCACTTTGGATCACATCAAAGCCGTGTTAATGGTAAATTATATCACTCAAATTAGTCTTTTCAATTAATGCATTCTCCTCCATACCGAAATAAGATCAAGACCATCTCAACCGACACTCTGGTGCAGGATATGATTGCGGCAGGAACCGATACAAGTGCAGCAATGATAGTTTGGACAATTACTGAACTAATTAAAAACCCCAATGTGATGAGAAAACTACAAGACGAACTAAGAACTTCGATTCCAGACAAAACTTTTATCGATGAGGATGATCTCCCAAAGCTCACATACCTCAAGGCTGTATTGAAGGAAACATTCCGATTTCACCCTGCAGCTCCATTGTTGGTTGGCCGAGAAGCAATCCAAAAATGTAGCATACTAGGGTATGATATTCTCCCTAAAACCATAGTACTTGTGAATGTATGGAAGATCGGTAGAGATCCTGAGATATGGAATAATCCCGAAGTGTTTATGCCTGAGAGATTTCTGGGAAGTGCAACTGATTTTAAAGGTCAAGATTTTGAATTGATACCTTTTGGGGCAGGAAGAAGAATGTGTCCAGGCATGCTTATGGGTATAGCTAATGTAGAGTTTGCGCTTGCCAATTTGTTGTACTCTTTTGACTGGGAGTTGCCTATAGGTGTGGAAAAGGAAGACATTGACACTGCTATGATCCCTGGAATCACTATGCATAAGAAAAATCCCTTGTGCCTTGTAGCTAAGGATCTAAGTTTCCTCATGCAAACTAGCTAGCTGGTCTCGAGTTTAAATATAGACAACTTTACGCCATATAAATTTAAACCTGCTTTATGAATGCATTTGCAGTCTATGGATTGAACATAATTTCTCCTTATTTACAAAATTATTAATAGTATGATTGGTCATTTTTATTTCTATCATTGATAAACTTAAAAAAAACAATTATTGTTACTGGTATGATCCCTGAAATAACTATGCATTAAAAAAAAAATCCATTGTGCTTTATAGCGAAGGATTGGAGTTTCCTCATGCAAGCTAGGTCGTCTAATGTGTTTAATATCGTTTCTAACTTAGCTCCTTTTTTATCACAGTTTGAGAAGTACAATAAAATGAATCTCTTGAATAATTTTTTTAAAAAAATCTCGGTTCAACGTAAATTTATGCGTAATAGTGTCTAAGATGACCCATGTTGCCTGGTAATTTTAATTAATTATCAATAGTAATCAATTAATCTTATCGGTACAAGAAAGATTATGCAAATAATTGTAGAATTAATAAGGTAAATTAGGGACTATCGTATAACTCAAGGTCAGACTGTTACAGGTGAAAAATGGGCCTAGTCAGGCGTAACCAGCCTGGTCAATTTGAGCCATGGGCCTGCTCACTAAATTGATGGATAAGGGTGGCCTCACTGTAAACACAGCAGTTCTATACTTGAAGTCCAACTTGTGATCTTTGAACCAAACTGTAAACAAACCGCAAGCCATGCGGTGCAACTCAGATAATTTTATAAAAATTATATATATTTTTAGATGTTTATATTGTATAAAAAAAAAAAGGTCAATTTGGTGATATATATTTATCAAATTAAATCCTTCAAATAGTATTTTGTTCTAAAAAAAATATGACGGTGAATTGTAAATTGACCCAAGCTCTGATCGAGTTCTTGCTAAAAAAATGTCGCTAAGCTTTTATTGAATTAAAAAAATATCACTAAATTTGTTTAAATCAATAAGAAATACGTGAACTTGCTTTCATCTTGCCTAAGTCAATCTCAAAGCATGTAGAAAAACAGTGCATAAATTTTGGTTATGGGGTGGAGCTTGGGAGGATTTCTGCTGTTTCAAAAGGTCTAGTGATTTGGGTGTCAGGGATTGTAATAATTGGGGAAACTTCTATGGTTTCTCAGATCAAGAGCATAGTGTTTATGGGTTAGAATAATTAGAGTTAAAAAAACTGTTCAGTTAATATCTATTCATTCAATAACGTGGTCACTTTTATATCTGGTTGGAAAATAGCTTTGATTTATGGTGTGTTTGGTTGGAGGGAAAACCATTTTCCCGGAAAATGATTTTCCGATTTTCATGTGTTTGGTACCAGAAATTTCGGAAAATCATTTTTAGGGAAAATGAATTTTCCCCTAAAACAACAAATCATTTTCCCTATGAGCGAGGAAGTTGCGTTTTTCTTCACTGGTCCTTTTGCTCCCTTTGCTCACTCCATCGTTGCTCCCCCTCTCTCTCTCTATTTCTCCAGTCTCTATTGCTGCTCCACCTCTCTCTCTCCATCCTTGCTCGGATCTCTCTCTCTCCAGCCTCCATCCTTGCTCGGCTTTCGCTCTCTCCAGTCTCTAAGCCTTCCTCACGCAGACACATGCAGCGGTGTTTCTCCTTCCCCGCTCAAGACAATTCTTCACACAACTCTCTCTCCATTGTTGTGAATTTATCGGTAAGACACACTCTCTTACTCTTTTTGATTCAGTTGTTTCTCTTTTAAGGCTTTGGTTTGCGAATTTTAGTTTGTCAATTTTAGGGTTATGGTTTTTCGGTTTTCACTTTGCTTGTACTTGTCGAATTCTAGGTTTTTATACTATGGAGTATGCGGTTTCGGTGTTTGTTAATTTTAGGGTTATGGTTTGCAAATTTTAGGGTTTCGGTGCTTGTCAATTTTAGCATCTGCCAATGTCAAGTTGCTACATTGTCCATTCTTTCTGTTCTCCATTTGTTATGTGAAGTATTGTTGAGAGAAATATAATACCGCAAGTGCACGGTGTAGCTGTAGCTAGCCAGGCAAGCACGGGTCGTGTCCACAGAGAGTTGCGTTTCAAATACCAAAGCTAACCTAAACTTTCTATCTAGGCGAATCAACACGGATGAGGTAGATATGGTGATTAAACTAATCTAGAAAGTAACAAAAATAAAATACTCGAGGTTGTGATTTTACCACTTAATAAACTAACTAATCAAGACAAGCCTACACCTAACCAAGTCTATGCAAGCATTTAGGAGTGGTCGGTTGCACCATCAAAGGCCACTCAAGCCACACTTTCGAGGGTCGGGAGCTAATCTAATTGTTCTAACCACCTACTTTCGTGGGGTTAAACCAATTCGACTACAAGAGAAGCAACCTATGGACCTAGCTAGGATTCGGGCTATTTTCATGCCAAAATCCCGACTATCCTCTTTACCCACGCTAGTAAATTGACTCCACCTTTCGGTGATAGACCAATTACCCAAAAATCAAGATGAAAATCCCTTTCGGGCATTTCATCGAACACGTGGTGGGCATGAGAAACAATCCCAAACAACAAGCATAAACTAGTTGGGTTAAGGCCTAAACAAGATTAATTATCCATTAGGAAGGCTAACCACAACCAAAGCAATCAACTTTAACAACTAATTGACATTAAAACATGAAACAAAAATAAAAACTACACTAAAGAACAAACTAACATAAACCGACTTGAACAAGAATATAAACTAGATAATTAAACTCAAGCATGAAAACAAGTAATAAATCTAACTATAATTAACATCTGGACTAATAAAAATTGAATCTTGAAACTAAATTAAACAATCAAAGTATTAAACTAGAAGTAAAGAAGAAGAGAGAAAGAGAAAACTTATGCTTGAATTGAAATTGAAGGCTTGAATCCCAAAATCTTATACAAATCTCTACACTAATCTCCCCTAATGGGGTTTTATTTTGGCTAAGTAAGAACCCTAAGAGGTCCCTCAAAACCCTAAAACGCAGCCTCCCGAATTAGAACAAAAATTATCCTTTTATAACCTGTAAAAACCGAGAAAAATCGAAGCCGGGAAGTTGCACGGCCGTGCAAGTTCCGCATGGCCCCGTGCGACTTCGAATAGCTTCGGTCGGTTCGCACAGCTGTGCGACTTCGCACTCGCCTCCTGTGCGACTCACGCACAGCTGTGCGAAGTTGCACTGCCCCTGTGCACACCATTATCTTGCTCGTTTTGCTTCCTTTTTGGCTCAAACTTTTTGCTATTGTCTCGATTTGATTTATTACCTGCAAAAGTAAGAAAAACAAGTAAAAAACCTAAAATTAAATTATTTTACAAGTCAAAAACTAAGTAAATAAGGGTATAAATGACGTAATATTTGTACCGAACAAGTATGCGATAGATTTTGAAATCATCATATCCCATTTCATGAGAAAGCGTAAAATATGGTCTCGAAGTATTGGGTTTTAATGTGAGGCTATAAAAGATGAAATTATAAGATGGATGAATAGATCTCGAAGTGCAGTGATTGAGCCTATGCATTGTATGTGTTTTAATCTTTAAATTATCATCCAAATTGCATAAAGCTGATTTTGACCTTGTATCTCGTTATTACAATTTTGTTTAAGTCCTTAGGCGTATTGGATCCATTTGCTTTTGATTACGCGAGTTATCGGTTTGCATGTATGTTTCTTTCTATAACTTGCTAGTTCTTGAAAATATTGTCCGGGCCTAAGCTAAGCCACCAGAATGGTAATTAAAAATATTTATCATAGGGAGCACCATTGGTGGATAAAAACATTTTGCCCATGGATTGCATCTCATTCCGATTTTTAACTTTACCTCAATTATATCTTCCACACAATCAATGCTTTGACTTGTTTACTCGAATTTGACGTCTATCATACTAGACACTCATGACAGAGTTGTAGTAAATTGATTATATTTGTTTTCTATCTTGGAACATCTATTATAGGGTATTGTATTGCTAAAAACAATGAATTTTGGAGCATGTACATCTTGGATATCTCATGATATAACTGTGCATTGCCAATGTTGTTTGCAGAGAAAAGATCCGATGCTCTAAGAACACAGCCAATCTTCCTTGGTGACAAAGGTCGTGTATACTGGAGATTGAACTGCTTTAGTGATTCGGACTTGCTACTTCAAGGTCAACTTTATTGCAATAGAATTGCGAGTAGAATGACAGAGTTGTAGCAATATAATCAAATGCTTAATTTCAATTGCATAAATCTTACCTACATCTTATAGTTGTGTTTGTTTGTTGTGTGTTACACAACTTTCTTAGGAGCTTCGATCCAAATGACCAAATTATGAGAGAATTTGATCAAGAGTTCTCCTGTGATAGTCATAGATCAAGACTTTTATAAAGAGAAGAGAGAGAAGAAAACCAAGCTTGGAAAATGAAGAGAGATGCTATAGTAAATGCAATGTGTGAAAACTATCAAGCTCGTTGAGTTGTCTAGTTGTGGCTTCATAATAGCCTTTTTATTGTTGCTTTTCATATATTTACCTTAATTCCCCCTTCTTTCTCTCGAGCCTTTTGGCCCTCGGACATGATGTAATTGATCGAATTGTTTTGTGACTTTATTAGCTTTATAGTAAGACTTTAAGTTTTAGCTTTGGATACCTTATGCTTGCCATTTTGAGGTTGTGATGATGCTTTTGTATCTTTTGAGGATTAGATTTTGTAATAAATACCACTTCATTCATTGTTCTCTATTCGTCATAGATTTGTTCTTATATTCACTTTGTAAAGGTGACATCCATTGTGCTTGTGTTTGGCCATCTCATGTGTGTTTGGGAGCAATTTTGTTTTTTTCCTCGGATACTCTCCAACATGGAAAAGGGGAAAATGAAAAAAGTTAATGAGGATAAGAAATCACAATTCCGATGGTCCAAGCCAATGCGAAGGAATTGCTTTGTTTTTTAGCCAATGAGGCTAAGGAAGGGAATCGACCGAACAACACTTTCAAGTCCAAATCTTTTGTTGGTGCTGCAAATATGATATCAAGGAAATTCAATGTCAATTGCCTACTGGATCACGTTGAGAATCGTCTCGGAATCGTGAAACATGCATGGGAGAGCACATGCAAACTTCGAGACAAGTCCGGCTTTGGATGGGATGAAAATATGAAGTTGATTGGTGGTTCTCCTAGTGTGTACAGCACACATGTTGAAGTATTTTATTTTATTTTTCTTGCCTACATTTGGACTGCTTGTACTTGCACGAAGCCACAGCCTACACTTAGAAATATCATGCGAGATTTGCTTGAGATTCATTTGAGATGAAGTTTGAGAACATTTAACTACCATGCGTCATTGTGCCATTGTTATTGATAAGCTAGTTATCATTGTGCCATCGGTTGGTGTTTTCTTATCTGTCTTTGTGCCATTCTATATGAGCACAATAGCAACTTCTTGCACTCATCATCCCCCAAAACTTCACCGCCCCTACCGACGCCACTGCACACCTGCACAGCACCGCCCTGCACTCGTGCCCTGCGCTGCCCCCGCACTCTGCACTTGCGCCCTACACACCCTGCACTTGCACTCGCACCCTGCATTGCCCCTCAATTTGATTTTGATTATGTTTTTAATTTTGATTGTTTGGGTTTCATAAATAGGAGAATCCAACCGATTAGAAGTACCTCAATAAGAAAATTGACATGTATGATGAAATGTCAATTGTTGTTGGGAAGGATTCTGCTAAAGGAAACTATGCTAAGTCTTTTGATGACATCCAGCTACAATCTCATGAGTTAGCAGCAAAACTTGAGGATAAGGGAGATAGTGATGCTCATACGGTGAAAGAGAATGATAAACAGTCAACTACTTCTAGTTTTCCACGAGAAACAAAGAGTACTCGAAAGAGAGCTCGTGAGATTGATCCGAAATACGAATAATCGGTAACCAACTTGGTGAAGTTGCTATGGCTCTCCAACAAATCTCCAAATCCAAGCTTAATGTTGAGTTACTCTATCAAGAAGTCATGAAGATGGAAGGTTACGAAGATAAGTTCTTGGCTTCGCATTTGATTATCCGAATGGAAATGAAAGTCATGGCAAAGGATTTCTAGTAAAAAATGAGAAGTTTCGTAGGATTTCGCTTGACAACTTCATGAAGAACAAAACTTAAATTTATGGTATTAGGCATTTGATGTAGGCAAGACAAATTTTGAATTAGGTTTTACGTATTTTGGCGGTTTCACTTCTTTGATTTTATGCATTTTCATGCTTTTTGGATAACTCTGGTTTCTTTTTTTATTTGATTTTTTAGGAAACATTATTGGTTGCCTTTGTTTTGGGTTTAGGGTTTAGGGTATGAGGTTTAATGTTTAAGGTATGGGGCTTAGGGTTTAAGGTATGGGCTTTAGAGTTTAGGGTTGAGGGTATGGAATTTAAGGTTTAGGGTTTAGGATATGGAGTTTAGGGTTGAGGGTTTGCGTATGGGGTTTAGGGTTTAGGGTATGGAGTTTAGGGTTTAGGGTATGGAGTTTAGGATTTAGGGTTTAGGGTTTAGGGTATGGGCTTTAGAGTTTAGGGTTAGGGTATGGGCTTTAGAGTTTAGGATTTAGGGTACGTGGTTTAGGGTTTAGGGTCTAGGGTCTAGGGTTTAGGGTATAAAGTTTAAGGTTTAGGGTTTAGGGTATGGAGTTTAGGGTTGAGGGTTTAGGGTATGGGGTTTAGGGTTTTAGGTATGGAATTTAGGGTTTAGGGTATGGGGTTTAGGATTTAGGGTTTAGGAAAATTTTTATTAATTTCCTTCCTACCAAACAAAGGAAAATGAATTTTAGAAAAATGTATGTTGAAAATGATTTTCAAGAAAAATCATTTTTCATTGGAAAATCATTTTCCGGAAAAATGGTTTTTCCCTAACCAAACACACCTTTACTCATAAATAGGATATAACATATTTTTACACTGATCAAGTGGTCAATTTGTGTCGATTTCACGTCAAAGTTAATTCGATTTCTATCAGTTTTGGGTTTCTCTCAATAACTTCAAGTCAAGTTTGGGTCGTGTTATCATATTGGCTCAAATATTTCCATCTCTAGGTTAGGTGGATCCATAGCATTTATATTCTGCGGAGTGTCTTACAAGAAGTTGATGGAAGGAGTTGATGCTGGGTGTGTATTCTGTGGAGAACCTGAGGATATTCATCATCTTTTTTTTTTTTTAGTGCATAGTCTCACGGTAGGTCTTGAGCAGTTTGACAATAATTATGGGCAACGATTTTCACTGGAGATTAATTTGAAATGATTGGTTGGCGACTGGGAAGATGCCAAGGTCTCAACAGGCCATAATCTCTGCTTCATAGTCTGCAGCTTCAATATTTCAATGGAACTGAGAGGTATGCCCACAGACGAATGATGTAAACTTTCGTTGGTTCAATAGTAATTAATTGTCTATTACAAAAATAATTTTACTAATTACCGTCCTTGAGGTGACGGATAAGAATATGTATCAAAAATAATCTTATCATTATTTTGAAAAATTAACTTAATTTTTACACTAGTATTTATATTATGACTAAATTGTTGTAAATTCCTACAATTATTTTCCCTCTTCTCTTGATTGGTTAATCTCCGTCCACTCAATAATAATATTTTTTAATAGCAAATGCTATGCATTCTGTCGCAAGGCATTTCTTAAGTCTATTGCCTTCGTTTAAAAGTTACTATCATGTATTAAATTTAAAAAAATTAATTAAATAGTGTAATATTGTTACGACTTATGAATCGTGTAATATTATCTTTTTATATATAATTTTTCATAGTTAATAAAATATGCAGATTATGTGTCTTTCCGGATAGGTCAATCCGATTAGAATGTCATTTTATTTTTTCCAATATAGTCAACGAACGTAAAAATTTTGCAAGTTATAATTAATTATAATTATTAAAAAATTAGTCATTTTTAAATTATATAACATATTGATTTAGATTGAACTAAAACATTTATAAGATGCATCTTACTATAAGACACATATCATCACCCGATTAAATATTTTAAAAATATTACTATTTTGAGCATGAAGCATGCTCTAATTAATAATAGGTCCAATATACCAAAAGCTCTGAGCTCCACTAGAACTCGAGACCTAATGACTACTGTTTTTTTAGTAAAAGTTGTCAGCTTCTGGCAGACTCTGTATGGATTTGAAAACAAAATTAGGTCTCTGATAAGCCTACTATAATAATTGTGCACCACTCCTCCCTCCCTTGCCCACAAGCAAATTAAATTTACGAGCCTAATAAATGCACCTACTTTACAATAAAATAAAATAAAAACATTAACAGGCTGGGCCTGGACCATGAATTTGGTGGCCCATCCCATTCGTTGTGTTGCGATTTGTTGTTTTTCTGAATTACTTGAATGGCAGATTATGTGTGTCTGTATGTCAGGTAGAGTCAATAGCTCCTCTTTCCCTACCTGAGCCAAAGCTCACACGTGGGAATGCTTGAACGCACCCCTTTTGATATAAGCTCATTGTAATGAAGAATGATGATAGGAAAATCCGATCCAAATACTTATTTGATTATAATATATTATCCTCTCATTTATATATATATATATATATATATATATATATATATATATATATATATGAAGGTATAATTCATGACACTATCTTACGTCACTATATGTCAGGTTGATATAAATGTGTATTATTGTACTATTTTAAGTGCAACCCTTAATAATAGATGCTTATTGTTGAAGAGTGATGATAGGAAAATCCGACCAAACTAGTAGTTATTTGATTGTAGTCACTAAAGTATAATGCATTTTATTGGCCATAGAGTACATGAGTTTTTGAAAAATCGAGGGAGAATTAAAAGAACTAAAAGAAATTATAATTCATGCGACTACCTCACTAGATTGTCCGGAGATTATGATGGCCATGGAGTACATGAGTTTTTGAAAACTTTGCCATTGGGTCTTTTTAGAGTAACTTCTAAGTAAAACAATAAAAATCTTGTGATTAAACTTGCAAAAATTAGCATCTTGTTTGACTCTTAAAAATTAAAATTATACCATATACTAATTCAAAAAAATTATTATTTTAGATAGTAAAAGGATGTCATCTGTTCAAATATTGTATAAAATCTTCTATCAAAAAATATTGTATAAAATCACCTTATTACTTACAGTTTTTACAATTATAAGATTATATGTTAAAATTTTTATTATTGTGTCATTTCGTTTGTATCCATTACTATGACTGAAAATATTGCAAACTTAATAATTGATGATTGATCGGGATTTTTAATAATTTGGTAAATTTAAACCATATAATATATGAATATTTTGCATTTAAGTTCAAATTTATATAAACTTTGGTTCCCTTCACCAAATGAAAAATATACACAGCTTTTGTTAATGATAGGCGAAGGAATTTTGAACAAGCATATCCTTTTTTTTTTTTTTTGGTGTTTAAGCATTTTCCTTTTTAAACGTCTTAAATTTTGACTAGAGCCAATGCACTACTTCCATCGCCAATGGCGTTAACTCACTTGTATAGCGACGATCTCAAAAATTTATGTATATTTTAATAATTTTTTTTTTACCCAATATATAATTTAATTAATGAAGTGCGCATAGTTTTAAAAAATCAATGTTTTATATTTTCAAACACAATTCTTTTTCAGGGTGATTTACTTTATGGTATCATATAAAAGAATATGTTTTCATAAAAAATTTCAAACAATATTTGATGAGTGTGTAATACATTCTATACTAAATTATCGTAAAACTTCTTATATAAGATTTAATGATTGTATAATGAATACACGTGCTTATTATACTCTATTATGCACATGTAAAAATCAAACGTACATTACTAAATGTTACTTTTAACCCATTTGCTACTTGTCGGCCCAATGTCAACGATGAGTATGGGATTTATTGAAATTTTTGGGAGACCAAATTCTTTATCTGCGAGACTAATGTAATTGTTTTTTCTTAACATATTATTATTTTTCTAGTATAGTTAGATAAAAGTGTCTCATCAAAACAAATATGGTCTGTATTCAGCAAATTAAACATATTAAAACATTTACTTGTTTCTGAGCACGAAGTATGTTCTAATTAATAAAAGATCCGGCATACCAAAAATTCTTAACTCAATTAGAGGTTCATGCTTTTCATCATTGATTCAATCCTTACTGCTACCATTGTGGTGCTTTAGCAAATTTCATATTAATTTGAAAACATAACTAGATTTTTATTAGACCTAATTCAGTAATTATACATCTCTCCACTACCTATGAGTCCATTAAAATTAGACTCCGTTATAAAGGAGCCAATAAATAGGCCTACTTCCCAAACAAAAATTAAGCCCATCCTGGACCATGAATTTGATGGCAAATCCCATTCGGTGCATTGCGATTTGTTTTTGTTTTTCCTGAATTATTGAATTGGCATTTTATATGTCATTGTGTGCCAGGTTGAGTAATACATCCTGTTTCCCAGCTGTGTACCTCAGCCAAAGCTCACATGCTATAATCGGGAATACTTGCATTGATACAAATGTCTATTGTCGTACTATTTCAAGCGGAGCCCCTCTTGATAGATGCTTATTGGTGATGAAGAGCGATCATACAAAAATATCCGCTCCGACCAAATAGTAGTTATTTTGTTGTGGAACTTGATATATAGTGCCCTAAAAGCACCAATTGAAAAATAATTAAATTACATTATTGACCCTTCATTTAATTGCATAATAATTACTCACTTTCACTCTCTTTATCATCCAATTTACTTTCTCTCCCTAACCTCTTCAGATGAAATTATCCATGGTGACCACCACCGGTTCAACTGCTACCAGGCCGCTTAGTCGACTACGAACGGGAACACGTCATGGTTTCTCAAGCAATGCTGCTGGATTAAATAAAAAATTCTAAAAAATGGGAGAAATAAAGGTCATGTCAACCCTGTTGGAGTAAGGTTCAACTTTTAGATTTCATATCAAAATTTTACGGGGGTAAAAAATTAAAAATTGTTTCTTTTCAAAATCTGAAAAACTTTAAGATCTGAAACTTTATAATGATTGTGAATTTCAAATGATTGCAGATGGACATGAAGATGAGAGACATGGAGGAGACAGAAATTAAGGGGAGAAATAGATGGGTCGAGGAAATGAATAGCCAAGGAGGAGAGAAAATTTGAAGAAGAAAATAATGATAACGACTTTTTCTTGACCCCTAAACCCTGGCGCCTGTGTATTAAAGGAGTGAGAAAAGATGGAGGGTAAGGACAATTAATATTTAGATATTAATTAGAAAATTATAAAAATTATACTTTAATACTCCGTCCATTTTAAAATATATGTTACTTTACTTGGGGTAGGGAAAATGAAGATTAGTTAATAATCTAAGTAGCTAAAAGGTTTTGGTCATATATGCCCTCACTTTTTATTAAGCAATTAATAAGGGAAAAATGACAAGTATTATAAAACGATAAAAGTTAATTAAAGTGACATGTAATATTGTGAAATAGAGGAGTAATATTTATTTACTATACTTAATTGCTTTACATTGAAAAGTGTATTTTCTTTTTGAGTGCGGGTATCACGGTTCTTCAATGTAAAGCAAATAAGTATAGTAAATAAATATTACTCCCTCCGTTTCACAATATATGTCATTTTATTAACTAACTTTTATCGTTTCATAATACTTGTCATTTTGCCCTCATTAATTGCTTAATAGAAAATGACAAAGAGAGAAAGTGCAGGTATAATTTCGTTACCACTAAATAGCATCCGGTTCTTCGACAAGTCAAACCCCCGGCCCCACTGATTTTTCGGGCCACATTAGGTTCTAAATTTAAGACAATTCGGTCACATTTTAGTTCGGTTGGGGCAAACTTTTTTTATTTACTTAAAAAGTTTCTAAATTTAAGATTATAATCGAAATTAAATTCTATATTTTTGAATTAAATTTAAGAAATAAGGGTTTGAATAAAATTTTGGTAATTTTTGTGGTAATTTTATACGCTTCGCACAAGTATTATTTTTAGAAAATAATGAACTATTTGACCTAAACCGAGCCAAACCTTGCTTTGCTCGGATTCAACTCAGTTTGACTCGAGCCCGAGCCGAGTCCGAGCGCTCGATGAGCCGGCTCGGTTGCGTTATTACGCATATGAGTGAAATGTAATTTTACTATTTGTTATTTTTATCCCATTTGCTACCTGTCGACCCGAGTGTCAATACAAATTCTTATATCCACATGGGAGCATATACTCCTACGTGACACATCGTTATTTTAAACCCACAAAATCTCTTTATTTTTTCATTTGTCCAATCATACATTAACATAAGTATGAGGAGCAGGTACTCCTATATATATGATTGACGTTATGCAGTGTCAACCATATGGGATGTAATACTTTTTTTTTTTTTGGTTGATCAACTCTTTATCAATGGGCCTGATGTAATTGTTTTTCCTTAACTTCTTATTATTTTTTCTAGTCTAGTCTAAGTGTCTCATTCAAAACAAATATAGCCGTGTGATAAAAAAAATACAGCCGTACTCAGCAAATTGATGGGCAATATTGAAAAAATGACCTTTTATTGAATTTTTCTAGCATTAGACAACTTTATTTCGATTATCAACTTGTTTTTAATTTTTTCTTTAACACGAATGAGACACTAACTCAGGGAGGATTCAAGTCCTAAATTTATGATAATAACTTTTAAAAATTTAATCAATTGAATTAATTGACACCCATAATTTTTCTATATTATTAAGATTGGAACATATCGGTGTTGGCATTTTGCATTTTCCGTATTGAAGAGTAACATCTGACCAATTGATCATAAGCCTTTTACATTCAGTGGACCGTAGGTTTAATTTGGAAATGGTGGTAATTTACAGGGCATTGCTTCTCTGTTCTAAAGCTGTGAAAAGCCTACTAGAGTTGGTAACTCTTTAAACCCAATTGCTACTTATCTCTATCTCCATGCCAATTTTGGCATGAGTAACGTGATTTTCGCCTTCTCTCTTATTAATACAAATTTTTTTTAAAAAGTATTATTTTAAAATTCTTAAAATCGATCTCTTTACTTGAATAAAAACTGCTATTAACCTACTATTGTTGTATTGTAACAAGGGTTCTTTCTAATCTATCAATCAAATAGATATTAGATACACAAAATACTATAGTGCTAGTTACTCTCTAATATTGGGAAGTATTGATCTAATAACCTCCGTTTATAATTTGGTTGGTTGTACCAATCGAATGTTGACCTAATAACAAGCATTTCACTCTTTCACCCTTTTTACCAGGGTTTGAACTTTAGAAAAGGTAATTTCTTTGCAAGTTATGAAAAGAGTTGGGATGAGTTGTGGGTGTGGGCTCAGTATCCCTACCCTCTAGGCCTTTAAATTTAACTAAAATTATCCTTAAAATATGGTCCAATTAAGTAGCCTACACTTATCCTTTAAAAAAATATTTTGGTTGGCTGCTTATTTACCTTCTTATAAGTATCGTTAACTATAATCTCATGTGCAAGCTGGTCTTTTGCAATTTCACTTCATCGTCTTATTCACACGCTCAAAAAAACATAGGTATGTGATTCTAACTCTCGCGTTCTTCGTGTATGAATAAATTAGGTTAAAGTTACCCGTACTTCAATATGTTCATAAATTAAAGATTTAATAGATCCAAACTGACAAATACCATAATATGTCAAATAGTTATCCATGAAATGTTACTGAAAATGTAGCATTTACAATTAAAGATACATTTTTAATATAATTATTAAGGGTGAGGCTATGTATCTTACATGAAAACATTCCTAAATGTATCGTGTTAACTTATATTAATGTTTTTATAATTTAAAATTATTATTTTTAATGATTATAATTAATTACAAATATAAAGCTTTAATAATCATTGTTTGTGTCGATAAGTTACAAATGACCTTAATTAGATCAACCATGTTAAAAAGATGTGTCATATGCGTAATTTTATAAGTATAAAAAATTATGAATAAATTGGTGATTTTATATAATGTGTAAATTATAATGCAATTCTACTATTTACATGGTATATTAATTTTTAAATTAAAAAAGGTATTTAAAATGTCTTTTCAGAGAAGACACGCGTTGTTTCACAACCATATCAATCACAATAAAATTGTCATATTCAGCGACATGAGCACAATCCTATCATTTGATTATTGATATTTTAAAATGTGAAATATTAATGACACCGAAAAAAAAATTATTTTTGTTAGTTTTTCCGACGATTTTTTCTTTATCTTACATTTTTTCAAGGTAGAACGGCCCCAAAATGAATATCTTCCACTAAGTTACAATTGCGATTTATGTGTATGACATGGGGTTTCTAATGATTCTAAAGATAACAAGAAGTCAGTATATATATCAACTACATCATCGAAGAGATTTCCAGAGCAAGCATAACCAACAATTAATATGGTGTAGCCATGCTTCAATTTCTTCTCTGCCTCGTCGCAGTTTTCTCGTTCATCTTTCTTATTATCAACCCAAATTGTAGAAAACATGAAAAACTTCGTCTTCCACCAAGACCCGAAGGCCTCCCCCTCATCGGAAACCTCCACCAGCTTGACCCCTTGACCCCCACCTCTACTTCTCCAAGCTAGGCAAGATATACGGCCCCATCTTCTCCTTGCGGCTCGGGTTCAGATCAGCGGTGGTGATTCAATCGGCTAGTTTAGCCAAGGAGGTCCTGAAATCACGGGATCTCAACTTCTGCAGTAGACCAGCTATGTTTGCTCAGCAGAGACTGTCTTATAATGGGTTAGACATGGCTTTTGTGCCCTATAATGATTATTATAGAGAGATGAGGAAATTGTGTATGATCCATTTGTTTAGCTCCAAGAAGGTCCAGTCTTCTGCTCCGATTCGACGAGAAGAAGTGTCTAGAATGATCCAGAAGATCTCTTCTCTCTCTTCTGCTTCCGAAATCGTCAACTTGAGCGAGTTGCTCATGGCTCTTACCAGCTCCATTATCTGTAGGGTCGCTTTTGGCAAGAGGTAATAACTTCTTTTTAATTTCTAAAAAGTCAATGAAAAAGTCATTAGTCAAACATAATCTTAATTTATTTAATAAACCTACCAAATACATTTTCAAGTATATATAAGCACATAATAATCAATTGTAAGCATAGGTGGACCTATGTACACGGAAGTTCGTATAGAAATAAATTAAATATTATTTATTGAAATCTGAGTGCATATGAATAAATTACATACTGTA
Source organism: Talinum fruticosum (assembly GCA_021018815.1). Lineage (NCBI taxonomy): Eukaryota > Viridiplantae > Streptophyta > Magnoliopsida > Caryophyllales > Talinaceae > Talinum > Talinum fruticosum. The sequence continues at coordinate 396,824 of JAITYX010000019.1, forward strand.
TATATTATTCTTAATCCTATATGTTTGATTTTTAAGTCGTGGATGCCTCTAAGCAAATAAAGCATATGAATGGACCACAAACCATATAAAGCATATGAATAGACCACACAAGTTAAGCTCTATCCAACATTATCCTTATTGGAATGGTGAAACTTAATTATAGGGGTCTTAAAAGTGTTACTTTTGTCAAATAATATATATGGTTCAAATCTTTTGCTCAAAATATGTCTCTGTGTGTGTTTGTTGTACTTAGTATTCAAATGTGCAACTGTACTGTACATTAGTCATGGGCAAACTTTGCATTTTTCTTTCGCTTGTCTCCACCCTCAATTTGTTCTGAATTCAACTTTACTAAATAACGTACAATAACAGTAAAAAGTAATAAGACTTTATTCAATAAATATCGGTTAGCTTATTTAATGAAAATCTTTGGAGAATTTTGTCATAAGTGATTTTTAATAAATATCGATTAGTTTATTCAATGATGTCTTTGGAGATTTTTGTCCAGTAATTAAAACTCGAATTTCATATATAAAACGACTCTAAGTGATCTTTGTAACTCATTTGGTAACTCCATAAAGAACATGACAACAATATAATTTACTTGTATAAACAGGTACAAGGATGAAAGTAGTCATACGAGTCATTTTCATAGACTTTTGAATGAAGCTGAAGCGATGCTAGCAATCCCCTTCTTCTCCGATTATTTCCCATTTATAGGAGGCTGGATCGATAAGCTAACCGGATTATCTTCGAGATTAGAGAGGGTGTTCAAAGATATGGATGAATTTTATGATGAAATCATTCATGATCATCTTGATCCCAATAGGTCTAAAAATCATGATCACGAGGATATAGTTGATGTTCTTCTGCAGCTCCAGAAGGAACGTTGCTTTTCTTTTGAGCTCACTTTAGATCACATCAAAGCAATGTTGATGGTAAGTTACTTCTAGATTAACTGTATTTTTAACTAACTACGTGTGGAATGATATGTGTCCTACATCAGCACACTCCTTAAGTGTCTTCTCGATTGAAAATTATATGATCATGCATTAAATTAGAAAAAGAATGGTATGACTGAATAATATAATTGTATTACAACTTATAAATTATATAAAGTCGTCCTTTTATCTATAATTTTTTATACTTATAAAATTATATGTATGACATGTCTTTTACATAAAATTAATCCAATTAAGGTGTTATTAAATACTTATTGATATAGTCGACGAATATTGAACTTTGACATTATTATAAATCATAATTATAAAAAAAAAGTGATTTAAGATTATAAAATACAAGTTAAAGTAAGAAATTTTATGAGTACTTTCATAAAAGACATGTATCATCAATTTAACAGGACAAAGAAGTTTAATTTATATGTGATCAAAAATTTATGTGAAAATTGTAATAATTCGATCACTATCCTTTCAAATTGAGAAGTGATAAGGTAACGAAGGTTATTTATGAAGAGAGTGTGTCTAATGGATACGGTTTAAAGCTTTAATGTAAGTGCTTTATTGTTTTTTTGCACATAATTTTTTTATCAAAAAAATTTCTATGATTTCTTGGATTAAAAAAAAGATTTACTATATATATATATATATATATATATATATATATATATATATATATATATATATATATATATATATATATATATATGATTTATTGTAAGTGCTTTATTGTTTCTTTGCACATAATTTTTTTTATCAAAAAATTTTCTATGATTTCTTGGATTATATATATATATTTTTGTGCGGAAGAGGGGCAAGGCCCTAACGGAAAGAGAGAGAGAGAAAGAGAGAGAGAGAGAGATAGAGACAGAGACAGAGAGAGATTTTTATATATGTTGATCATATGAAGAAAGCTAAGCTACTGTTTTATGTAGAACATGACTTTAGCAGGAACAGATACAAGTGCAAGCATGATTGTTTGGGCAATGGTGGAGCTAATGAGAAACCCCACAGTAATAAAGAAAGTCCAACACGAGCTCAGGACTGTAATTCAAGACAAGAATTTTGTCGAAGAAGAAGACCTGCCAAAGCTAGAATACCTCCACGCGGTTGTGAAAGAAACATTTCGATTACACCCTCCGGTCCCATTGTTAATTGGTCGTGAAGCACTCGACAAATGCACCGTACAGGGGTATGATATTCGGTCTAAAACCTTACTGTTTGTTAATGTCTGGGCGATTGGTAGAGATCCTGAATCTTGGAAAGACCCGAACGCGTTTATACCCGAAAGGTTTTTGGGAAGTTCAATTGATTATAAGGGACAAAATTTTGAATTGATCCCTTTCGGAGCAGGGAGGAGATTATGTCCTGGCATGATTATGGGTGCTGCTAACATTGAGATTGCTCTTGCCAATTTGCTTTACTCGTTTGACTGGGAATTGCCTGCTGGTTTGACGAAGGAAGACATTGACAATGAGCTCATTCCTGGGATAGTTATGCATAAGAAAAACTCACTTTGTCTCATGGCAAAGAAAGTTTCTTCTGTAACATAGTGGCCTTATGTTCAAATCTAAACTCTATATCTTATCTTTTTCTCTTGAAATAATTACAAATTGTATCTATAGTAAAATAAACTATTGTATCCTCAACTAGAGTAGTGGTGAAGTATACACTGTTGAGATAAAGCCCACTTTGATATCACTTTATTCTTATGAAGGTGCAACGCAAAGCAAAATGCAGGAAAATGGGCAGAACACTGGCATGGTCGAACCGTGCCAAATCCCTAGCATGCCCGTGCCAAACTGTTTTTGGCCCGACTGTTCAGTTCTTTCTTTCGTTACGTGTTTTTATGCTTGGTGTAGTGAGTATTGATGTGTATTTATGTGAGTTTAGGATATATATTGAGGCCTAAGGACCTCCATTGATGCATCTCAAAACACACAAAAGCTTCCTCTTGTAAAAGAAAACCATTTAGTGAATTGTTCGTGATTTTTTCCAATTTGGATTTTTCCATGTTAAAATCTCGTGTCTCAATTTTCTCTCTTTCTCTTTGCCCTTGTTTTACTTGTTTGATTGTGACTCTTGATCCTAACAATTGGTATAAGAGTTTAAGGTTAATAATCACAACAAAAATGCGGGGTGGAAAGGCTAAGATTGAGAGGTTCGATGGGAAGGACTTTGCATTTTGGAAAATACAAATTGAAGATTTGCTTTAACAAGAGGAGCTTTATCAACCTCTTGAAGGGAAGCCGGTCGAGATGTCACAAAAGATTAGGATGTGCTCGATCGGCAAACACTGGGACAATCCGGTTGACGTTGGCAAGGAATGTAGCATTCAACGTCATGGAGCAAAAAACAACGAATACTTTGTTGGAAGCACTCGTCCAATATGTATGAGAAACCATCGGCAATGAACAAGATATACCTCATGTGCCGCTTGTTTGATCTCAAAATGCATGATTCGACTAGTGTAGCCGACCATATAAATGACTTCAACATGATTATCTCTAAGCTTGCTTCGGTTAATATTAATTTTGAGTGTTAGGAATAGAGCGTCTTGAGCGGAAGCAATTTGAATGAACAAAATGATAATTAGAAGTATAAACAGCAAGATGAAGGCACGCAATCAAAGAACACAAGGATTTACATGGAAATCAATGAGGGAAAAAACCACAGAGGCAACGAGCACAACAATTCACTATGAAATGAAAGAGTACAAACCGATCACAATCTAACAAACGATTTTATCAATGATAAGAATATAGTTCTCTCACAATTCTCTCTCAACCTCACTTAGCAATGGAGGAGGAATAATAACTAGACTTGCCTATGAAAAACTGCTCAAGAACCTCTACAAAAACTGCAGCAAAATGCACGGAAAAACAACGATTGTAATCGTTAAAGCATCCTGGCACGATCGTGCCGGTACGAGCTCGGGAATAACCATGCCACCTTTCTTTTTCTTCCTTGTCTGTGCGTTTTCTGCAGCTTGTTCCGGCACGCTTGGGAAGGCATGGTCAAGACAAAATACAGCTAGCCCGTGCCATAAAAATGCAAAGCAAGGGAGATTTGAGACACGTCCTAACAATCTCCACCTTGTATCAAATATCCCCAACCAACAAATGTGTACTTCCAAAATAACCCGAAGGGTAAAGCCCCAAAGGGCGGAGCCCCGAAGGGCAATCAAAGTTGTGAACACCAAAGTTAGTTCAAGCGATGCTTGAACCTAGCAAAGAAAATGGCTTGAGTAGACCTTTGTCAATCATATGGTCTAATCGAACACAATATGAAGAAGATGAGGGTATAGGGACATCATGAGAACCCCTCATAGTACAACCTTGTAGGATATAGAGGCCATCATGCCTTGCACCTTTCAAGAGCAACCGAGTGCCTTTGGAGATTTTGAGAACTCCACCTTGAGCCGAATATGCACCCTTTGGATTCAAGAGTGCCAAGAGAGATGAGGTTACGCTTCAAATTTGGAACATGACGAACATTAGATACGGTTACGATAACACCGTCATAAGTCTTGATTCGAACACTACCAATACCGGAAATTTTACAACTAGTTTTGTTGCCCATGTGTACAACACCGGAATAAAGAGATTCATATGTAGAAAACCAATCCCTATGGAAACGCATATGAAAAGTGCAACCCGAATCAAGAATCTAATCGAGTCATTCCCTCTTTCAAAGGGAGTAGTAAATAAAACGTCACCATCCCACTCCTCATCAACAAATGCAGCTTCACCATGAGAAGATTCTCGACATTGTTCGTTCTCTTCTTCTTTCTCCTTCTTATTTTTCTATTTAAAACACTCGGAAATATCATGGCCCGACTTATAACAATAACGACAAGTTTTATTGGATTTACGTTTCTAAAATTTAGGTTTAGGACCCTTCTTTTCACTAACGAGTTAAGCCCTCGACTTTATCACCACACACCTCAAGATCATACTTCTCTTTAGACAGAAGATTGGATTTAACATCCTCAAATGATAGCGTCTCATTATTACTATATAAGAGGATTTCTTTGAAATGCTTATACGAGGGCGACAATGAAACAACCAACAAAATAGCTTTATCCTCCTCTTCAATTTTAACTTCTAAATTCCCCAAATCAATAAGAATAGAGTTAAAGTCATCTAGATGTATTTCAATAGGAGTACCTTTGGCCATAGAGAACATATACAAACGCTCTTTGAGATAGATCTTGTAGGCAAGACTTTTGGTAATGTAAAGTTGCTCCAAACGAAGCCAAAGATCCGCGAAGTTGTCTTGTCCATCCTTACGTAGAACATGAGGCGCCAAGCATAAGTGAATTATTGAAATAACTTTCTCATAAAGCTCCTCCCATTGCTCATCGAGTCATATAATCGGGTTTTTTCCCGACACAACCTTCTTCAACCCGTACTCGTGTAAGAACGGCAGTCATCCGAACTTTCCGGATGCTGAAGCTGATTTCACCATCTAACTTCATGACAGAAGACATCCTTGAATTGAAATGCTCTCATACCACTTGTTAGGAATAGAGCGTCTTGAGCGGAAGCTATTCGAATTAACAGAATGATAATCGAAGTATAAACATCAAGATGAAGGCACTCAATCAAAGAACACAAGGATTTACGTGGAAACCCAATGGCGGAAAAAACCACGGAGGTAACTGAGAACAACAATTCACTATGAAATGAAATAGTGCAAACCGATCACAGTCTAACCAACGATTTGATCAATGATGAGAATACAATTCTCTCTCAACCTCACTTAACAATGGAGGAGGAATAATAACTAGACTTGCTTATGAAAAACTGCTCAAGAACCTCTACAAAAGCTGCGAGCAAAATCCACGGAAAAACAACGGTTGTAACCGTTGAAGCGATCTGGCTCGGGAACAACCATGCCAGCTTTCTATTTCTTCCTTGTTGTGCGTTTCCTGCAGCTTTTCTGGCACGCTTGGGAAGGCATGGTCAAGACAAAATACAACTAGCTCTGTGCAATCAAAATGCAAAGCAAGGGAGATTTGAGACACATCCCAACATTGAGGATGAAGTTAAAACTTTGATTTTGTTATCTTATCTGCTTGAATCATGAGACACCATTGTATCTGTTGTGAGTAGTGCTAAGGGGTCCAATGCTTTGGAATATGATGAAATTCGTGATGCCAAGGTCTAGTCTAAATAAAAGTGTCTCATTCAAAACAAATACAGCCATACTCAGCAAATTGATGACCATTATTGAAGAAAAGGACCTTAACTATATTTTTCTAGCATTAGAAAACTTTATTTCACAACTTGTTTTATTTTTTTCATTATAAAAGAGACATAAATGCTGATTTAGGGAGAATTCGAACCCCTAATTTTTTTGTAATAACTTTCAAAAATTTTATTCATAACTTTCTTATATTATTGATACAGTAACATATTGGTTTTAGCATTTTGCATTTTCCATATTGAAGATAACATCTGGCCAATTGATCATAAGCCTTTTACATTCAGTGGACCATAAGTTTTAATTTGGAAATGGAGGTAGTTTACTGGGCATTGCCTCTCTGTTCTAAAGCTGTCAAAAACCTACTATAGTTGGTAAGTCTTTAACCCATTTACAGGGCATTGCTTCTCTGTTCTAAAGCTGTCACAAACCTACTATACTCGGTAACTATTTTAACCCATTTGCTACTTATCTCTCTCCATGCCAATTTGGCCAGCATGCGTAACGTGATTTTCACTTCTCTCTTATTAATACAAAAAAATATTTTAAAAAAACATTTTAAAAAACATTCTTTTAAGGTTCTTGAAATCGACCTCTTCACTTCAATAAAACTACTATTAACCTGCTATAGATGTATTCTAATAAGGGTTCTTTATAATCTATCCATCGAATAGATATTAGATACACGAAATAGTATACTAGAGTGCTAGTTACTCTCTAATATTGGGAAGTATTCATCTAATAACCCTTGTTTATAAGTTGGTTGGTTGCTATCAAGTGAGCGTTGACCTTGTGGTAAACACTTCATATTTCTACCCTTTTTATCAAGGTTCGAATATTGGGGAGACAATTTTTTACAAGTTATTCAAAGGAGTTGAGATAAGTTGTACTGTACACCAGGATTACATATTTGAGTTTAGTATCCCTATCTCCTTTGGACCTTTAAACCTAACTGAATTTACTCCTAAAATAGGTGTACAGTTAAGTAGCCCACACTTACCCTTAAAAAAATTTGATTACCTTCTTATAAATATCGTTAACTATAATCTCAAGTACAAAATGGTCTTTTGCAATTTCACTTCATCATCTTATCCACACACTCAAAATAAAACATAGGTATGTGATTCTAACTCTCGCGTTCTTGATGTATGAATAAATTAGGGTAAAGTTACCCATACTCAATATGTTCATAAATTAAAGATGTAATGGATCCAAACTGACAAATACCATAATATGTCAAACAATTGACTATGAAATGTCACTGAAAATGTAGCATATCAAAATCTTAAAATTATTTTTAATATGATTATTAAGAGTTATGATATGTGTTTTATATGGAAATACTGTTAAATATCTTATTTTAACCTATATTAATATATTTTATAATTTAAAATCACTATTTCTAATGACTATGATTAATTATATTATAAAGCTTTAATAATCATCGTCTACTCCGACAAGTTGCAAATGACATCCTAATCGGATCAACCATACTCAAAAAGTGTATCATACGTGTAATTTTATAAATGTCAAAAATTATGGATAAACTAGTGATTTTACATAATTTGTAAATTATTATTTTTAATTTATCACATGTTATAGTAATTTTTAAAATTAAGAGAAGACATACAACGTTTCATAATTATATCAATCTCAATAAAATTGTGACCTTCAGCCACATGTACACAATCTTCTCATTTGATTATGATGTTTACGTGTACTATGAAATGTGAAATTAATAATATCCAAAAACGAACAAAATTGTTTTTGATAGTTTTTTATGTACCATCCACAATTTTTCTTGATCTTATGATTTTTTTAAGGTAGAACGGTCCCAAAATGAATTTCTTCCACTAAGTTACAATTGTGGGTTATGTGTATGGCATGGGGTTTCTAGTCCAAAGATACCAAGTAGTCAATATATATATTAAGTACATCATCGTAGAGAACTCCAGAGCAAACATAACTAATAATTAATCAGGTGTAGCCATGCTTCAATTTCTTCTCTGCCTCGTCGCAGTTTTCTCTCTCATCTTTCTTATTATCTGTAGAAAACATGAAAAACTTCCACCAAGACCCAAAGGCCTCCCCCTCATCGGAAACCTCCACCAGCTCGACCCCTCGACCCCCACCTCTTCTTCTCCAAGCTAGGCAAGATCTACGGCCCCATCTTCTCCTTGCGGCTCGGATTCAGATCAGCGGTGGTGATTCAATCGGCTAGTTTAGCCAAGGAGGTCCTCAAATCACAGGATCTCAACTTCTGCAGTAGACCAGCCATGTTTGCTCAGCAGAGACTGTCTTATAATGGGTTAGACATGGCTTTTGTGCCTTATAATGATTATTATATAGAGATGAGGAAATTATGCATGATCCATTTGTTCAGCTCCAACAAGGTGCAGTCCTCTGCTCCGATTCGACGAGAAGAAGTGTCTAGAATGATCCAGAAGATCTCTTCTCTCTCTTCTGCTTCCGAAATCGTCAACTTGAGCGAGTTGCTCATGGCTCTTACCAACTCCATTATCTGTAGGATCGCTTTTGGCAAGAGGTAATAACTTATCTTTAATTTCTAGTCGTTAGTCTGTATGTGCATGATTGAGTTGCATGTATATGTCAATGTGCTTTTTCTTGTAATTAAGTTTAAGTCGCACGTACTCGAGCATAAATTTGGAAATTTTTTTTCTTTTAATATGGTAAGCAAGCCGATTGATTAGACTCGTATCTTTGAGTAGTGAAAGATGGAGAGAATTTCAACTTCTGTAACCGCTGAAAATGCACTGCTGGGTTAAATTACTTCAAATGAACTAGAGATGAGAGAGAGAGAGAGGACAAGGACGAGGAAGAGGAAGAGGAAGAGGAAGAGGAGGAGAGAGAAGAGAGGAAAAGGCAATAGATCTCAAGTTAGGAGAGAGAATGCAATTTAGGATTTTGAAATTAGTAGATTTGAAATAACCCCTAAAAATGTGATAGATTTTAACCGTTGTAAACGGCACGTAACAAAATGTTATTTTTGTAGTAGTGTGTTACACTATTCATGGCCGAAATTTGCATTTTTCTTTGGCTCGTATATATTTGTCACCATCCTCGATTTGTTTTGAATTCTAGTCTACTAAATGATGTACAGTAACAGACAAAAATAATGAGGTTTTATCCAATTAATGTCGATTAGCTTATTTAATGAAATATTTAGAGATTTTTGTTAGATACTTCAACTCGAAGTCCATATATTAAATGACCATAACTAATCTTTAATAAAGATCGACTAGCTTATTTAATGAAGTCTTGGGAGATTTTTGTTAGATACTTAAATTCCAATTTCATATATTAAACGACTACAAATGATCTTCGCAACCCATTTCATAATTCCATTCAGAAATTGACAACAATATAATTTACTTGTATAAACAGGTACAAGGATGAAAGTAGTCATAGGAGTCATTTTCATATACTTTTAAATGAAGCTGAAGCGATGCTAGCAACCCCCTTCTTCTCCGATTATTTCCCATTTATAGGAGGCTGGATCGATAAGCTGACCGGATTATCATCGAGATTTGAGAGGGTGTTCAAAGATATGGATGAATTTTATGATCAAGTCATTCATTATCATCTTGATCCCAATAGGCCTAAAAATCGTGATCATGAGGATATAGTTGATGTTCTTCTACAGCTCCGGAAAGAACGTCGCTTTTCTTTTCAGCTCACTTTGGATGACATCAAAGCAATGTTAATGGTAAGTTACTTCGAGATTAACCGTATTTTTAACTAATTATATGTGAAATAATATGTGTTTTACATCAAGATACTTCTTAAATGTCTTATCTCCATTTAAAAATTATATAATCATGTATTAAATTTAAAAAATGATATGACTAAATTTATAATTTTTTATATTTATAAATTACATGTATTACATATCTTCTACATAAGGTTGATCTAATCAATGTATCATTTAATACTCATCGATGTAGTTAACAAATATTAAAGTTTAACATTTATTATTAGTCATAATTATTAAAAAATAGTGATTTAATAGATTAAAGTAAGACATTTTAAAAGTGTCTTCATGTAAGATATGTATCATTAATGTAAGTGCTTTATTGTTTCTTTGCACATAATTTTTTATCAAAAAAAAATTGCTATGGTTTCTTGGGTAAAAAAATCACTTGCTGTTAAGATTTTGCATATAGATAGATAGATAGATAGATGGATAGATAAATAGAGAATTTTTATATGTTGATCAACTAAGCTACTATTTGACTCATCTGTGATTATCACTGAAATAGGGGTCTAGTTAGGTGGCCCATATTACAAAATATGAACAAAGCTAATAAGCTACTATTTTATGTAGAACATAACTTTAGCAGGAACGGATACAAGTGCAAGCGTGCCCATTTGGGCAATGGTGGAGCTAATGAGAAACCCCACGGTGATGAAGAAAGTCCAACATGAGCTCAGGACTGTAATTCAAGACAAGAATTTTGTCGAAGAAGACGACCTCCCGAAGCTAGAATACCTCCACGCGGTAGTGAAAGAAACATTTCGATTACACCCTCCGGTCCCATTGTTGATTGGTCGTGAAGCACTCGAAAAATGCACCGTACAAGGGTATGATATTCGGCCTAAAACCTTATTGTTTGTTAATGTCTGGGGGATTGGTAGAGATCCTGAATCTTGGAAAGACCCGAATGCGTTTATACCCGAAAGGTTTTTGGGAAGTTCAATTGATTATAAGGGACAAAATTTTGAATTGATCCCTTTCGGAGCAGGGAGGAGAATATGTCCTGGCATGATTATGGGTGCTGCTAACATTGAGATTGCTCTTGCCAATTTGCTTTACTCGTTTGACTGGGAATTGCCTGCTTGTTTGAAGAAGGAAGACATTGACAATGAGCTCATCCCTGGGATAGCTATGCATAAGAAAAACCCACTTTGTCTCATGGCGAAGAAAGTTTCTTCTATAACATAGTGGTCTTATGTTCAAACCGAGACTTTATATCGTATATTTTTTATTTTGAAATAATTACACATTGTATGTATAATAAAATAAATTATTTTCAACTAAAATGGCGAATATTTATAAATTTAACACTAATGAGATAAAGTCCACTTTGATATCACTTTACTCTTATGAATCTATCTTCCCTCTCAACCCATTCTCCTCCTATTTGGAAATTGGAGCGCCAATAATAGTGCCACAACACCATTTGGATAGGTACAGAAAAAAATTTTCCAGTTGAGCAAAGTACTGCACCATGCGGCAAGAGGAAAATTGGTAATCAAACTAACCTTACAAATCTTATTCAAATATAACAAAACTTGTCTTTGAGAGACACATTCGTGCGCGAGAAGAGCAAAGCCTCAAAACGAATATAAGGTCGGAAATTTCATCTTCCTCTCGATCCAAGCCCGCCGAGCTGGATTTGAACCAGTGTACTACTGCCAACGAATTTACAATCTGTCCCCATTAACCGCTCGAACATCGACTGCCATGTCCGCTTAATCAAAAAATTTCCCTCGGCTGCATATTTGAATAAAGTGGTAAAAACGTGGGAAATCAACACCGTGCTTTTTACGTTTTTCCTTTCTCGGCGTGCCTCCAAAACATCACTTGTGAGTTGTGACTTTTTCTTGTTCAGAAGCTTATAGTGAAACACCTCTTAAAATTATTTTTATATTCTTAATTTCATTTTTTAAATGCCGACATAATTTAATCTTTGGAGCTTTTGAATAAGAATAATTTGATCTATAAATTTGGTACCCAATTATAGTGATATGACCTTTGAGATTATACTTTTGGTATATTTTAAATTAGGTTATCTCACTAGATTAGGTATTCTAAATTTGAAATTATATATTAAAAAAATATAACTAAGTGTTGATGTAGGTTCACCAATGCTTATGAGTACTAAAGAATTCCAGTTAGTGTTGATTATAGATGAATGTTGATGAAAAATACTAATGATAAAAAATAAAAAAATAAAAAAGTAGGAAGTTTCTTGTATAGTCTAAATGTCGCTTTAAGAAAATTTAAAAAAATACATACTTTAAAGTCATGCTTAATAGGATATGTTACGGGGTTACATATATGTGTTATAGGGTTATATGCATAGTCCAGCTTTTAGTAAAAAGTCACTTAAAAATAGCTCCAAGAAGTACTTTTTAAATGAGATGACTACAGTTTTTTTAATATTATTAAACAATCCAACGTGGCATTCATAACATTTTTGTTAAATCTCACACTAATGTTTTGATGTATAGGTTTCACTTGAAATAATTTTTTTAAAAAATCTTCTACCAACCTAATCCAACGTGCCATTTATAGCTTATATACACTTAAGGCTAATGGCGGGGATAAACAACTAAGATTAAAAAATTTTAAACTATTCACAATTAACGTATTTTATAATTCTCTACAACGAGGTATCTCATATTATGAAAGTATGATATCATCGTTGTATATCTTTCAAATATATCCTCCTCAAAGTAAGTAATAAGTATGTCATTTAAAAACTCGTTAGAATATCCTATTACACAAAATGGTCTTAAAGAATGTTGCTTCTCATTTGATCTCGATCACTTTGGACCATATAAAAGCAGTGTTACTTATAAACTTTTCGAGATAAATACATTATTAACTAACTCATTTAGCTCGATCCCTGCACTAAAGTTTCCTTATCACTATAAGAAATTGACAAAACCGATGGTAGAGATCATGAGAAACCTCTTGGTGACGAGGAAGGCGCAAGATGAGCTTCATACGGTGGTGATTCAAGACAACCAATCTTATCGAAGAGGATCGGATGATCTCCCTAAGTTAGTCTACCTCAAGGCAATAGTGAAGGAAACATTTCGACCTTCCGTTACTACTTGTTCGTCAACAAATCAAACAATGCAAAGTATAAGGATATAAAGCTCCACACTTTTACTCTCTCCCTTGGAGTTTAAATATTAGAGGAGACAATTTTTTTGTAAGTTGTATAAAGAAGTTGGGTGGATTGTGGGCCTAGGCTTTAACCTTTGGAGTTATATTTCTGTTTTGTTGAACCTCATGTTCAACTGGACTTACATTTGAAATACGGGCTTAGTTAGATAACCCACATTTACCCTTGAAAAATATATTTTATATAAAACCTTGTTATTTATTACCACATGGGCAATTGGTAGGGATCCTAAAGATCGGACGGAGCCAAAAGTATTTTCCTCTGAGAGGTTTTTAGAAAGTATAGTTGATTTCAGCAAACAAAATTTTAAGCTAATTTCTTTCGGAACAGGGACAAGAATATGCCCAGGGAAACTATGTTCATTTGATTGGGAGTTGCCCACTAGGTTGGGGAAGAAATATCTTGATCCCTGACGTAATTTGTGTTTTATTGGTCAAGATGAGCCAAGGGGGAAAAGAAATCGAACTTTAGTTGTGGTGTATCCATGACTTTAATCTTAATCATTATGATAAAATCTCATAAATAAATCTTTGACATAATTTTATATAAGAAGAATCCACTACATCTTATTAGCGAAAATTTTAATGTAACTTACAATATCAAAACGAAAATTCTAACTTACTATGTATTTATATTAAAATAACCTCCATGTTCCCTAACTAGGAGGAATAAGGGGGTCATTTATATTCAATCAATCAAATCAAGCCAAGAAATTCCATCTCAACCTCAATGATTCGTTTGATGAAATTATTTATCTTTAAATAGTTATGAAAAAGTTTTGCTCAACCTACCTGAGATAACTACTGGCTTGATCTGGTTGTGATGCTTATGCAATTAGGTAAGCTGGTAATCAAATTGGGTTTACAAATCTTAACCAAATACAGTACAATTTATCCTTGAGACGAAACATAATTGTGAGAAAACCGGATCCCTTCGACCAATGCCTTTACATGCAAAGGATATAGAAGTAATTTTGAAAAGTATCTTTGGTTTTTCTTTTTAACAAAGAATACTGACTGATCGGTCAAAATGATACAGAATCAATTACTAAAACTATTATGGGGAAAAAACAGATATCCACTAACCGCGCCAGGTAGGGGTCGAACCTACGACCTTCTGCTTAGGAAACAGACGCTCTATCCACTGAGCTACAGGCGCTGTTGATGACTATCCCACTTAGAGACATTATAATATATGCAAAGAAATTACATTTAATTTTCAATTTTCAGTGTGCATTACAAATAATTTATTCCTATATTAACCTTATTAGATCTCACGTTCGATTTCCTCCCCTCATTATATTATCCTTTGTGTCTCCTCTATACCAAAAAAAAAAAAACCACAAATAATTTATTTCTATATTCACCTTTAATTACGAAGCGAATGTTAAGTATTTTACACTTTCATCCTTTTCATCAAGGGGTTTTAACTTTAGTAGAGACAATTTCTTTATTAAGTGTGCGAACAAGTCGAAATCTGTTGTGTACCTGGGCTTGGTATCCTTACACCTCCCATTGAACCTTTAAATCCAATTGAATTTACTTTGAAATAAGGATCCAATTGGATATTACATGTAAAAAAAATTCACCTTCAATTTCAATTTATAAATTTGGTTCCAGAGATTTAATTCTTTGATAATGTGTTTGCTTCATCAAAGTAATGGAATCATATCTTTTATCTATTGTTTAGTTGGATTCAGAAATAAAATTATTTTTCAAAAGTTAAACAAATAAGAGCATGGCCTAATTTTTAAAAAAATGTTTTTGTTTTTAAAAAGCACTTTTTGAAAATTGTTTTTGAAGAAAAATTTGAAGTGTTTAGCCTAAATTTTATATAAGTGTTTTTAAATAATTAATTTGTTTGGTCAAGATTTTTAGAAGGATAAAAATAAGATAAAGATAAAAAAATAAAAGAGAGAGAGGAGAGAGATAAAGATAAAGGAGAGAGAAAAATTAAAATAATATAAAAAAATAGGGAGACAGAGAGAGAATGGGATTACAGGTTATTATTACGGAGTTTTTCAGAAATTAGAAACGAGAAATAACTATTTCATTGTTTCTGTTTGTTGGGAGTTTTTTCAAAATTGTTTATGAAAAATAGTTTTAATTTTTTAAAAAATTAGTGTTTGACCTAACTTCGTTTTTGAATTCAAAAGCAGCTTTTAAAATCTAGGCATAACACCCATTAAATAAAACTTTTTGTTTGTTTCTTTTTTTGTCTTAAGCCCAAGCTTCCTCGAATACCCCAACCGTGGAGCACCCGCCTCCTCCCCAATTTCTTCCACTTTCATGTAACTATGTCTGTAACTCTCAGATCCTAAACCATGTTTTTATATCTTCCCTTCACTTGCTCTTGAAATATTTGATTTAATTTGTCTAATTTCTCAAACATCACCATTTTCGTCCCAAGTCTCAAACCCCACTTCACCTACCCAGGCTAAAATGGCGACTTATGGGTCCAAGTTGACAACCGGAAAACAAATCAAAGAAATCAAGAAGAAGAAAGGAAGAAGAAAATCGAACAAATTGATATGGGTTTTATAGCATAATGAAAAGTGGAAGAAGAAAATCGAACAGAAGACAGACCGGAAAAAAAGGTGCCCTTGTGGTGGTTGTCGGCCCCCCGCCCCCGCCCCCGCCCCCGCCCACGAAATAATAATCGAAATCGAACCAACGAACTAATCATCGAAATATGGGGGAGCAGGGGGACAAAGAAACAACACCATCGAAATTACTTCGTCTCCGACGAGGTCGTCTTCTTCGGTGAGTTCTTTGTCCCTAGCATGCAACATTGCTTTTCGTTCTCTCTTTGCAGCAACACGGAAAAAAAGGGTTGGCATTTGATGAAAGATGGAAGAAAACAAGAGTTACAAGATTTGATAAATATTTTTTAAAACAAAATAAAAAATTTAATACTTTAGAGAAATGAGATTTAATACATCTAAAACATAAGATGAACAAAAATTTTTAGATTATCGGTCGTTATCAAAGTTTATAATGGTTAGTTTTTATCAATAATTATCAGTGTTTATTGATGATTAGTTTCTATTTACATTAAGTAATCATTAATATTTACTAACATTATCATAAACACAAAAACCAACTTACACTTATGTTCTTGAGCTTTTGAGAAGAAAACAGGAGGGAAGGGGTCTTTCATAATGCGTGTCAAAAACCTCCCATTAAATAAATTATCATATCAGACAAATAAATGTTATTTATGATCGAGGAAAATGGAGATTTTTCCACCTAAGCAAGACAAAAAGTTAAAGCATGAATGGGTGATTAAAAAATGCTCTTATGAATTATGCCACAAGTCGGCAAGAAGCTGATTAGTTCCAATTTGATGACTATTTCCTTTTTCTAAAAAAATAATCTCTCCATTTTAAAATATATATCACTTTAATTAGTTATATTATTTCATAATATTTATTACTTTACAGTTTTAATGATATATTAATAATCAATTTACTAATTTTATCAGTGTTAATTATTTTTTTAATATTGGGACAACTTTATCATTTAACATAAATTTTATCATAGAATTTGTGTTTCCTTAATATTCTCTATAACTCGATAAAAATTTTTTTCCTATAACCTTAAATTAAAACGATAAATATTTTAAATTGAAGAAAATATCGATTAAATTTATTTTAGAGGTCTTAAATTGATGTCCTCTTTCTAAATTTGGAAATTTCTACTTTACACAATTTAGCAAACTACCCTTATTCTTTAATTAAAAAACAATTACTAAAAGAAATGACATATAAAAATATATTTTTAAATTTAAATTATTAAGGGCACTACTAGCATATTACTCCTTCCGTTTCAATATATTTGTCATTTTAAGGTTATCGGGAATTACCAAGGAAATATTAAATTTATGATAAAATTTGTGTTAAAAGACTAAGTTCTTCCAATATTTCATTAGAAATGAAAAAAAGCATTGAGAAAAGGAGATAAGTAAAGTAATTAATAATAATAAAATTGATAAATTAGTCATTAATATATCATTGAAATTATAAAATGACAAGTACTTGTAAAATGAAAAAAGTTAGTTTTTTTTTAGAATAATAGAAAGTTTTTTTTTTAAAATAATAGAACGAAAAAGGTTAGTTAAAGTGATATGCATTTTAAAATGAAGAGAGTATTTTTAAATATAGTTAATGTGCTAATATTTCTTAAAATGAGTGAAAGGTCAAAATGAACTTTTTTCGGGACTATTGAGTTAACTAATACTTAATTAGTCAATCATTTAAAAAATAAAACTTTATTCTTCTTTTCAATATCTAGTTGAATGATGGTATAATTATCCTATTTACTACAGATAAATTAATGTGAGTGGACTGTCAATATAATTTTTTAATGTCTACTTTTAAAATTATATATATAATAATTAATCGCAAAATATTATACAACCCAAGATTTCATTAATCGTAATTAAGTACCATGAAGCTTAATTAGCGATTTTTAATTGGATTTCAACTTTTAAACGTAGGGAGGTTGAGCTAGTTACGTGTTCGTCTTCATTGTTTAAGCTACGCAGCTAAAGGTCTTGCCCCTTTCTTTTAAAAGTTCCTGGTTGGTATTGGACGTGGAGGATTCTCAACTCAACACGTGTATCAAAAATAAATGTTATGGCAAAAAATTTCTTTTCTTTTCTTTTTTTGTATTTAAATTTATAAACTATAAGATGCTGCATGTGCTCAACATTTTATTTTGTATGTAGGATTTGTTCACTCAGATAAATTTATCTGTTACTTATAAATATATAGTAGTAATATTTTTTTCCCTTATAATAAGAAAGGTTAAAATCTTATAAATAAATGTAAATATAATTATATTGTAACCACGTAGGTGTCAAATAATTTAATTAATCAAAGAAATTTAAATATTGTAGAAGCAAAATGTTTATTAGAGAGATCAAATATATACTTATGTGAGTTTTTTTCTTGAATTAGTTTAGTGGTGGGAGTATTTGATTACTTTTCATTGGTTGATTAAGTAATATATGGGTATTTGTGATTATTGCATGCTAAATATAATACTTTTTATTTAAAAAAAAAAATCTATGTCAGCCACATAGAGTAGTACATAAATAATAAAAGGGAGGGCATGAATTAAAGTTGAAATCTAATATAGTTAAGATTTCATCTCCGTCATTAAATCAATGCATCATTAATAGATACATTAAATACTAGTGTTATTTATAATTGATCAAACGGGTGAGATCTTATGATTTTCTTTTTGCATTGGTAAGTGGCCTCGTGAGTGGGGGAGGAGGTGCATAAGTACTCAAGTAGGTCCAACGAAATCTCATGACAACCAAAATTTAAATTTTAATGGGGAGTATAAAATTCTACTTCTATACTAGTTAAGTTAAGATCTCCCAATAATAAGATCTTATGAATGCAAGAGTTTAAAACCTATTCCAAATTTACTTATTTCATTAATTAACAAATAAAATGAAATAAAAACTTTTTCAACACATGCACCCAAATAATTGATTTTTTTTTTGAGAGGGTTAAGTGATCTATATAGCATGAGTTCTACTTGCAAACCCACACCTAAATAAACCTACAAAGTACTCCTGTTTTGAAATGGAAAATCATATTGTTTTAAGATTACGAGAGGATAACGAGGAAATATTAAATTTATGTTAAATTTTATATTAAAAGATTAAGTTGTCTTAAAATTTTGTTGAAAATTTGGGGCATAGCCCATCTTCTATACCAAAAATTTTATTAAAAATTATAAAAATTAATAAAAAGAGAAAAATAAAACAATAAATAAGGACAAGTTAGTAATTAGTCATCAATAAATTATTAAAGTTATAAAATAATAAATATTATAATATAAAAAATTAATTAAAATAATATTTATTGTAAAATGGGGAGAATAGTATACAACCCAACAACACTGCCAAGTCCATCCAGGGACGTCGGCTGGAGACCTACTACTACTAGTATTAAGCATTGGAAAACCAAATACGTTGCATCGAATCAAATAAAAATCCTCCCGTTAACAACAAAAAGCAACGTAAGCTATACACGGGCGAGGGCTCCCGGAGATTGTCCTCAGATATTCCCCTCTCCTCTCTGCTTCCTTCCAACCCCGGAGGTACGTCTCTCTCTCTCTCTCTCTCTCTCTCTCTCGCCTCGTTCCCTCTTTGAATTTGAATTCGAATTCGTATTTGTGTTTCAGTTCTGCGATTTTCAGTTCGATGATCGCAATCGCATTTCGCCGTTTTCCTCGTTTAGTTGATGATTCAAAGCATGAATTTCGCCAGGATTCGGTTTGTTTCTCAATCCTTTCGATTCTCTTTCACTCTCTTTTTCGTTTTTGACTTCGACGCAGAGAATTCTGAACTATGCGCCATTGTTTTGTTCCTTCGTCATCGTCTTTGATTTTAATCTCTCGTGTTTAATTCTATTTGTTTTCTGATTTCTGTTCCATCGATTATATGACATTTTGTTGCATTAATTGATTCATTTTCATGATACGTATACATTTCAACTTCATGAACTTTTCTTTTTCCGATGTTTCTTCTGCATTTCGTTTTTGAAACCGTATTTCTGTTTTGTATAGATTTTTTTGTCACCTTCATTTTCAAGTGTTCTTCTGTTTTTTGCCCTTGGTACTGTGAGTTTGTGCGCTTAGATTTTTCTTCACGCTCTTTGGCTTTTAAATGTTAATTTTTTTCCTCCCAAAAGTTTTGTTCTCTTTCTTTTGCTACTTTACATCTCCATTATATTTATATTAAAGTTTACATCTCTTGCAACGATGACATCACACTAGGTGTTGTTGTTCTGCCTGTTTTTTATTCATTTACTAGTGTTGTTATTATTAATATTCCGTAATATTATTTTCAGGTTATGTTTTTACTCCTTATTTTTAAGAGCATGCAATAAACAATTATTATGGATGTGCTGTTTGAAGAATTGGATTAAAGTTGTGGCCTCTTATTGTGACTGATCACACTGTCCGAATTACACTATGTAGATTGGCTCTTTGCCATTCAGACCCTTGTTGCCGGTAAATGGAAATGCATTAATGTGAAATGTTTATCTGTATTCTACTTTCTGAATTCAATTTGTATTTGATGTTAATCCCCACCGTCTTCCCCTTCCGCCTTGTTGTGGCAGGAAATTGGAGTTATGAGGAATGCACGTTGGATGAATATAGGGCTTTACTTGGTGCTCACCAGGTAATGATTTTGGCTATTGTTTAATAAGTTGTACTTGCCTTTTGTTCAACATGGATTATAGTACTTCAACTTGTAAATAGCTTTATCGTAGAAGTCAAATCTCTTGGCATATTAGTTTGTGAAATATCTTTTATGGGTTAGATTCCATATATTTAATGTGGAGGAATCAAACTTGAACTTCATAATGGGTACTTGAGTTGCACCAACTTGTTTTCTTGGCGGCCTATATTTAGAGTTTTGTTGAAAACGAAATAAAATAATGTTACAGTCAAAGTTTCTCCATGAGCAACTAGGTCAATTTTCCTGCTTAGTTTTTCATACATGATGTGACCTCTTGATATTAAGTTGGAGTTATGTAGGGACAGTTAAGAATCTAACGTTTTAATTAATTAAAGGGTCTAAATAGAGTATCTAGTGTGCAGTTTTAGTGATTTGAGGTTGAAGAATCTGACAATCAAGGTAGAGATGTTGTACCAAAAGTTTTTGGATGTCTTGAATGCAATATTGAAGGAATTGGGGAAATGTACTATATATACTAATTAGTTGGCAGAAAATGAGGGAATATTTTAGAAGTTATGTACGACAAGAAGGTCCTACTTAAATGCAAAGGGAAAACACTTTGCGTAGTTCCACAGTGGTGGGCTGTTTATCCTTTTGGGTTAAAATGTTGGCCAATTAACCAAGTATTAGTCCAACAATAAATGGTGAGAGATGAGGATTTGTTGTATGTGTAGCCTCATGAAATGATTTACACGAGGTGGAAGCGGCTTCTATTTAGATTGGATGCATGGGCAAGGTTGAGTAATCTAGATTTGCTAACAGGAGATACCAAACTCGTTGGCGAGAAGGTGCGGTAGGAGATGGGAATAAAATATAATAGATCTAAGAAGAATAGGAGAGAAATTATATACAAAACTTGGCTTTTTGCATTTCGTATAAGGACATATCCCTACAGGGTTTTGTGATGATAAATAACACAGGTTGTGCATCATAGACAAAATTTTTGCTTTTTAGTTGCTTGTGGTACATGCATAGTTACTTGGATTCGCTCCTACCCCCTATGTATGGCAAATTGGGTCACATGACTCGAACACGGTTCATGAGGTTAGTGATTTGCTACGAGTTGCTTACCAATTCGTGGTATAGAGCGTTCCCATTTGGTGTAGGTTGTACAAGAAATCAGAATGGTAAACTTGAATAGAAAGTCGCTTAAATGAGGTAAGAGAGGAAGAAGATGGAGCAGAGAAGGTGGAGAAGAGCAAGGCATGCGAATACAACTACATACCTCAGATTAACTGGTTTAGTGAAGCGGAGGAATTCAAATTCGGAGGACGGGAGGAGTAAAGCTGAAGGAAAGGGCTTAACATTTCAAATTTCCAATTCAACAATCTCTCTCCCTAACTCTCTCTCCCTTTGTATCTATAGGCGGCAATCGAAAGGGATAGGGTCTTTTTTTCTCAAAAGGCTAAATAATATGGGCTAAAGTTAGGATGGGCTTTAAGACAAGACCCATTTTAAACATGAGTTGAGTCCTTTTTGTTTGAGGTTGTCTTTTAGAATCCAGTTATAAAATATTAGGATCTTAAAAAACCTAATTTGCTTTACAACCTTTATCATGCAAAAAAAAATCCCATAATTGTGTTATGTCTTCAACCAAACCAAAAAAACAAAAAACAAAACAAAACGAAATGGCATATCGGATTATCTCCTAGGTGACGAATTGCATACTCGAATTCTTCCCGCATATCGAAGCATATCGCGTTCTCGGTAACTATGGGTACATGTGCCTTGTGCTTCCCATTTGGCACTAAATTCTCTCGATCATGCCCTCCGAGTTGTGGTGCTTGTACTTATTTGAGCTTTGTGGCCACATCTTTAGATCCTTGTGCATTAGCTTCTTTCAAGGTATTTCATTTATCTTTGATGCTATCTTAACATTTCTTTTCTATGTCCATTGCATTATCCTTTTTTCCCCTCTACAATTTCCCAATTTTCTTTCAAATTTTTTAATTGCCTATGTTACTTAGACTTAGGTAGGGATGTTGGCCATGACCAAGCATATGTGTTCGATTCGAGTAAGTATTAACCAAGGGCACATGGATCGTTGTTCAAAAGTAGAAATGGATATATGAATAATATTATTTCTTCGACACTCGGTCTAGAGATGAAGCAACTTTAATCATGCCTTTTTGGCTTACCTATCTTTAATCATGCATTTCCGATTTACCTAGTTTTTATGTATCATTTTAAATTATTGGCCTAAAAGGTAACATATATGTTTGTTAATGTATTGAAATTATGTCTACTTTGGATTGTAGTAGACTTTTAGCAACTCGGGCTTCATTTTTTTTTTTTTTTTTTTGTGAGGGCCCACTATCTCGGGGTAAACCCAGTTAGGGTTAAAAACTCAGGGAAGGGGATAAGGATACCAAGCCCGGGCTCAAAGCCCAAGCCCACAACACATCCCAACTTTTTGCACACCTAGTAAGGAAATTGTCTTCACCAAGGTTCCAACCCCGGTGGAGATGATGGAATTGTGGAGTGTTTACCATTAGGGTAGCACTCACTTGGTAGCGATTGTGCTTCATTTATGAAATATTTAACAATCAATTTTTTGGTTTAGGAAACTCATGTGCTTCATTTATATGAAGTATTTAACAATTAGTGTTTTGGTTTAGGATTAGGGTTAACAATAGGCGAGTCCGAGCCAAGGGGCATCCCTCCGCCCCTGCCCCACTACTGGGGAGGGTTTTCTCCCCCATCGGGTATCCGACCCGTTCCCCACTCAGGCCTCGCTTCCCAAAAGTCATATTTAAAGGCTTAGATCCATGAGAGGATGTGAGGCGGCAAGCAAGGAGGAGGCGGTCACTAAGGAGAGAGGAGGGCTTTGGTTTGTGGTAGGTAGTAGAAGTGGAGGTGAGGTGCTGAGGAGAAGAGAGCAAGATCCACAAGAGATCCGAAGGAGACTTAGTGATAAGCGAGAGGAGAACGATTGAGGGCCGAGAGTGAGAGGAGACAAGCGGAACCTTGAGAGAACCTCATAAGAGAGAATTAAGTGTGAGAGAGTGAGAGGATAGAAGCACCCGGAGAGAACCTCATAAGAGAGAATTGAGGGTGAGAGAGCGAGAGGATAAAGGCGGAACCTCATAAGAGAGAGAGGGAGAGAGAGAGATTGAGAAGGAGATGAGAGGTTGAGAGAAGGAGAAGTTAAATATTCTAGGATTTCTCAATTTTGGGGTTTCCCTATTTGTAATTACTTGTTTTGCCCAAAAATATCTATAATTAATATTCAAAATAATATATATAAACGTGATTTTTGGGACGGGGAAGCGTGGGCAATGTTCCTCCGTCCCCGCCCGGGGAACAAATTACTCATCCGCCCTCGTTCCCGACACGGGGAATCCTTGCCCCGTTGCCAACCCTATGCAGGATGTCTTGCAACTTAGGACTCTATCACTTAATTGAATTAGAAAAGATTTGATGATTTGACTACTAACTCTTTAGGAATGTGTGATGTATCATTATCTTATGACAGAGAGCCTTCCGAATCATCAAACAATAACTCATTGAAGTTGTTATGATCGTGAAAAATATCTTGATTTGTGTAAAAAAATGTAAGTTTCAATTGAAACAAAATGAATAAGAAAATGTAGAAAAGATACTTGCGAGATACATATATTTTATTAGTTTAAAGGGCCTTCAATATAGCTTGTATTTCTTAGGTGTTTGAAGGGCCTTCAACATGCCTTCTATATCTTAGTAGTTTGGAGGGCCCAAGGAAATGTAGAAAAGATATTTGTGACATACCTATATTTTAATAGTTTGAAGGGCCTTCAATATACCTTCTATATCTTAGTAGTTTGAAGGGCCTTTAATTAACCTTATATATCTTAGTAGTTTGAATGGCCTAAAGGAAATATAGAAAAGATATTTCGTGATACCAAGGCCTTTAATATATTGTTAAAAAAAAAAATCATTACCCACTTTCTAGAATCAAGACATCAAAACAATATCTATGATTTTTACATGGAAAAATCTAGGTCTTAGAAATATCTAGATAATTATGGAATTATCCTAAAAAAATCCTAGATATTATTGTACTCTTTAAAATTATCTTAACAAATATCTTAGATATTTATTAAGTGCATAATTAGGATTTTGGCCAAGGTGGAACTACTATAAATATGAGAATGACCTACTTACGTGTGCATACATAACAAGTGAATACATTTTTCATAAGAGTGAGTGAAGGGTCTTAAGAGAGAAAGTGAGGTATCTCATATACTTTTGAGTGTTTGTACAAACTCTTGTGACTTTGCTCTCTTAAGTTAATAATAAAGTTATGTTTCTAACATACCACTTGGTCTCTTAATTTTTCAACAAGTGGTATCGAGTGAGGTTTTGGTAGCCTTGTTCTTGAACTAGCATGGTTGTCTAACGGCCATGGGACTAGATTATAGGGAAACTTTGCCAAGACTGTGAAGTTTGTGCTCTGGGACCACGTCTTGCTGGTTAGTGTTGCCGCTTACCAAACTGTTATGAGAATCAATTAGCTCACTCGAGAAGGTCAATGAGAGCAACTATACTAATTGGTGCATACGTATCATGCAATACTTGAAGGGGTGCAATGATGAGAAAATTGGGCACTGAATCTTAATCGAAAAAGAGGCGGGAGATCAAGGCGGGGAAGGCTATGTATGTTCTTTTTGTCATCGCAGAGGACGAGTTCCTACATCGGATCAATGACCAGAAGACACCATCTGCAAATAATGGGGAGAATAAGCATCGGATGAGTTCTCGGAGTGCCTATAAACACATTAAATATGATGCTAGTTTACATGTTCTAGCACACCGCAATAGAATGGTATGGGTGGAAGCATGCTGTTGCGTTTTTGAGCCGAGTAGATGAAGACAGCGGTCTATGTCACAAAGAGATTACCGCCTACAAGGCTTGGGTTTATGTCTATGAGAAGTTATGGAATTTTAAGCCGACCAATAAGCCATTTCGGGGTTAGGGTGTATATGAGAGTTTAAAGTATGATTTCGAGATAAAATTGCTAGTACCTTGCAGATTATCAATGATTTCAAACATTTATTTGTACTCTACATAATAATTAAATCCTTAATTTTGGCTGAAAAGTGTTTTTAAAGCCAAATCCAAACTATTAACTACATAGGGGGTTAAGAAAGTGTGAGGATATTTATTTTTCGTTATATACACTATCTACCACAAGTATAGACCACATTTTTGGCTTTAATATGTTCGGGAACCTCCATGAACAAATTTGGCAATTGTTACATATTTAATGTCTTTTACTTCACAGTTTGAACAAAATTTTAGCATGTTCAAATCAATATTTGCTTTGGGATGTATTTTATGGAAACAATTAAAATGGTATTTTTGGTAAATAACACAATAATTTCATTTTCTTTTTTTTAATAGGAAAGTTGTTTTCATATCTATCATTATGCAATAAAGAGAATTGCACGAGGGTGTATATAACCCCTAACTAATAAAAACAGAAAAACTTACAAAAGACTCTTAAGCTTATAACCCTCCTTCTAAGAAGGGTTGCTGGAAGCCTAAGGTGAACTATAGACAGTTTTAATGTTATTAGAAAAACTTCTCTAGCCACTTCTTG
Organism: Talinum fruticosum; assembly: GCA_021018815.1. Classification (NCBI taxonomy): domain Eukaryota; kingdom Viridiplantae; phylum Streptophyta; class Magnoliopsida; order Caryophyllales; family Talinaceae; genus Talinum; species Talinum fruticosum. The sequence goes on from JAITYX010000019.1 coordinate 422,774, forward strand.
TCTATAGTTTTTGTTTTCCTATGGAGTCTATGTTGGAGTCTTGTCTTCACTTCCCTTTTGACTGTTTGAATGATCATTTGAAATGAGGAATTTTGGTGCTGAAAATCCTGCCACATCATTTTTTGTGATAATGATTTTAAGCCAATAGTTAACCTTCAGTACATTCTTGTTTGATTTGAGACTTTTTCTAGTCTAAAAGTCAATTTGGCTAAAAGCTCCATCATTTTCATTGGACATGTTGACAACATTCAGGTGGTGTTTTAAGATGTTGTGTGGAGTCGCTTCCTACTTCATACGTTTGTCTAACTCCGGGAACAAAATTCATGGAGAAAGCCATTTGTTAAGTGGCTGTTGAGATGTTTGAGAGAAGGCTTTCTTTCTTGGTGGAAATCAAAGTATCTTTCCAAAGGGGGAAGATTGACTCTTATCAAAAGTGTCCTTTCTAGTGTTCCTACCTTCTTCATTTACGTCTTCTACATTCCTTCTTTGATGGCGTCCAAGTTATAGGCCATTAAGAGAAAGTTTCTTTAGGGCTTTTTCGGGAGTGGTTTCAAGTACCATCCGGTTAGATGGAAAACCGATGAGCTTCCGGTTCTAGAAGAGGGATTAGATGTCAAAAATTAAAGATCTTTAATAAGGCTTTGCTTGGAAAGTGGTTGCTTGAGATTCATGAATGAGAAAGGGAATCTTTGGCAAAAGGTGGTTGAATATGGCGTAAACGGTTTTGGATGGTATCCTTCTAGACGGAATGGTTCTTATAGACAAAGGCTTTGGAAGGTTATTTCTAAAGGACGGGGAAAAGTTCCCGGTTAGATGGAAAATTGATAAGCTTCTGGTTCAAGAAGAGGGATTGGGTGTCAAACACATGGTTCAAGAAGAGGGATTAGGTGTCAAAAACATAAAGATCTTTAATAAGGCTTTGCTTGGAAAGTGGTTGTGGAGATTCATGAATGAGAAGGGGGATCTTTGGCTCAAGTAGTGACAGTTAAATATGATGAGGATGTTTTTGGGTGGTATCCTTCTAGATGGAATGGTTTTTATGGACAAATCCTTTGGAGGGTTGTATCTAAAGGATGGAAAAAATTCCTACCCTACTTTTCTTTTGAGGTGGGGTTGGCTCCTCCATATTTTTTGGCATGATCGGTGGTGTGAAATGTAAATCCCGAGAGGGTCAAATATATCATAGAGGGGGTGAATAGGGTATTAAAATTTTTTGAGTTGTTTGACTATGTTATGTTTTGCTTTTTCGGTGCCATTGGAGCAAATATGATGTCCTAATCTAAGCCACCCGTCCTCCACCCCGAAATGTTCGAATTTCGAGAAACAGAGGTAACCCAAACAACCTACTTTACTTAACTAATCCCGAGCATGTTGCACGTTATAATTCATTGTTAAATCATGAAATTGTTGCAACTCGTTACTACAATGAAGTTAGTTTAGAAAGATTGGGTTTGCATGAGGATTTCTCTTGGTTGGTTGAATGTTGTGGTTTGTTGAACTTTTTGAATATTCGATTAGGGACGTATAAAAGCTTAACATTGGAATTTTTAAGCACACTTCCTATTGAAATTGGGCGTGGTCCTCAAGTCGAGCATGACTTAATTTCCTTTCACCTGTTAGGAGAATACTATGAACTTACTCTTAGTGAGTTTAGTGCTTTATTTACCATACCTAGAGACCTAGGATTTGGACACCGTCTAGTTCCCGATCGTTTCGATGCGTTACGATTTTGGAATTCTATTTCCAGTGAACATGAAATATCATCCTAGTTCAATTAAGGCGACCGCTTTTAAGAACCCCTGTTTTAGATACATATATCGGGTTTTGGGGCATAGTTTGTTTAGGAAGGCCGACGGAGGTAACAATATGCGTCTTTCTTAGTTGTTTTGCTTGTATGTGATGTGGACTGGAGACGCGTTTGAGTTTAATCCTGGGGCTTATTTTGCTCGTTAATTTGCTAATGTTGCCACTAGTACCCGGGTTGAATTGTAATCGGAGGTTTAGTTACTACTATTGCTTTAACTTTAGGATGGAACCCCGATGAGCACAGGTGAGGATAGGGTGTGAGGGTCCGAGAGGATAAACATTTAGGCTTTGAAAGCCATAGGCATGTGCCGTTCTATTTCGGGAGAGTTATATCGGTTATATCCTCATAACCGTATGTTGCGTCTCCCTTGAGCATACATCCCTTAGGGTTGCTCCAAACCTCAAGTTTTTGCCCAGTGAGGATGAGGTCCCTTGCCCTCCGCTGGCATATTGATGAGTGCCTCTTCCTTTTCTCTTCCCTCGCCCTTTGAGCCCGATGCATATGTGCATTCACTTCATCGTGCTATCCATCAAGAGCAGCTCTCCTTCGAGCACGCTGCTCTTAGATCCGGCAAGCCTCACTTAGTGAGTATATCCACTCGAACATGTCTCTCTTTGGGATTATGTTCATTCGGAGAGTGAAACCATACAAAATGCCCAAACCGAACTTCGTGACATGCTTGCTAATCGGAACCCTTACATGCATTTGATGAGTGAGTGTTTGACCGCGTGGCATGATTGGCCTATCTCTCGGGGTAACCCCAGTTCCCCTCCTCCTCCCCCTCCATTTGAGTGATTTTAAGTTCTCCCCCATCCCCTTTTATTGTTGTGCCATGTGGACAATGTTGTGTTCAAGCATGGGGGAATTTGCTTACTTAGAATGCCATTGTTTAAATAATGTACAGTTGTATTTTATTTAGGTTAGAGCATGTTTTATTTGACATTTTGCATTTGACAACAAAAAATTTGAAAAGAAAAACTTAAAAAAATTTTTAAAAAAAGCATTTTAGGATTGCATATAGAGCATTTATGTTGCATCATATAGACTTGCATAAAAAAACTAAAAATTTATAAATAAAAAAAAGATGAACCTCCAATGATGTTTCCTTTTAGGCCAAATAAGTTTTCAATGGAGAACAATTTTGCCCTAAGTGCAGAAATTTTTAAAAACTAGTTTTTGAACTTTAAAATTTTGACTATATTGGGTGAATAAAAGTTGATTACCCTTGATTCCTTAATAAAAAATGCTAGCATGTGAAACTCTTTGAGCTAGATGAGATTGTGGTAGAGACCATGTGAAATTTTTGAGCCTTGGATAGACTAAATATTACAATTATCCTCTGTTTGGATATAAGAAGGGAGGGGAGGGGAGGGAGGTTAATCAAGGGGAGGGAAATGGAAGAGAGGGGAAGGGAAGGGAGGGAAGATACCTTCCCCTTGTTTGAATTTAAAATGGAGGGGAATGGAGGTTACCAATATTCCTTTATTTGGATTAAAAAGGGAAAGGGAGGGGAAAGGAAACGTTTTGTTATTATTATTATCATTATTATTATTATTATTGCTATTATTACCACCATCACCACTTTAAATTAAAAATAACGAATTTAAATTTAGTACAAGGAACTCATTTTCCCTAGCAACGTTCCACCCAAAATTTTTTTATTTTTTAATAATTATTTTTTCTATATATAAATTATTACCCAAAGTAAAATAAAATAAATAAATTAAATAATATAAGCACCCAAAATATAATAAAAAAAGTAGGAGAACGATAAAGATATTAATGTCCACATGTATATTCATGGTGATTAACATATATATCATCTACTTTATTCATCATAATTACGAATTCAAAAAAGATACTTCAACTAATAATTTGGACCAAAAACAGTAGACAACATATGAATTAGATTAGTTACTAACTAAAGGAAAAAAAAAGTGAAGAGGTATTAACCTTCATGACGATCTGCAAAATAGAATATCGGTTTAACCCAAATGGTTATACATATATATATATATAATTATTTTGGAAGAAAAATAAAAGAAATTTTTTTTGGAAGGAAATAAAAAAAGATAATGCGATAATCAGAAGAAATAAAATATAATAAAATAAAATAAAATAATCTTTTATTCATTATCTTATTCCCCTCCCTCCCTTCCCCCTCAATTTGGAGGGGAATGAAAAATCAACACCCCTCAATTTTATCCCAAAAAGGGAAATCAAAGGGAATTATTCCCCTTCCCTCCCTTCCCCTCACTTCCCCTCCCTTAACTTCCAATCCAAACATAGGCTTAGTCTCATGTTTCTTCATGTGTAACTCCCTCCATGATTGGATCTCTAGAGTTTGTTTGAATTCTCTTTAAAATCACATGTGTGCATGTTTTGTGACAAAATGATTGAGGCATTCTTTGTGACAAAACAAGGGAAAAATGTTTGAATTCTCTTTAAACTCATAACATATTACCTAAGCCAAGTCTAGCGGAGCTTCTTACTCATGTTGTTGGGTCATTTTGGGGTCATTGATGTGTTGGTGATAAGTCGGATCCTTTTGTTGAGTTGAGGGGTTATTTGTATTGAGTATGACATGATTTCCCCTCTTGGTTGTAAGGATGAGTACTTTGATGTTAAATGAGCTTTTTGATTTGTTTGAAATTTCTAATGCAAGTTTAGTTGAAAAAAAAAAAGAAGAGAAAATCAACAAAAGTTTTGAAAAAACAAAGAAAAAGAGAAAAAAAGGAATGAAATGAAAAAAAGGAAAAAGAAATCAATAGAATGTTTGGCATTTTGGAATATTTAGTTTGATCTTTGTTAGATAAGCTCATTTTTTAAAGTATTTGTCGGAGTTAAAGATTGGGTGTGATGAGGTGTATTGTGTGATTTTTGTTGGTTAGAGTGATGGTAGCTCTTAGTTAGTTGGCTTTTTAGCTCCTCGTTTTTCCCAAAATGCAATATCTCTTTCTTATCCATTGCCTTAGCCCCGTTAGAACTTTTTGAAGTCCTCTTGATTGTCATATTGCATGTTACATTTTAGTGGTAGCGAATAGAGAATTCTACCAAGTTTATGGTAGTTTGCATGATTGTGAGAGAGATTGAGTGAATCTTGTATAAGCCTAAACACATAAGTGGTGTTTTCACATTTCTACAGTGAGGTTGTACCGGTCTTACTAACTCCATCATTCTACATGTGCCAATGTGAATTGTTTAAGTGATGATTTGGGTGATGGATCAAGTTTGTCTTTATGGTCTTCATTATGGTTTTTGAAAATCTTCTTTCCTTGTGATTGTGAAAAGGTTTTGTATGTTTATGGGTTGTCATTGACTTCGTGCTCCATATGATACTTGTGGTTGCCTAATATGAGGAGGTTTAGTCTTGGATGTTTGCCCCCTTCTTGGTTGATTGAGTCTAGTGCTTGTTTGAGGACAAGCAAGATTTAAGCATGGGGGACTTTGATAAGTTCCATATTTGCGTTGGATTTTAAAGGAGGTTGCTTGTCATTTTTGGAGATTTATATTCATATTTATGTACTTTATGCCCCATTTATGGTTTACGTTTTGCTGTTTCTACAAATTTCTAGTGATTTGGTCCTCGTTTTTGTCATATTTTTAGTCCAAAGTTTTTTTGAGTCCGTGTTTCTAACTTTCTTGTTGAAGAGCTTTTCAATTACATATTATAAGCTCAATTCTGTTGAGGAGCGGAAAAGAGACACTCTTTTACTCTCGAATCATTTTTTCCCCACACTTATGAAACAAGAATAATGATGAAAGAATTAAAAATTATACTCAATGAGCTTTCGAACAATCATTTGGATATCGGACAAGGAAGTTATGGCTGAATCAATTTGACGCATGCCTTCTAGCAACCGACACGGCCCGTGTCCACCGACACGACCCGTGTTGGAGGTTAGCTTGCCTCGTGCCTTTGCATCCAACACTGGTGGCTGTGTGACACGGCCCGTTTTCCTCGTCTCCATCAAAAAGTTGGTGTTACCGCAACCAACACGGGCTGCTTTTGTCGGCTGACATGACCCGTGTAGGATGTAATTTCTGCCGAGATGCTTCGGTTTTGATGGTTTCAGCCTTTGATTGCCTCATAATTGCTGATTTAAGCCCGATTCTGGAGTGTTTTTGAGGCATTCATCCCCGTATTCATCCACCATTCATCCATCCATATTTTCATACCTTTATCATCCACATTAAGCCTAAAACAAGGCTCTTCTAACGTTTTAATGTCATTGCCATAGTCTATGACTGTGTTATATAGACTCTTGGTTTTACCATAAGTACTTGTCTTATTCATGCAATGCTCCAACTTGGACGTGGAAACTCAATGCATGGTGCTCCACATAAAATTTACAAAATAGCGCTTGACATACAATTTCATCAAGACTCTTTATTTTTGGGATAAGAGTGGAGCTTTTGCTCTTAATTTTTGATTTGGTTGACTTTGTGGATAGCTTGCATTTTGGATGTATATTGTCTTTTGGACAATGCTATCTATGCGTCAGTTCCTTGATCCTCTCATATAATACATTTATATTTATTTTTCCTTTATCCGTAAAAATCCTTTCTTTGATATAATTATGTCAATTCTCTCAAATTATGCTTTATTGAGGGATTCTGTTGGATTTAGGAAGGTGATATTGTGCTCTTAAAGTTTCTATAAACTAGTACTGGAACTTACTGGACACTTTTTGTCAACTGTTTTGAATTTTTTGGATGTTAATTCACGTTGGCCTTTATAAAATCCTTAAGTGGTTTACTTGTAGAAAAGAGAGACAGAAAAAAAATGTGTGTGTGTTCGTGGTTGTGTGCAAAGCTATAGACTGCTGCATGAGATTTTAGCATATCGGTTAGGGATGCAGTCTCAGTATTATTCTTTAGGTAATTCTTGGTTTTGGGGATTAGCAATTATAATATTGCTCACATCTCATGCAGGAGAGACTAGGAGTTTCCTAGTTGGTCCAAGGGTGCTTCCCCAAACTTTCTTTCGATGGCATTATTACTTATGCTTGATCATGTGTAGTGACATAGAGCACAACTCTTGGAATTTTGAATGTATGCCTTATCTTGATTTTTTTTTTTAAAAAAAATTGGCTAGTCTTTGAATGATGAGGAAGAAGAACATACTCAATGTTGCATGTGGCTTTTGTTTTGTGATGATAGAAGCTGTAAAACTGAAAAGTACAAAGCTATTTGGTTAATAACTTTTAGGATGATATCCCATTTGGACTTGTGTGTGGGCTCTTATTTTTCATTATCCCAGAGAAGAAGAGAGAGAGAGAGAGAGAGCATCTTCTCTTTTAAATTTCTCTTGTTAATTATCTTACTTTTAGCTTGTTTGCAACACATTTGCAGTTTGTTTGCAAATTGTACTTTTCAATTATTTTACTTTTAGTTGGAGAGGTAGTTTACTCTCTCACAAATAGCATAGGTTTCAAATTTTAATAGAGCTCTGTAGGCGCGGTTACTGATGGTCTGTGTGCTGCTTTTTATTTTTTCAGTGCATCAGGAGGAATCTAGTATATTGGTTGTTGAAATTTTAATGAGCTAGGTTGAAAATCAATATTTGCATTGTGTCAGATTTTCCTCATTTTTATGCAAACAAGAGGTCCTTCGAACGTACTAATTTGGAGTTCAATCAACAGACATGGTGGATAGGGAAGACCTTTAAAAAGTGAACTCAGGGTTGGAAAGATGGGATATATGGTCAAAACCTGCATAATTTCCGTGGGAAATACATTTGATGCGATGTGTGCTCAAAGTATTAGCTTCTCGATTGTTGGTATTTAAACCTTTTGCTACATTCTTTTGCAACATGTGCTCCTTGCTTTCATTTGTTCACCTTCGCTTGAATAGCATTTCTCTGCTTGAACGTTTTTGCCTTAATATGAAGGTACTTGATGACAGTTGCTTGAATGATTAAAGGGATGAAGTTGTGATTGATGCATTCCTTGACTATTTTAATGTAAAGAAGACACTGAACATGGACGAAGGCTTTTGTGCTTTCTGTGATTTGTTGAAAACAATGATTTCTATTGCCCTGTTTTTTGGGCTTTAGCTTGTAGGCTCACAGCTCCAAACAGTGTTTTACAAGTAACCTTACTTACATCTTACAGTTTCTGACAGCTTACAACTCCTTATAGCTAAAAAAAGGGCCTTTAGTTTCTTTGTTCCCATACTTGTTTCACAAGTAGAAATCCATTTGTGTACCTTTCCCACTGGATATATGCCCATAATGAAGAAAAAATTTTCATTTTTTTCGGGGGTTTGTGGGGAGAAGAGTTTAGAAAAAAAAGGTCGGCCTACTTAAGAAGATTTTGAGAAACATGAAATATATTTGGCACATCTGGAAAGTATATATGCTGATCATTACTAGAGAAATTAAATGGTTTCAACGTGATGTGTGTGTGTTGGGGGAGGGGATTCTATTTACTTAAGAAGATTATGAGGAACATAAAATAAATTTGGCACATCTGGAAAGTATATATGCCTAAGGAATTAAAAACGTGATTTCTTTGAAATTGCATCTCTTTTTACAGAATAACTTGCTATATATATTGGGTATGGAATTGAATATTGTCCATAATCTTACCTTTACAGTTAAGATAAAAGTTCTCTTCTTGAGAGTTTGTTTATGACTATGCAGTTAGGTTGTCATCCCCTCTGTCTTCAGATCTTTGTAGGTGGTCGTTGGTTGCATAGATAGATGAGGAGTGAACCTGTAAATTCAAGGCCACTGTTAGCAGTGTTGATTTTTTCCCTTTTTTAAAAGAATTAGATGACAGCGACAGAATTTGTTGCAAAAGCTCTTGCAGCCTTAGACATCAGATATTTTCTGTTTAATTAAAAGGGAGTTTCAAATTTTAATGAAAGCAGTACATATGTCTTTAGTTATACTTTCGATCTCTCTTACTCTTTCTTTATCTGTCTATTACAGAGGCACCAAGTACAAAGATTATTATATAGTGCCTTTTTTTGGAGTTGTACCTCCTCCTCTGCTATATAATGTATATATGAGTTGAATCTGATTTCCTACAAGTGTAGCATGCTTATTCATCAATGTCGTTTCGCCTCAGGGTTGATCTACCTTAGGCCTAAGCATCTGTAAAGCAAGCTTTTCTTATGCCCCCTGGGGTGGGGGTCGTTGTTTGAACTTTAAACATCCTTATGCTTCTTAAGCTGGACACATACAGGACCCTGTTAACACTGATTAGAAGCCCATCTGCAATATTAGGACACAATTATTTTCTGTTCCCACCCTGAGTGCCACTCTCCATGGACATGTTGGATTAGGAGATGATCTTTGGAGGTTTGAAGAGATCTAGGATATGGATTGTTGGCAATGATCACAAAAACCTGTATTTTTACTCCTTTATACCTCCATATATGTTATACCCTTTTCTTTTGAAGTCTTTTCTGTTAGGTTTTGTGGCATTTATTTGTTTGATTACTGTTACGATTAGTACTATGATTTCACACAGAATTGTTGCTTATTAAACATTAGTGCCTCAATATAGTTTATACCTTGGATTTATTTTCTCTGCTCTTCTACATGTATATTTCAACCATTGTAATCAACATTCAGCACTAGTGTTTTTTATTAGCCAATTATATCGATATATGTGCATTTCCCAAAACTTAAGTTAAAAAGAACAAGGCCTTGGTGTACATATGAACACCCAACTCCCTACTCAGGCATGGGCTATAAATTTGGATTTGAATAGTCAAATTTATTTGTTTCCTCTCCCTATCTACTATTATTTGACTCCTACTGCTGGTTTTGCTCCAAGTATTTTGCACCAAACAACTTTCATGGGTCTTTCAAGTAACAGTCTCTTTGACAACTTATGTCAAGGGTAATCTTCATGCATGTTAACCTCACCATAGTGGCAAGCAGTGGGGTTGTCATAGGTCATGGTCATCTTCATCATGGTGGTTCTATTTTCATGATTACTTGATGTTGTTCCCTTTCTAGTCCAGGATCCATAGGGAGATTGTTAATGTTCCTGATCTTCTTGTCCCAGATTCCCAAACAAAATGGCATAGCTTGGAGTTTTAAGTTTTGATTGACCTGCTTGGTTACACTGATCAAGTTACTCTTTTTGTATGTTTTCATATGTGAAACTTGGGATATGCAAAACCATTAGTCTACAGAACAGGCTGGACTGTCTACGGTGGACTTCGTTTGCTTTTATCAGTAAATAGGTGGCCTTGTTCGTGGTGAGTTTCCTACCCAAGTGGATCCAAGGATGGGAAATTAGGATAAAGTGCAGTCCACTCAGACTTGTTTTGTTTTCTTTATTACACGAGTTTTTCAGTTGTACATAGTGGCCCCGCGCCCTCTGAAAAGAAAAGGAAAAGAAAAAAAGGGATTTCGGTTTGTCATCCAGCTTCATGCAAATGTCTCTCTGTCAAGATAAACTAATTGTTTTTCAGATTGTTGTTCTATACCACCATTAAGTAGTAGGAGCAGAGCACTGTAACCTTTGGGGTTTGACTTGGTTAATTGTATTTTCAACTGAGCCATCTCCCTAGTAGAGTTGTAGTCTGCTGCAGCAAAATACCAAACTTTTTGTCAGGCTTCTTTGAGGGCAATAAGCATAAGATGCTGGAATAGTTTGTCGCTAATATTACCCCAACTTGACTGCTCCTTCTGACACATTGACATCTTCATTTGAGTCCTTTCCAACCTCGTCACCGTTGGTGGGCATGAGGACTTTATTGGTTCCACCGGCATCCCCTGTTCCATATACCTGAGAAAACCAACTCATCTTCGTGGGTGATCAATATTTCATGCATTGGGACACAAGTTAGTTTTCCAAGTAAGCATCAGCTGCATATTGCTGAACAAAAAGTACCTTTCTATATAATTCCATGTTTTCTTGACGAATAAGATTTACCTTCTTGTACAGCTCCACATTTTCTTGATGAATGGCAGTCCCCTGCAAGATGCTTTTAACATTTAGGTGCTTATCTAGCATCATGTGCATACTATAAATTCTCTCTTTTTTCTTTTTTTTTTTTTTTTTGGGGGGGTTGATATAGTGGATAGCAAATGTCATAATTTGACCTTTTGATTTAACTCTTGTATTTCGTCGAATAACAGTTGATCCTGCAAAATGGAGACTTGATATGATCACATCCCTTTCCAAATGGATGATAATTTAAACATGCTAAAACTTAATATGGTCATACCTTTTTTGTGCGGATGCCTCGTAGACTGATTTCCAGTTGGTTCTCTAGGTTCTGTAGATCTTTGACACTGAGGCCTGACAGTTCTTCACCCATCATTTGACTACAGCATGAAATAGGAAATATGTCATGTTCTCTTTCTCCATCTGGGCTAAGAGAAGTTCCTCAATCGTTGTTTGTATATGGCATTGGAAATAAGTGATCACCATTGATCAGCGTATGATATGACAGGAAATAAGGATAACCCCCTCCCCCAAAAAATAATAATAAAACAGGAAAAAGGTTCAACATGGTGTCTTTATCCTTTGGCCTTTTATCTAGAAGTTTGAAGACATAAGCTCATTGTTACTGTTGGATTTAGATCCTGTGTTTACCTTCTTGGGGATGGTTACATAATAGTACATATGCAATTGTTAGGAGCATTGTTTGTTTATCACTATGGGATGTTTATACTTTTGCTAATGTGCACTGGTTTAGCGACATTGTTTGATATCACTATTTGAAGCCTTTTTGTTTTTCTAAGGTATCCAAAGCTATTCTGAGCGTAGTCACTTGGACCACAATCGTTTTGGGTTGTAGAATTGGTTCTGGGTTGTAGTACGCTGTGTACACAGGATCCTTGTTGGATCACCCGGGGGGTGACTAAATTTTTTCATTATGTCTAGATTGAGAACTCAATTTTAGTAGCACATGTATATTTCTTACTGATAAACCATTTACGTAGAATGTTAACATGTTATGCGGAAGACATCTATCCTAATTTAAGGCAACGCTCTTTTCAACCTTTTTTTAAAAAATAAATTCAGATAAGTTCTTAGAAGTTTGGAAATTATTTTTAACCAACAAAATATCTTTATAGGTTCTTAACTCTATTTCTGTCTTCTAATACTTTTATTTTCTATTAAATGTTTTGCAGTTTTCAACCAAAAATAAATCAAAATTCTTTCACTTTATATGCTGATTTATCTCTCTTTATTTTTCTTTCTTCATTGTAATAAATCGAAAAATATAACCCTGAAGGGGGGCTTGGACAATGCTCGGAAACTGTTGAGAAGTACGAGTACCCTGAAGGGATGGCAATGGGGCGGGTACGGGGCGGGTTTCCCTATACCCACACCCATACCCATTTTTAAAATACGTACCCATACCCATACCCATACCCACTGGGTGTTAAAAATCCATACCCATACCCATACCCATCGGGTTTTGCGGGTATGCGGGTTTTATTTGGGTATAAATAGACTAAAAATAATAATACTCATATTAAACCCATATTTAATAGTTCTCATAATTCAACCAAAAAAAAATCAACAATTCACAAATTTGCAGATTGTAGATGTGCAGCACCTTACTAACAAACATTTCATAATCAGAAATAATCCAAAATTTGGTCCTTATGTCTCTCATAAACCACTTTTCTCAACTTTTTTTTAACCATTTAACAAAACGGGTTATGGGTATTAAGTGGGGCGGGTACGGGGCGGGTATTGCGGGTATGGGTTATGGGTGTTATATGGGGCGGGTATGGGGCGGGTGAAGCCTAAACCCATACCCACACCCGCCCCATACCCATTTTAAACATACCCGCCCCATACCCATTTTTGAAAATTTTTAACACCCATTCGGGTTTTAAATGGGGCGGGTTTTGCGGGTTTTAAACGGGTTTGGGTTTTTCTGCCATCCCTAGAAGTACTCCTATGAGCTGAATCATTTTTTCATGTTTAATTAGTAAAATTGACTAGTAAGATTAATCAATGCTTCTTCTTTGTAAGAAATTGTTATACCATCTGTTGAGTGGAAACCAAACTTCTATTCTGCATGTTTAGGTAATTTTTGGAATGCAAGATTGCTCAAGTATGAAAGTAGCACCGTGTACGTAGTCTCTGCCTAGTGCCTCCTACACACTGGGACTTTTTTTAGTTGGAGATTAGAAGAGGTTGCCTTAAATTAAAATAGAACAATTTGTAATTATAGAATATGCATAATGGAAGTTCAGAATAATTCGGAATAAGTTCAAAATAAGTTTGCCAAAGTTTAAACAATTCAGAATAAGTTCTACTTAGTTTAGCTTAGATAGGTTCAACAAAATTAATTTGAGAGAACCTTTTCAATTAATTGTTCTCTTTTGCATGAAATTTGGTTGGTGAAGTCGGATAGCTAGTTTTATGGAATTGGATCATGATCCAGAATGTTTGGGATCATGAAAAAACTGCATTGGGACTACTTTATTGCGTAATTAATCTATGAGATTTGTTCTATGGGACTACTTTGTTGGTTGTACTTGGGCTGATTTAAAAAACTTAACGCTGAACCAACCCTGAGGTTACTAGATCTGGAAGTCTCTATTCTGTTGATACAAGGATGACCGGAAACTTGCCCAATTCATTACCAATTTGATCTGTACGACTCTTCGGTTCGGTTGATCCAATCCATCCCTTTGCAGCATTTTCTTTTGTGCCTTGTTTTTCTCTTTTCTTTGACAAGAAAAGGGACTCTCTGAGAAAGGACAGGCTATGCTTTTTTATTTTGTTTCCCTGTTGGTCCAGATAACAGGGAATCATTGTGTTGTTCTTTGGCAAGTGTAGATTAACCAAGTATCTATTTTACCAAGGGTCCTGCAGGCACAGTAATCTATCATGTCCAAAAGTTTGGATGCAATTATGCAAAGCAAGGATCCTAAAAAGGACTTTATAAATGCAAAATGCAACCCATCCACAAACACTACAACCATCGAAAGAATTCCCACTATCCTGGAAGTAAAGAGCCTATATCAGATTATCTTTGGTGCAAGCTGGAAAGGTGTCTTCATTCCCTCGAAGACTCCTCTATTTCTCTCATGCCAAATACTCCAAAAACACATATGGCATTCACATGGCATTATATTTTCCTTATCAAGAAGGGAAAAAATTGCAAACCAATCAAGCATTTTGGAATTTGTTTTTATCTAATCTTACACATAATTATAACTTCTTCAGTTGTATGGAATTTTGCCCTTAACCTTACTTTGAATGAAATAGTTTGTCTGAATTCTTATTGCTATTCTGTTTATGTTTCAGAAACAGAAATCATCATGAACAGTGGCAAACTATTTCACTTGTCTTCAGAATGCTGTTTTGGTAGTAAAGGTATGTTTATATCAATTCTAGCTTGCAGTAGATAATCATAATAGAGGGATGATACCGGTGCCTTTCTTGCAAGGTCTGCAGTTGCTGCCTCAACATGGCTGCTTCCTTTTGCCAAAACTGCCGAGTAGAGCAATGTCAATAACACATCAGTAATTGTACTATCAGAATTAAGCGTACATATTCTATATAATACCTAACACATTCACACAGATTATGTCAAACAAGCCTGAAGAGTTAATTCCCAAATGTCCACTCTAGCATTGAACATCTAACATGAGAAGTGGCAGCAAAAAGGAAAATGATTTGTGCCTTTTGTAATCAGAGTATTAGGCTTTCCTTACAGACACTTTGACCATAAGATGCTTTCCTGTGATCGTTTTTATAGAGTATGTCTGCTGTACCAGCATGTTCTCTATGTCTTACATTCTTCTGCAATGTAACAATGACATCAGATACAGGCACCTCAGCAGTGATCACTTTCATTGATGAAGGATTGTCACTTGCTCAGGTAAGAAGGTATTGGGTTACCATACATGATAGAACTAATGGCCATAATAAAAAACCATAATGGAACATTTGAGTTCATCTGAAACTGGGTTATGAGATATAAAGAGCCTTTCTTATGAAAAGGGTTTGATATCGTTCTTCTGCCTCTTGGATCTTTTTCCCCTCTTTTTTTTCCTTCAATTGTCTTAGATCTGTCAGTGTTGGTCTTTAAATGGCTTTGAAAATGGTGGATCTATTGAAGGTCGTATCTTCCATGGCCTTCACCTGGCCTTTTGGTTTAATTTTCTTGTTAATTGCTTTAATGCTATCCATGTTGGTGCAAAGAGGATTTCAAAACTACCGGGGTTTTCAAGGTCCTAGTCCTATAATGGCTTTGAAAATGGTGGATCTATTGAAGGTCGTATCTTCCATGGCCTTCACCTGGCCTTTTGGTTTAATTTTCTTGTTAATTGCTTTAATGCTATCCATGTTGGTGCAAAGAGGATTTCAAAACTACCGGGGTTTTCAAGGTCCTAGTCCTATCTTCCTTGGTCTTTACCCCAAAATCAAATGCAGATATTTAATCCATGAATGTAGCAATCTACAACAAAGTAAACATATTGTCACTATTAAACAGCTAATAGTCAGTCACCAATGTTGTCAGAAACTGAATGTTAGAAATATCAGACCAATCCAGAAAAATACTAAAATCTGTTTCCCGAGCAACAATCAGCAATATCCTCAGCAATTTCTTCAGGGACATGTGACAAGAGGAAAATATTGATGAGCAAATTCCTTTTCTTACATCATGAGAACACAAATCCTAGGGTGGAAGAATTGTGGAGGATTGTTATACAATAGCTGAAGACACTGTTTTTGTAATATATGCTTAGATTTGTGCAGGAGAGTTCTCCTTCATGTGGTTCTGCAGTCAATAGTTTATGTAGTCCCATTCGCTTTTTGGAAGTATATGTGCAGATGGAATGCAGATCTGATGTTATGTTAGTTACTTGAACTGTCTAATTTACACCAATTTACCTAGTATAAGAATACATATCTAAAAATTGGCAACTAGTATCTTCATCTGAAAAATATTGTAACTACAGTTCAGAGTCTAAACAAAAATGCCAAACATACCTTTATCTCAGAATTTGCATTTGCCAGGTGATTCTGTTCCTCCTTTGCTTTATTGTAACGATCAATGACAGACTTCATGCTGGCAATTTATATACAAAGCGATATCAGAAATAATTGTACAAGCTGTGGTCAAGTTCCTTTCAAGGCTATGGTGTATTATATCATGAGGAAGTTGATGCATCAGAATCTATTTGGGTACACTCTATTCTTACTCACCAGTGAGAATATCATGTAGTGTGAAATGTCATACCTGATTTCTGCACTAGATCTTCCAGTGACATGAACTGACTTCTCGTTCGAAGTTACATGAAAAACGGAATCTATTTATGTTTATGTTCATTTATGTTCTTTTATGTTCGTTTATATTAGTTCGTTTCTTATTTTAACAACTCATTTCTGATCGTTTATATTTGTTTATGTTCGTTTATGTTTGTTTATGTTCGTTTATGCTCTTTTATGTTCTTTTCTGCTCTTTTATGTTCGTTTCTGTTTATGTTTATATTTATGTGCGTTTTGTATGTAACTTCGTACGAGCCCTCGGTAAGTTAATGACGTGCTAAAAATGTAGGCTTGAGAAAAGACTTCCTCGTTTGGTTTTCTGGAGTTTTGAAAGAATTTGGTGTTATTTTCGTGGTCTGTTGTTTAAGAATATTTCCCTTGTAACCTTATTGATTAGTGCTGGTGACAATTTCAGACACGAACAAACTCGCTTGGGAAAAAAGTGGATTGTCAGCAAGCACAGATTTAAATGAAATGGATGGGATGCCAAAGCAAGAGCAGGCATTGCTTCTGCATATCCTCGATTATATATCTCAGGTAGGTGTCAACTAAACTTTTCCTTGGCTAAATTAATAATCTTGTGGAGGTTGGATCTGTTTTGTAGATGTGTTTGTGATGAATTGGCCATTTTGCAGCCCTCATTAAGTGATCTAGCCTCACTTTTTTATGATATTGCTGTGTTCCAATAATATTCAGTTGATGGTTCCTTAACCTCAAATCTTTACATCTTGAGATAATCCCCCTTGTCCCCTTTTCTTTTTCTCCTGAAATGCTGAATAGATTATTATATTCAACTCGTTGCCAATAAACCAAGCAACTAACGGTCTTAGGGCACTAAAGGGCACTTACAATTCAGAACGCCTTACCTTAAATTGTTAAAAACGAACAACACTAACAATTTGAGAGCAGAAAACAAGGCACTCTATGTAAAAGATTAAAGTCATGTTATATCAGTGCCTCAGATCTTTGCACATCTGATTGCGCAAGTTGATCAGTTGTGCCAGCCCCGAGCCAACCCCCCTCCCCCTCCTCTCATTCTCCCTTATGTTTTCATCATGTTGCTGATTTTTACTCCTGGACTAAGAAAACTTTCTGGAGTCCGTGCTGTCATCTATAGATGCAGTAACGAGAAACTGATGGATAAAGGTTCCCCAGATAGTGTCCCAGGCAACAGTTGACGGAAAAATTTGTTTTGCAAAATTTTTAGGGTGGACACCATTAAAAATCAAGTAACACAAATTTGAAAAGACTAAAAACGGGACACCATTGTACAAAATTCTTGGATCCAGCACTGCAACGAGGCTCAGGTAATGGTATTTGAGGAATAACTTTCAACATTCACCTTAAGATCATCCCAAAAGTCTGTTGTAGAAGTGAGAAAGCCCCGTACAGCCTGGGACCTCCAGGACTAGGTACCCCACAAAAGAGCTGGTAACGTATGTCTTTATCACCTTCGGGATCAATTTTAGCTAGTAAAGCAATTTATTAATACAAAAAGATGCAAGGAGGGGTGTGTATTATTGGATGCTTGTTGGATCATCGATGGGCCTATTATATGTTGTTACTTGGGGTTAATATTGGTACGAAACGTACTAGAAGTACTAATTGTTATTTATTATGATTATGAATCATGAAAATATCTATAGTTTAGGAGTTGTATTTAGGTTTTAAGGAGTTCTTACGAGTCTTGATCACCTAATGGGGTGTATTGTTAGCATTGGGTTATTTTGTCCATTTTCTTTTCCTACATTGAAGGTTAATCAATTATCGAAAAAAATATAAAAAGATGCAAAAGGACATGTATGTTAAGGATTATATTTTCAAATCTTGGTTATAAGAATTGTTTGTAGCTTTTACTGCTTGATTTTTAATGGTGTTTCCTTCTTATTACAAGTGTAAAATTTTGAATAAAAATTGCTTTACCAAATTGATAAGTTTGTACTTTTTAATAAATTTTAGTAATGTCTTATGTCGAGTCTATGTTCTACGTTTTGGAAATTGACTTACCCCATGTCCATATCATATTGTATCCATATCATATAAGTGTCTGTTGAATCCTTAACAAGAAGATCCCACATGATTGTGGTTCAGCAGTCCACTGTCTTAACTATGTCATGTCTTTTCTATCATTTGCTATATTGTTCATACCCTAATTGATATCATATGATCCTCTCTCTCATCTTAGCAGAATCGATGAACAGATGTTCTCTGGCTGTCAAGAATCTGTAACAGAAACTTCACAGTGAAGAAATCTCCCTCCTTCAAGATTTCTTCATCTTCTACTCCTCAACTTCCTCTTTCAACTGCTTCCTCATAACAGACTATCCCTCCTTCGAGGCTTCTTCATCTTCTACTCCCCAACTTCCTCCTTCAATAGCTTCTTCATCTTCGGACCATTATCATTGTCTCTCCTCTCTCTTTCTCTCTATGCTTTCTTCAAGTAGAAATAACTTTGATGCTTGATTTAATATTTTTCTTTTTAAAAAAATCTTGGTCCAACTGCGACTCAACCGGGTCAATTTGTCACGAGTTTGAATTATTGTCACTGGTTAATATGTGCGTCTGGACCGGACCATTGTCCAGTCGCTCACCTCGTATTCCCGCTGACAACCTCAATCGTTCTCCTTCTCACTCTCACCGACAACGAGTCATTCTCCTTTATCTCTCTTTCTTACGATTCAACGAGGGCTTTTTCCTCCTGAGTTGCTGGTGGGTCCTTACTCTTGCGGGTGGCAGTGCTCACGACGACTAACCTTCTCGTTTGCCATCATGGATTGTGGGGTTATTCAGGAGTTTCTTGTAAGCCTCATGTTGTATATTTCTCATTTAATCTTTAAAGTATATTCCTATCGTGTTTAATCTTCATCCCTAACCTTTCAAACCTAACAAGGGGAAAAAAGCAAATGGGGAAAAATCCCACTCTAGGCGAGGACGGGGGTGGAATTTGACGACGACGGAGAATATGTTATGCATAAACATTTATTGACTTGATATAAATATTTAGAGTGTTTTAAATCACTTGTTAAAATTAGTTGTTACAACTGTTATAGATGAAATGATTAGATGTCATAGTTGAAATATTCAAAACTATTATAAATGCTAATATAATTATCATTTTAAACAGATCTTTAGTTGGTTGGATATGCAAATTTTAATTACTTACAAATCATTAAGGGTTTATTTTATTCTTGGAAAGTTGGAGGAAAATTTTCTATGAAGCTATAGCCTTCGCTCTACTTCTTTCTTTTTCTCCGCTTCTTTCAATACACCAAAGTCTTGCTCCATTTTCAGCCTCCATTAGTTACTAAATTATACACAATTTTATGATAAATTACGTGGAGGTCTCAATTCTTAATAGACAAGAGAGAAAGTGGTTGAGGGATTGAAATTGTGGATTCAAGTTAGAGAAAGGTAAGAGGGAGCCTTGAGAGAGAAAGTGACATAGGGTTGAAAATGGGGATTCAAGTTGGAGAGGTAAAAGGAGTCTCAACTCTCAATGGAGGAAAGAAAAATTACTGGCGAACCTGAAAATACGGATTCAAGTTAAATAGAGAGAGAGAGAGATAAGAGTGAGTCTCAACTCTAAATGGAGGAGAGACTGATTTTGGGGGGTGGGGGAGGGCTTTGACAATAAGGGTTCAACAAACAATTAACAAAAATGAAGTTTTTTTTTTCCTTGTCAATTTGCTAGATCCGAATGGAACATAAAAAAATCAATTCTCTTATTTTTTCCTACTAATTTTGTTTCCTTCAAATTTTCTTTTCACCTAATTTTATTAGAATCAAATATAGCCTAATTGCGTGGTTCCATCAAGATGCCATGAGATTTACGCCATAATGTTCTCGTTGTATATCATCATGATATTTACTTAAGCTAGGGTCGCATTTAGTTTTGGTAAACATTATTTTTTTAAGAAAACTTGTTTCAATTTAGAAATCATTTGCTTAAAGGTTTATTATCGAACATTATTTTTTTTAAGAAAATTTGTTTCAATTTAGAAATCATTTGCTTAAAGGCAATCATAATAAACGATATTTGCTTAAGCTAGGGTCGCATTTAGTTTTGGTAAACATTATTTTTCTTAAGAAAATTTGTTTCAATTTAGAAATCATTTGCTTAAAGTCAATCATAATTTCGTCATAGTTGTGGGTGAAGAGAAAAAGGTGACCTAAGGCTACCTCTAATAGGAACACCTAAAGCTTAGCTACTCCTACATGGAGGAGGGAGAATGACAATAAAGTAAAAGAGGAGGGTGGGGAGCTATAGAAGGTAGTTGCTCCTTGGTAGAGCTAGGCAGTGGAGAGAGGAAAAAAAGAGGTGAAGCTTGGGAAGGTAGGGCCTAAACTTGTATCCGGCATGTGTGGCACAATCAATCGGAGGAGAGTGCGGTGGGGAGGGAGACGGGGTCCGGGTTAAGGATGGGTGTCGGGCGGGTACGAGGCAAGCATGGCTATACTCGTACCCATATCCGTTTTTGAAAATCATTCTCATACCCATACATATGCCCATCGGGTTTTTGAAAATCTATCCTCATACATATGTCCATCAGGTTTTTCAAAATCTATCCCCATACTCATATCCATCGAGTATTTAAGATATATTTGGTAGTATTCGTATATGTATAGATGTTAAACAATAATGTCCATTGGGTAATACCCATAGGGTTTTATACTTAAGTAGTTTTGGTGTTAGTGATAATAACCGCAAAAATCTCGTGTCTATTACAAATTTCAAATTACTTCACGGAGCTTTGCCATATGTCACGGAACAATAATTTACTCGAACTTAGTACCCGTGCGGTGCTAGCAAATTAGACCCGAGATCCTTTTGTAAGCTTGCTAGTAAGCCTTGATGATGCTTGACTTAAGTTAGAGAGAGTTAAGTAAGCAAGGACACTTAAAGAGAGTGAGAGTTTGGGAGAATGCTTGGTATTGAACTCTTGGAATTGATGGTTGGATGAGTAATTACAAATGAACCCCTTGGGGGTATTTATACTTGCCCACCTTCTCAATGGACGGTGGAGATCTATTTAATCCTACGGCCTAAATTAATTCTCTAGAATCCTCCATACAAATATCTAAGTTTCCATACAAACATGGAACATTATGAAACATTGTGGAGTACTAGAGAGAAATCTAGAAAATTCGGAATGTTCGGAGCGGCCCGTGACATATAGCATTTCCACCATTGTTGAGAGTTTCTAGAGGTTATTGAGGACAATGAAAACTTTTGGCCTAGTTGCCTTATATTTTGTTTTGCTTTTTAGTTTTAGTCTCTTTTCTTTACTCTACTTCCTCCTTATTCAACTCTTCTAGAACGTAATTTGGTGTGATTCTTTCTTAGTTAGTCCCTACCCCCAAGGTCATTATGTTTGGTCTGTCAAAATTAGAGGTAGCGAACTCCATTAATGGTGTCTCCGATCACGCCTATCAACATTTTTCAAAGTCACTAGTGCGGTGGAGAGAGTGGAGTGGAAAAGCGAGATGGACTAAGCAAGAAGATGAGCAAGTCGGAGTGACTAACGAATGAATTAGCGATGACGAGATACGAGGACTAGACTTCCTTCTAGGTCACTAGCGTGGTGGAGAGAGTGGAGTGGAGAGAAAATGAGAAAAAGGGAGGTTGCCTAGTCGGTCAAGGTTGAGCTTTGAGGAGGGACCACCAGGTGAGCCAAAGAGGAGAGAGCTAAGGGATTGCGAGGGCTCGAAACGAAACCATAAACATCAAACTAGGGATTTGATGATTAAAAAGAGAGGGAATAGGCGCTTTTTCCCCAAATATAAAATTGGGCCGTTAGTTGGCCCGAGTGCTTCAACGACCCAATAAAATTCTATTACAAAAAAATTTGGATATGGGTATAGGTTAGGGGCGGGTGAACCCTATACCCATCCCTACCCCGTACACTGAACTTGTTTATCCTGTTCCCACTTTGTATCCATATCTAAAAAAATTAGGGAGGGTTTGGGGTAGGTTTTTAGATCCGAGGTATACTCTCATCCCTAGTCCAGGCAATGTTGATCAACTTTGTTCCTATTTTTTTTTTTTGGGCATTTTTACCCATTTTTAATGAGTAATTTGTTAATTGTTTGTTTTTATATTCAATATAATTACACATCATTAAAATTACAATACAATCTTGCATAAATTTTTTATAACACACACCTAAAATAATATAATACAACTATCATTTTATTATTATCATCAAATTATTTAATTATTAACAAAACTCAAAATTAATTTAACTATAAAAATTAGATTTATAAAATATTCCAAGAGGAGCGGTGAAATGCTTGACTCACTTAAATTGTTACCATGGGAGATAGCTTGAGATATTGAATAGATGAAGGCCAAGATAAGCAAATTGGAGGTAATTAAGGATTTATGATTTTGAGTACAGCATTTTTGAAATTTCTGTCAGATGCCATTGACAATGACATGTGGATTTCTTGAGGACAATTGAGGATTTTTGTTTGTCTATCATTTTGAAATTTCTATTTCATTTGGTAAGTAGAAGTAGAGTCTATTCAAAATGACACTTATATCAGAATTTATAACAACTTTTACTTTATTTAAGCTATAATAGCTATAATATCTAATAATTATAGCTTATTTTCAGCTTATTTCGGCCCATTTTAGCTCATTTCGCCCATAATAGGTAACCATTTTAATTCGTTTTAGCTCACGTCAACTAATTATTTCGATTAATTTAAGTGCTCATTTTAACTATAACAACTTATTTCAACAACCATTTCGAACAAACTCATAGTTGACAATGACAACTTCTAGATGGCAATTACCTAAAAGTTGCATATTCTCTCCAAATGGAATCAATGGTTTAAGCAAATGGAATCAATGGTAACCAAATGGAATCCACGCACACACATACTTAGGCTTAAGATGTATACATAACTTGACTTAAGTATTGGAACACTCTCATATATATATGCAGGCCAAAGAATGCAATCAAAATAACCCAATCTAGGGTTAGGCCATAATCTAACCTAGCAGAACTTATATTTAGCCTATTACGATCCTACTGTACCCCTAAGTTAGGTTAGCCTATCATTTAACCTAACTTAACGAAGGCTCATCTGCTCATGCACTTTTCATAGCCCAACTTGGGGCAAATCACACATCGAAATTAACTTATTTTGAAGTTAGTCCACCATATATCTACTGATTCGATCGGAGGTTTAATCCATCATATAGTCATTCCAATATAATCACAGTGATTAAAGTAATAATGATTATTACATTATCATGTTTGCTTACTACCTAACTTAATTTTAGTGTATCCATCTTACCCAAACCTATAGTTAAACCTTGCAATTAGATCTAGATGACCTCCCTTTTTATTTTTCTTTATCCTTAAGGGTCTATTTGATTCTTGGAAAATTGGGTGGAAAGAAAATTTTTGAGGAAAGTAAGAATTTTTCTTGTGTTTGGTTCAAGGAAAATGGAATGGAAAAAAATTCATGTGAAAATTTTGGTGGAAAATGGATAATTTTAGACAAGTTTATTTTCCTTCCAAAAACATGAGGAAAGTTGGAGGAAAATTTTCTATGAAACTCTTGTGCTCTCTTTGTCTATGCTTCTCTCTACTTCCTTATCTCTCTAGTTCTTTCGATCAATCAAAGTCTTGTTTATATATAATTTCACGGCAAATTACGTTGGAAAGAGATAAGAAGGGGTCTCAACTCCCATGGGGATTCAAGTTGGAGAGAGAGAGATAAGAGGGGTCTCAATTCTCAATTGGAGGAGAGAAAAATAATTGGGTTGAACATGGGAATTCAAGTTGAAGAGAGAGAAAAAGATATAAGGGGGTCTCAATTAATAGTTTTTTTCCTCCTTAATTTCCTAAGTCCAAATGGAAGAAAAAAATCAATTTTCTCTTACTTTTTTTCCTACTAATTTTTTTCCTTCAAATTTTCTTTCCATCTAATTTTCCTAAAATCAAATAGAGTCTAAGAGTCCTGAATTGTTATGCTTCAACCATAACCTTAGATCTAGAATAGGAAATTCAGAAGGTATAAATGAAACTGGCCAAGGCATCATGTCAGATATGTAACAAAGAACAATCACCACCAATCAGTATTAGGAATTCTCCATTCGTCCCACCTTTTCCTCACACAACTCTTCTTCCTTGACAACAATACTTGCAAAACTCAACTAGGTATTGGAATGGCTCATCAAGAGATTATAGCACCTTAGGGAGCCACGGACCTTTGTGGAGAACTTGCTAAACTCACCAAGTGCAAAGGTATGATTATTGTAACACCTGAAATTTCAGAGTTAATGGTCGTAACTTATGTGTAAATATAGGAGTCGTACGTTTTTTTAAAAAAAAAAAAAAAGGCAGAGCCTTAGATAATATGGGCTTATAAAAATAGGCTTAGCAAATATGAATTAGCCCATGATCAAGACCTATTTACTAGACTCATTTAACCTAACCAACAAATGAGGCTTTAAATCATGCATATTTTCATATTTTGCCAAGGAACCCATTGGTTGCTTTTGCTTGATTGCTCCAAAGTCATGCATGTGCAATGCTTTGCCAAATATCCCCTATGTCGTCCAAATGCAATTTGATTAAGCAAACCCCAAAAAAACACCGCTTTGGCTTTCACCTTAACACTCAAGCAAGGGAAAGAAGATAAGAGGAAGAAGAGGAAATGGGTAATTAACTAGCTAATGTCAAAGTGGGTAATTCCTCCCATTTTTTTAATCTAAAAATAATTAAGAAAAAAGTTAATTGAAGAAACTATGCAGAATATGAAATTTTGATATTTGAATTTGATGCTTTAGGGATAATGGGATAGTTAGACCTAGTTTTACTTACTAGAAGATATCCCTAAAAGTTTCATGTTTGTAACTGTGACATGTTGATGCTTGATTAAACCAGAACGTCTTATACGCACTTGAGAGTATCTGCTTCTCGCCATATATCACGAGATGGTTGGACGAATGGGAAAATACGGGAGATTTTGTGGGCCTAATCTTTCTTTCTCTCTCCGAAAGTATATGCTCCGAGAGCATTTCATAATTTGCATGATTAAACTATACACGGACGAGATTCATAATTTACATTGAAGATTATTTGTTGGAATGTTAGATTACAAAGAGTAAAAATGGGTAAACATAAATTTTATTTTCGAATTTTATTCCCACTATTTGCATTTTTGTGAATAGTTGGGATGAAGAGAAATTTTAAAGTTTTTATCATGATTTTTATTGTTTGGAAATTTTTGTAAATTTTAAATGAATTTTTTTAATCAATAATGTTAGTAAATTGTAGAAATATGCATTCTGAGTTATGAATTTTTCAAGTAAAACTACCATGTTTAGTATATTGAAAAAAACTACCATGTTTAGTATAATTGGGGACTGGTTGTATATATAAATTTTGAATTGGTTGTTTAGGGTGCATTTTTTTACAATATGACAAAAATTACATAATTAACTTCCGATCTCTATCTCTTATAGCCATTTTATGAACCTGGTTCACCTGAGATCTCTGTACTTTCTCAATGCAAACATACCGATAATGTGCAACTACCCTGAAAATCCGCTGAAGTAGAGATCTATTTTCCTTCGATCCCTTTATGCCTTTCTCCTATTGATCTCTTTGACTAACTACAACACATTGGTTCGAATCCATATCTGGGAACACCCTCTCCTTGCAGCTTCCATTAATCATCCTTCAACTGCCACATACTCCATTTGCAACGCACTTGATCCAAACCCTGTCCATGAACCTTGTCCCAAAATACCCTCCTCAGATCTGATTAACATGTCGCACCCGTTTAAGTTCCTAGTGGATGAAGACAGTCTCAAGCTAAACTTGTCAGGATATGAATGTACCTTCGTAGTTTATGACTCTTAGGTAGCTCACAATATCTAGAATGATAGGTCCTGGTTGGTTCCTTATGAGGGTTTTGGTTGGTTCATTAGGTTATGTTTAACCCTTATACTTGGTGATAGTTCTTTATGTAGATTAATGATTTCCTCAACATTATGTAATTCAATAGTCAAAGTATGTTATGCGTGGATAATGTAATTAAGTTAATATGTAGGATATTACGCCCAAGTAAGACATGGTTCCACTATCATGATTACGTAAAGATTTTAATTACGAATTACATTAATATGTGGGATTGTGGTTAAAGTTAGGTGGTTATAATTCAATAGTCTAGCTTGTTACATCTCCTTGCAGATGCTTATACCTCCTTATAACTTTTTATATAACTTCTTACAACTTCTTACAACTCCTTACAAGTTTTTATAACTAATTTTATAACTATCTTACAACTTTTTACAACTTTTTAAACCTCATTACATCTCCTTATAACTTTGCTTGCAACTCCTTACAACCTTACAAATCATTGCGAGTTAAATGTAACAGGGTCTTAGCTTATGGGTATGAAACATATATGTTCTTTACGGTTTAATAAGTAAAACTTAATCGACAGAACATCATGTTATGTTTATGTATGTTATTGTTAATCAGATAATATATCAAATGTAACCACGAGGAGTTAGGGATTATTCACCTGGTTCAGAGCTGATAATTTCTCCTTTTTAAAGGTTTTGCTAGATAAGACAATACCAAAGAAGCATATACAAACTTTTTGGAGTTCTTGGAAAGCAAAGTCTATGTCCTTTGTGTTTATGTTATTTCATATATTTTGTACAGGCAAATATGGATGAATTTGGCTTGCAAATATAAAACTCTTATAAATGTGGTTAGGATATGGATGTATATAAGATTTATCCAACATGAAAAACTTTGTTAAGAGCTTTGTAAAAGATTTTTCTTTTTACTTTGTCTCGTTCATTTTACTAGAGTCGAGGTATTATTGATTCAATTAAGAGATTAAAATTAAAAACTTAGATGTCCTTATATATATCTAAGCTAAACATCTACTATGACGACATAACTGATTGCTCAAGAAGCAAGCTGCCACAAGTTGTAAGTGTCTACCATCCATTAGTTCTAAATGCTATTAGGCAATATTTTTCATGCGGATCTAATCATGGACTTATCATAGGACTCCAATCCATTTTGCCCATCACCTTAAACAACTTTGATGATTAAATGGCATGGGAGAGGCTTTCCATATGAGAAGCCCTAGGTTGATAACCTAGCTAAGAGGTTACCTCATGTGGAGGTGCTGCTCGATTCCACCTCCACAAACATTGTGTATCCCCTAACTTTCGATTCTGCATTCACAGACAGTGTGTATCCCCCTGACTTCCTATCTATTACTAGTCAATTGAACTCCTATTTTAGGGATGGTGTCAATTGGATTTGAAAGCCTATGGAGATAGAAATATCAAGCCTAAACTTAAAGATCAAGCCCACAATCTACCTCAACTCCTTTGCACAACTACAAAAAAATTGTCTCCTTCAAATTTTGAACCTGAGGAGAATGTGAAAGTATGAAATATTTATCATTAGACTAACATTCACTTGATACAGGTCATCTTAGATTAATATAAACTACATAACACTCTTACTCAAGCTATTTATTGTATATGCTTAACATTCAGCCAAAACCAACAATCATAGGCAAGGTTAAATTTGGGAGTTTAATTTCGTTCTTTTATGCTTTAAGATAGTAAAGCTCATAACTATAACTCCTTACAACTTTTAACAATTTTTTATAATCGTACAACTTCGTAAATTAACATTACGACAATCTTACACCTTATTGTTGCTTACTACTTTGTACATCTGTTTACAACTTCCTATACGTACAATCACAACTTCTTTTTATTTGAATCAAAGTTAAACTTATAATGTATAAATTTTTGCAATTTCTTATAACTCTTTACAATCTCTTATAACAACTTTACAACTACCTAACAATTATGTTGTAGTTACTTTACATCTACCTAACAACCTCTTACAACTATCTACAACTACTTATGACTTTTTACAACTTCTTATAATTTCATACGGCAACTCTTATAGAGAATATGGTATCTAAAATTGGATCACTTGTCAGGCTATGTTCCTTTTGCTTCAAGCAAACATAAGCTTACAACTCTCTATTTCTTGTAGTTTCATATATCTCCTTATAACTTCTTATAAATATCTTATAACTACTTTATAATTGTTTAGTGTTTCTTACACCTCATCATTACTTATTATAATTTTTTATAACTCCTAATATAGTACCTTATAGTCTTCAATAACTTACATCTCTTTTTATAACCAAAAGGATAAGGGAAAGCACTAGATATTGTATACTCCATTAATTTCACAATATTATCGTTCTTGGATTATGAGAGAATATTAGGGAAATACAAGATCCAATAATAGAATTTGTGTTAAATAACCAAGTTACCCCAAAGTTTTATTGAAAATAAA
The DNA here is from genome assembly GCA_021018815.1 of Talinum fruticosum. Lineage (NCBI taxonomy): Eukaryota > Viridiplantae > Streptophyta > Magnoliopsida > Caryophyllales > Talinaceae > Talinum > Talinum fruticosum. Next base: position 451,174 of record JAITYX010000019.1, read on the forward strand.
GAAAGTCAATGAAAATAAGGGGACAAAAAAATTAATAAGGACAAAATTAATAAACTTATTGTTAATATGTCATTAAGATTATAAAGTGATAGATATTTTAAACCGAAAAAAATAATTAAAATGATAAATATTATAAAATAAAAGAAGTATTGTTGGGTGGTGTCCCAAAATCTTGTGTTCAAGCTAGTTGACACTCCCAGGTTGAAGCCAAAAGTATTTGGCTATCCACGTCTGCTTGGTTTGATTTGAGGAAATAATCCTAAACCTAATTGTATGTAGATAAGAGTTTGTTTCCTATTTGTATTAGGTAATTGTTACCAATTCGAATTAGGAGTAAGAATTTTAGTAGGTTTAGAAGATTTTGTTGGAAGTTTGTTATTAGGGTTCCTACCTCTATAAAATGAGGGCTTATGTCCTTGTGATTATGTGGGTCGAGTGAGCAAACAAAGTGAGGTGAGAGATTCACCAAGGTGGGAGCCCTTGGGGCGTCCCATGGCTATCCTAACTGTTATTGTAGAAAGAATGGTACAAGATTGGGGTATATTTCCCGAGTTGGGTTATCCACATTAAACTTTTGTCTCATTCCTATTTATTTGATCTCCATCTAAATTCTTGATTTTGTTTTTGCCATCCTAAATTGCTTCTACATCATTGTTCTAATCTCACCTAACAAAGTGAGGTTTAGAATGAGGCTTATTTACAAACAAGTGGTATCGAGCCAAGGTTCTAGGATGACATCTGTTACCAAGTTTGATATTGAGAAGTTTAATGGAAAGATCAATGACTATACGGTGGAGTCTGCTTGGTGGAGACAAATTAAAGGATTTTGGTCTAAGGTGGAGATTGTTGGATGGTATTCGAAAATCCCGTGTTCAAGCCCGATTGACACTCCCGAGGTTGAAACTCAAAGTGGTTGGTCATGTCTGCGTCCGCTTGGTTCGATTTAGGAAATAATTTTAAACCTAATTGTATTTAGATAAGAGTTTATTTCTTATTTATATTAGGTGATTGTTACCTATTAAAATGAGGAGTAAGAGTCTTGGTAGATTTAGAAGATTTTGTTGAGGTTATTATTAGGGTCCCTACCCCCATAAAAGGAGAGCTTACGTACATCTTGTGATTGTGTGGGTGAGTGAGCAAATGAAGTGGGGTGAAGATTCACCAAGGTGGGAGCCCTTGGGGACGTCCCATGACTATCTTAGCTAAATGATAAAGTGCTATTGTAAAGAGAGTGGTGCGAGATTAGGATATATCTCGGGTTTGGGAAGATCTAGGTTTGAGATCATTCTTGTACTTTCTTATAATAGTGGATTTGTTTGTCCTCGAGCCGCCCTGGTTTTCCCGAGTTAGGTTTTCCACGTTAAACTCTTATCTCGTTCCTGTTTATTTGATCATTATCTAAATTCTTGATAATATTTTTGTCTATCCTAAATCACTTTCACATCATTGTTCTAATTTCACCTAACAAAGTCAGAGTTAGAATGAGGCTTATTTCCTAACAAGTATTATTTAAGTGGAGCAGGGAAAGGAGTATCTAGATTCTTCTCACAAGTTACAAGTCATCACTCATCACTTCGAAAATTGGACACCCTGCCTCGTTATGCTAATATGCAGAACGGAGCAGCTTGGCAGCCTTAATCTCAAGTTCCTAATTAATTCAATATTTTATCATTAATAGTGTCCTACATTCTTGACTGATGTGCAAAACACATATTAGTGGTTTAAGTGATTAAAGTATAAAAATTATGTATATATTTAACAGGGAATTAAAGTAAAAGTTCAACCAAGTAAATCTAGTTACTAGTACTTAGTATGAGTCAGTCTCTTTCTTTTTTGTTTTAATTTAAATAAGTCAAAAGGATAATACATTATAGATATATATTTTTTGAAAAACTCATTCAATTTCTAAATATTTAAAAAATAAGAAAATATTATTTATATTACTCTACTCATTTAAATAAAAAGTTATAAATACTTTTGCAAAATTTTTAATATAGATCTTTTGGAATTAGTCTCTCTGTAAGTACAAATATTTATAGGGTAAGATTGTCTATATATGAATTTCTCGAGTTTGCGTAAGCGGAATGCACAATGGATATTGTTGTTATTTAAATAAAAAGTCATCTTCTTCACTCACTAAAGAAACTTTGCCATACTTATGCAACAATTGTAAAGAAAATTTTGTCTAAGTTTTACGTAAAAGAAAAATAATACATAAGGAGGAAATCGAACATAAAATTTAATACGATAAAATGATAGTCTTAATTAATTATCATACTAGCTAAGATATCACTGGTATATAAAGGCCAAATGAAGAGGGCCTTTGGCTTTCCTTTTGAATGTGATTGGATGTTCATGTGATTGAACAAGCTTCCACATGCTCTCTCGATAATGGAGGTTTAGGGTTTATGGTGCTTAACCCCAAAAGGGAGATATTGGTTTGAGATGGTCCAGTAAGGAAGAAGAGAGGTGGATCTTGGAAAATATGCTGTTCCGCATAGATTTGGTAAACAAGTGAATGTACTTTTCATTTCCTTGAGCTATATATATATTGATGTGAGGACACAAGAAACTAAATGCAAGTTTAGTTTAAATGAATTAATCTTTAAATAGATGTACAATTTCATCATAGATCTGATAGAATCTTTAACAGAGACCAATTTTTTTGATCGCCCTTATGACTCAACATATGTATATGTAACATTTTATCTCAATAACTTTTTCATAACAATATCATCCAAAAGATTGTTTATTAAACTACTGATAGCTTTTTAGCGATCTATTTTCTACACGTAACATAATTTTATATTTTTTTACTCTTTCTCAATTACGGACGGGATTTGCGTATAAACAACAAAGAAGATTTGTGTATGTTTTCGTCATAATTGTGTACAATAATCAATGTCTTTTTTGGTTAAAAGAAAATCAAATCTAAATCTTAGCATCAATTTTGAAGTAACAATGTAGAATGACATTGCTACATTCCCTCACATAACCCCCAAACACGAAGTCTCCAACACCACTACCCCCCCAAAAAAAAAGGAAAAGCTGGTTAATCCTCTCACCATGTGAGATTTGCTTAAGAAATGAGGTTTATTTACTCTGGGAAATTTTATAGAATTTTACCACACAAAGCCACAAACTCGTGAAATGAAAAATCTGAAGTGTTAATACATAAGTTTAGATTTGGAATACCATTTACTTTTGGCAAATCATGGATAACATAATGGGTTTCCACATAAAAAAATTTTGTGAAGGCAAATGAATTTTAAAGTAAATTTGATAGATTTGTCTTAACAATTTTTGCTTTACAAAATTTTTTATAAAATTTCAATCTCAAATCAGACTGAATTTTTTGTATTGAAATACTATCATAATTAGCCTCTAATTTACTTTCTCTCACCTTCCTTCCTCCCCTTACAAGCTCATAGATAAAGAAGAGATTATTGTATGTATGCTAATCCTCAAAAGAAACTCTCATTGGTCGATTTTTCTATAAGTTTTGATTCTATGGGTGTAAGAATTAAAATAAGATTTTTTTAAGTACAAACCATTCAACTAAGCCACATCACAGGTTTAATCCCAATTAGACTTGAAGGTTGAAATAAAGCCTTATGTTAAGCTAGGATGATTATTCTTTTTCTTTCTCTTTAGCTTTTACTTAGTTACCGATCTTTCTATATACATCTACTCTCATTAGCCTTTTCTTTTGCATTAGTCCATCGAGACAAGAGATACCAAGTAGGACTCGATGGGGTGCCCTATATATTTCCATCCATGAATGCTTAGGAGATCGACCTTTCTCCCTCTCGACCTAGTTTCTTCCACATCCCCTCTTTCATCCCTCATCTCTTATTCAGCTTTGCCCTAAGCTTGCTCAAATCCTAAAACTGAAACTCGATTTATTCTTTGCCCTAGCTAGTAAATAAATAAGGGTAACCTAATTAGTGTTCTTGAACTATGATATATTCCCATCTCATAATCTAGCTCTAGTGAAAATTAAAGCACCATCATGCATCTAAGTGCAATGTGCAACAGCAAGGGGCAAGCCAGCTAAAATCAAGTAGGATCAACTTACACTTGGTATATAAACTGTGTTTTATTATTTTAATTTCATAAATTTCTTTAATCAGGTTGTAAAAATTGATAAATACACCATTAAATCAATAAAAAATTTTGTCATAATTTATGCTAATTTCAAATTTGCTCGTTGGAATTTTATGATTTTTCAATCACTCAAAACTTCAACCCTCAGATATATTCTAAATTCAACAGGAGTTTATTGATATAAAAGTTTGTAAATTATTTATCACATAGAAATTCACATGAACTCACTAAAAATATTACCTAAATTTTACTTCCATCATAATTAATCCTTGCACCCAAACGTTATAATTACAACAATTCCAATTTAGTATCCCAAATTAAGCTAATTAGAATAATGAATTGAAGGACAATAAATCAGATGTAAGTAAAAAAACAACGACAACACCATTGAAATGCTCAAAATACTCTAAATTTCATGACAAATATTGGAGAAGGAAATGGTAACTGACCTGGTGCTAGCAAACTCATAGAGCTTCCCAGTGCTGGAGAAGATGATGACTCCGACTTCGGCATCACAAAGGATGGCCAACTCCCTGGCTTTCTTCAACAGTCCATTCCTCCGCTTCGAGAATGTCACTTGTCTACTTGTTGTGTTGTCGATCCTTCTTATCACAATCTTTCCCCTCCCCATTTGAATTAGTCACGATTTCCACCTATCTAAATGGGGAAACCCCAATAGATTTTCGTGGGAAATGATGATATATATTATTCGAGAAAAAGGAAAGACAAATGTTCGAATCAAATTCGAGCTAGCCCGAGTAAAAAAGTGGGCAGATAGATAGATAGACAGATAGATAGATATGTATTAGAATAGGAAAAAAAAAGAGTGATTGGAATTTGAGGATACCTAGAGATAGAGAGAGAAAGAGAGAGAAGCTTAGGTTTTAATTACAAGTACTAAGCTAAGCTTGAGGATGGTAGCAATGGTGGGTTGATGAGCTGAGTTTAGATTTCAAATCATGGTCAAGGCTATAAACGGAAACTGTTTTAGTGTTTATGTGGGAAGGGGAAGAAAGGGGAAAAAGGAGGGTCAAAAACAACCAATTAATTTGGGGTTTTGTGCTCTATCAGTAATTAAGAAATTGTTTTCTAATTTATGTCATTGGCTGGTGCAAGTAAAAGGCTTATCTAACTAATAGATCACTGACGTGTGGCAATTCATAGGTTGCTATTTTTGGTTATCTAATTAATTCCCTATTCGTAATTTAATTTGCCCTTGAAAATGTATCATTTTATAGCGGACACAATGGCTGGATTGTAGTGATTAGGGGAAACTATTATTCCTTCATCATGAAAGCATCATGCAATAGTTGTTTATAAGATGTAAACCTTTTTTTTTTTTTTTGAGAGGTTACAACTTATTACATGATTTCGGAATAAAAGATAAGACAATTTTTTTTTTTATCCCTAAAACCCTCTCTATTTTCCCCTTCCATGTACCGTTTGTTGACATGTGGCTCAAGATTACAAGTCTCAAATCTACGGTATGATTGTTGGGGATGTTGGAGTAGACTTTGTGTAATTTTGTTTTACCATACGTGTTTAAATATTTGTTGCTTTTGTGAGGAAAAATATGGTCAAGAGTCAAGGATCATATAGATTGAGTTAAATTATACTAAAAAATTGTATATATTTTATGTTAATAATAACTCTTAGTGGTTCTCATTTTCATATATGTTTTATTTGATGTTCGAAATGATAAGTACAAACTTCCTAAATATTCTTGTAGTGGGCATAAACTTATCTATTGATGAAAATATATATCAACTTTCTCCCCTCCAAAAAATAAAAAAAGAAGAAAAAAAAGCCAAACACAAAAACAAAAATTGCTTTAGTTGTTTCTATTTGTAATATAGTTTTCAATAAATATATATATATATATATATATATATATATATATATATATATATATATATATATATATATATATATATATATATATATATATATAAATTGGATTTAAAAATTATATATACTATATAATAATATTTACGTATTTAGGATCTAGTGTAATTATGAACTTAATTTTATGAGAACATATTTCAAAATTTATAATATTTTTTTAAAAAAATTATTCACACGATTTATATTGGGTAAAAAAATTGGTATAGTTTTAACTCACCTAGAAGTTGGGGGTTTTCTTCATCGTTTGTTGGAGGGTTGAATTTTTCTTCAATAATAGATGAAAAGGATGGGTTGGTTTGTAAGTTATAAGGGCAGTCATTCTTGCGGGGTGTTTGAGAGACTTTGGTAGTAGAATAGAAGTGGGTCTCACAAGATCAGAAAAAGATCCTAGTATTTCTTTTGCTTTTATTCCTTAATATACTCAACCCACAGGCCTTTGTCGGAGATTAACGATTGAGCCCCATGGAAAAGTGCATTAAGCTATCATTCAATCACTGTCTATCCAACCCTATAAAGTGGATCAACCATCGTCCCAAAACAGGAAAACTTCCAAACCCTAATGGAAGTGTGAAAAATGACTCATAAGAGAGATTTCGGGTCCATAATTAACCCTGAGACATGTGTACCAAAATGAAAGGAGAAGAGAAAATTAAGAGAGTTTATTGATTAAAAAACATTCATTGAATTAAATGAGTAACATTGTCCTATTATACATAAATTTAAAATGGTTAAATTTTTTAATCAATGGTATATGTATTATGGCACCTTTTGTTTTTAACATTATAATTTATTTTCGTCCAAGATGAGTATATACATACTTTTCGAACAAGAAAGGGTAAAAGAGTAACAAACGAAAATAAAATATTTAGAATTTAGTGTCATTTAAGGTTTTTGGTTCTCAAAAATCATGGTCAATTTTCAACTCAATTTTGATCGGGACTCTTATATTTAAAATTGAAATTTTATATATTCCACTTACAAGAAAATATATGAAATTACTATAATGAAAAAATCCTAAATTTTGAAGTTGACTTGTGAGTCGATGAATAAAGGAAACTATTTGCTGCACATCTATTGTCATTCTCTAAGGTACATGGAGATATAATGGAATAAAAGTCATGCATGGTAAAAGACGCTTTTAATTGAGGAAAAAAATGTAGAAGAAAGGGAGTGAGGAAGATATAAATTCTTCCATATTTCTAGCGAGATTTAAACTGAGCAAATTTCATTATTCTATTCTATCGATTGTTAAAGTTTCATTAATGATATTGCCTTATCAGGTCATTATTCACTAGCTAGTAATAGTTTATAAAAATTAGTTAATATCTTATTAGGACACCCTTAAATACAACTAGCTCTATTAACTTATAGATGCATGAAGGCTGACTTGGCCAATTAGGTGAGATTTGAGTCAGGTCTCTAGTAATAACAATTCTCAAAGAATTTACCACTTGAATTAATTAATAATCGTTATATAAGTAAAGTATGCATAAATTTTAATGGCTCATATTGTCTTCACCATAATGGGCTAACAGGTGAGCCTCATGATTCATTCCTAGCTGGATGGAGAACCAAAACCTACCCTTTATACACTTTTAAGGATTCAGATGTTTCTAGATACGGAAATCTCAACAAGACCCTAAATTTGAGGCCAAAAGCAGCAATTAAAATGTAATGCTTCCTGCTTTAATTGAGTTTAATTACTCTTTTTTCTTGGATTAAAAATTACTCCTTTTTTCAAAAAAAAAAGGAAAAAAACTAAAATTTGTACTGTTATATTGCAAGTTGGTACTTGGTGTCCCAAATGGTTAATTATCCAAATAATTATCCGCATTAGTACTGAATATCTGATTAACCACCATCATTAGTGCTACTAAATTTAGTTTAAAAATGCCAAGTTGCAATATAATCTTAATTTATGTGGTATGTATGCCAATGTTGGAGCCAGATTGTTTGGTTAATTGTAGAATTGGATTTGGATTCCACTCAAATCTTGGTTTTTGCTGCATCATGAGCCTAATAAGGTATGGTTTATATAGTTTTATAATAAGGTTTTCTATATAATATGACTTAGCCACCCACTTTTAGTTAAAATTTTATTTTGGCTGTAAAACTCTACTATTTGTTTGGATAGTGGTAATGATGTCATCTTTATAGGAATTTATTATATTTATAATATATATTTAAAAATGGATAAGAATTTATTATATTTATAATATACATTTAAAAATGGAAGACTTCTATCTATCGTGAACGGAAGACAATAGTAGTTCAAATTCAGTAAAATTGAAGATTAAAGACCAAAACAAATATTATATATAATTTGAGGATAAACGACGTATAATCTTGAAGTATGATGCCCACAAATTTGAATTTGCATTTTTAGTATCACATTATGATGTTTTTCATCATATTTGTAAAATTTGAAATCATATTACAATGCGGGTACTTTAAATTGATAATATAATAAAAATATTTAGACCACTTGGAAATATAAACTTTATATGGTGTATTATATTAAATGCTCATTGTGCTACATGAAAAAGTAATAATCTGATTAAAAAATATATTAATTTGAAGGGGGCTAAACTCTTTATTATTTACTTTTGATAAAAAAATTAAAAAAACTCTTTATTATTTACCTGTACTAGTCATCACCCTGATACAATAAACGTAAACAAATTGAAAAAATGTGATCCACATAAAAATTGACCTAAAAATGAGTTACATGATTACAAAAGTATTTTGACATTTAGGGTCAAAAGAGGAGAGATATATCTTGTTAAAAAGTTTATTGAAACTTTAAAGCGGATTCATGAAATTGAAGTTCCCTTCACACTATTTTAGGGAGCTCATTTTTATTAAAAATTTAAAATTTTTAAAGATATTTTATGAGATTACGTTAAAATCTGAGAAGATTATTAATCCATCTACATAATCAGCTGAGTTACCCTTGTGGCCGTATTATGGACATGTATGGCTTTGAGATTGGAGCGGGCCATGATGATTAATTAAGGGATTAAATTAATTATGACATTAATGGACCATAGCTTGGTGACTGGGCTTGTTAAAGGTCTTTCCCCGCTAACACCAACTTGAATGAAATTTTGCCGCCAATAAACAAAACCCTGTTACTACCAACTACTACTATTTTTATTTTTTTCCTATTCCAAATCTCAATAGTCAATACACTTGGCATTCTTCTAAGATGATGCGTGGCAAAAGAGCTACAATGGTGCCGAGTCAGCTTCGCTTAACGCTGTCAAAATTTCATCCGATCCGAAAATTTGAATTTATTCGATTTAAAAAATTGGATCCGGTCATAATTTTTGTCCAAAATTTTTAATTTGAATATAAAATTTTCCTATTTCTGTTATGCAAGCGTGAATTTTAAACGAAATTTAAACTTATCCGAATTATCCAACCAAAACAAACGCGGAGGACAAAAAGACTCGTATGACAACCGATTTGTCAAACCGAATCTTGACCTACCCCAAATTTTTGCCGATGCTCCAGCTTAACCCATCTTGGTAAAAACTCCACTCAAAAATTTAAAATTTTAATAAGATTTTCCAATGCAAGCTGCACTTTATTTTTTAAAAAAGTTTCGAATAAAAATTCTATTTATTTAATTATTTGTGTTAACTTTTTAAAATTAAAAACAAAGATCATATATTCCATTTTCATTGAATTTTTTTCTTATTTTATTTAAAAATAAATTAATTTTTTGCCACCTAAAGTAAATTAATTCTTATATTGATTGTAATAGAATAAAATATTGAAAATACTTCAACCCATTCTTTTTATAAAAAGAGAAATTTCATTAATTAAAAAGCCATACAAAATTTAAAAATATATTTTCTAACAAAAATAAATATAGAATATCAAAATAAATCTCTATTTCGACAAAAGTTAATGGTAAATATACTTCCTTTTCGTTCTATATTTGTAACATCAATATGGCCACATCTTCAGCTTCAATATGTCTTTCTCGAACATCGTTAAGTTATTGTATAACTTAGATCTATGAGTAATATAATAGATTTAACTCGAACGGAATATCACTTTGATCGAGACATATGAAATTTCATTGTTGAATCATTCTCAATCAAAATCAACGAAACTAATTGATAAAAATATAAAAAATATGTCATCCAACCGAATCAACAGCCCTAATAAAACTTACATGTATTGGTAAGAGAAATAACTCTCACAAAGGTGAAAAATAAGATTCTTACGAGAAGAATAGAAACTTAACTCTCACAAAAAGAAGAGAAATCTAACTCCCACAAAAAGAGGGAAACTCTAACTCTCATATGAAGTAGAGAAATCCAAACTCTCACAAAAAAACATAAATCGTAACTCTCACAAAAAAAACATAAATTGTAACTCTCACAAAAAAAGATAAAATTTATTGGAAAGAAAATAACAATACTTCTAAATCTTAATTTTATTAAAAAAATTAAAGTAAAAGGGGCTTACCACTGACTATAAGTAAACCAAAAATAGGATTTAGAGAGGAGGAATGGAGAGAAGCGATGGGGCTGAGACAGAAGAGGAACCGTTGTCTAACCCATTTGATAAACTACGAATCTATGACTCTAACGAGTAAGATTTAACATTTTAAAATTCAAATCCAAAATATAACCTATTCGTTCTTTTAATCTGTTGGAGAAATTGTCAGTTCTAGGCTGAAGTGCTCTCACCCTTTCAATTATCTTATATATATAAATTGATTTGTGAACAAGTGAAGCCGTGAATTTTTTATTTTTTTTTTGTGACAGAGGCGACTGCTAGGGTTGTACTAAAATTTGGCCGGAAAAATGGGCAAAGCTTACGACTCCCGATCTTGGTTGGGGTTCAAATTTGGAAGGGCTCCGGTGATGGCCGTAGCAAAATGGAGGTCGCCGGCGTTATTGTTGCCGGAATTTTGCCGGAAAAAATGGCAGTTAGTTTGATACTGAACGTGGTTTGAGGTTATTTGGTTATTTTTTTCCCCAAGGGTGGTTAATTAAATGGTTTGACAAACATAATAATAATTAATTATTTTAATATAATTTTTAAAATACTTAATTAAATTTTCAAAATTTATTTTTAATTTAATTAGAAGAAAAAATGAACGGTTGTAATTATTGTGATACACATGTACGGTGCATGATTAATGCATCTTATGATAAGCTGTTGTATAGCGACAATCCTTATAAGTGCATCCTTAAATAATTATATATCAAATCTTAAAGTACCTCTGAATAATTTTTATAAAAATGGAAGAAATTAGTAGTATTTCATATTTAAACGGCCTTAAACTAGTTACTCCAAAACTTGGTTATCTCCCTAATAATTTTTTACAAAGACTGAAATACACATGCTTAATTTTTTAAAACTGATTTATTTTGCTCTCACTCTCTCATTCTCTCTCCTCCCCCCCAACGAGTAGGTTTTCCTTGTTTCTCTCTCTAGGATTCAATTCTGCCATGCCAGTTTCTTCATCTCGCTTCCCGTTTCTTCTAGACGACCTTCAACTTTTCAAGTGATTTCTCTATATTTCTTCTCTTTTTGGTAGAGTATCGATCATTTTCGATCTTAATTTCTTGTCTCGCATTTCTCTTTGATCATAATTTCAAATTTCTGGCTGTGTTCGTTCCTGAATTTTGTATGAAATTGGTTACATTTTGATTAATCGGCCTTTCTTTAGATGTTGCTCTCAGTTTTTACCTCCAAATTTCCCCGTTTGTCAAAATTCCCTCCTCAAATTACATCCTATTGTTAACGTTGTTCGATTCTTCGGCGAGCAGAGGCCTGATTTCAATATTCATCATGCATCCTGAGAAGATCGTAATTTATGGCCGTTTTTCTTATGTTTTTGCTGTATCTCGATACCTAGATTGAATTTGGAGCTTCAATATTCCGAGGTAAATTAGTTCTTTGATAATTTCCTTCATATCAATCATATATTCAAGTAAACTTCCGATTTGATGTTCAGTGTTTTTCCCCTTAATTCATTGCTATTTTTCCTGGTAATTAGCGAAGGCTTAATCAACGGCTAATGAATTCGCGTTTTCTAATGATTCATATAATAATATTATTAGATTTCTCCCCTTTTTGTTCGTATATTATCACTCTAATTTATAATTTAGTGCGGATAAAAGCTGGAAAGAATTCATGTTTAATATGAATCAGTTGAGATATTTCTTAATCTTTGTAGGAACAATCATGTTTAGATTGAAATTCAATCATGCACAACCGCATGTATTCGTGACTGTTTTTTTCTTTCCTTTCTTATGAATTATGTTCGTAAAATTGTTTCGCTTTATGATGCTATGCTGTTAATGTCAATTGATTTTTTCCTATGATTTTTTTTTCTATATAAGTGTTTCTTCATGGTGAGACTTCAATTTGCTTTATGCTCAGCACTGAGGTAAGAGATGCCTCTTTTAAACAACCCCCTCCCCCAAACAGTTGTATTATGGACAAAGGTTTATGAAAATAGGGGTGGGAATTTAAAGAATAAAACACATTACTGTACATGATACCCCGGCCTATAGATTAGGGACTTGTAATTTGTTTTTTTTAAAGGATAAGTGCAACAACTAATAGGTGCCCTTCTCGTAAGTGTTCTATCAAAGTTGTCCTCCGTTAAAATAGAGAGAAAGGAAGAAGAGGGAATAGAAAACTAAACTAAAGAAGAAGAAGTACAAAGACCAAATTTGACCACACGATCCGAGGCCGATTCCCTTCTCTATATGTGTGATGAATAAATACTTGATTGCACCTCGAAGAAAATAATGAGTGTCTTAAATAAGTGTTAGGATTTTCCAAGGAATATGAATTTCTCCTTTAATTGCTTTAATGACCGTTTGGTTATCTCCTTTCAAAATGATAGAACGAAACCCCGCTTGAACTGTTGCTTTGACACCATTTCGATGGCGATACCTCTGCTAAAAGAAGCCTCGGGCTGACCGCAAATTTGTTGTAGAAACCTGCCATCCCAACTTCGATCACGAAACTTCGCGGCACCACCGCCGCTAAAGAAGACCTTGTAGAAACGTGTCGTCCCAAATTCTAATCACGAAACCTCCCTCCGCCGCCGAAGAAGACGTCGAACCGTCGAAGTTGACTTTGATAAATCCTCCAAGTGGTTTGAGTCAACAAACCAGATGATTAGTGTTGGCACGTTGTGAGGGGGAAGGTTAGGATGAGTTGAATTGTTTATCCAATCTGCTCCTAAATCGCCACTCAGCCCAAAAAGATTTGACTCGAAGAATTGTAGCAATGGAATTGAAAAATTCATTGTTGAAAACTTTATCATTTCTCGCTCTTCCAAATACTACATAACAAATGAATTAATCGGATCATCCGAGTTGGATTACTCAGTCTTCTTAATATATAGATAATATGCTCCTCGATTGGCTAAAATTCACCTCTAGCCACTTATGCCGAAAAGTTATGTCCCGGACATCTATGACACAAGTGCATTGTGAGAAAAGATGATCAATTGACTCACAATGGACTTGACAAAGCGGACAATCAATGTTCAACCTTCTCTTAGCCAGGTTATCCCGTGTAGGTAAAAGCATTGTGACCAATTTGCCACATTAAAAATTTCAACTTAGGCATCAAATCCATCTTCCAAATCTACGCAAAAGGGACTTGTAATTGTATTCCCCTTATGGCGTGTCATTTTCTTCCATGCCTTTGTGTTTCTTCTACTTGATGGTTCAGTAGGCTACAAAAACTATGACTGGCTTTTCATTAGTTTGTTCTATATTTGTATGACTTTGATGGTCTTTGTTTGATGGTCATCTATAATCCCTTCCCTTCTAATGTAACCCCTCTCCTCCTAATGTCCAGACACTTATCCTTGCTCTTTCATACATACCTTTAGTAACTTAAATATATATACAACTGGTATATCCTTTTATCTAAGCAGCTTTATAACAGCTCCATAAATAGAAAAAAGGGTCTTTTTATGTCCTTAAATGTTTTGTTGTTCTATTGACACAAACAAATGAGCCATCAAAGTATATAACGATGGCATATCATATCGTATTTAAAATTTTTGTTCTAAATTGATTGAACACAACTGTACCATTTTAATGGAAAAAAATCCTTTAAAAAGAGGTAAAATGAAAAAGAGGAACAATCTTTGTGCAAGATGTTCTTGGTAGGCATTCCTATGCTCCTTCCTAAGCATCCCCTACTTATGACAGCAACCACGGTCGCCAATGGCTGGAAAACTCCGACATGATAGTTCTTTTCATCGTCAATGAGCCCTCATATTGCGACTCTACTAGCATGATATCACCATCATGAAACCGCTATTTTTGGCGGCAAGTTAGTGGAATTCGTAGGAAAATCCTATAAAATAAGATATAAAATATGGGTATTATGTTGGAGTTTGTGGGCTCTGGAGCTGTCTAAGGTTTGACTATTATATGTATGCCTCTATGTTGATGATCTAATCTACATATATTGGCACCTCTCCAAAGATAGCCGAAGATTTCAAAAAGATGATGATGTTAGAATATGAGATGGTCGACCTTAGCCTCATGAAATATTTTCTGGGTTATTGGCACATAGCCCATAGCAAATTTTCCTTTCTTATGAGAAATATGCACAGGATTTACTCAAGAATTGTAGCATGATCTACTGTAAGCCATAGGCTCCATCTATGGCTGCTAATGAAAAACTGTCTGAAAATGTTGGCAAGAAAAAAAGTTGTTGGTTCAACTTTTTGAAGCTTAGTTGAATTGTTAATTTGGCCAGATATTGTGAATGTAGGTAGTTAGTATTGTTTCCGGGAACCTAGCAAAGATAACTTTGCAGTAGCCTAAAAAAAAAAAAAAAAACTTTAGTATATTTTCATAAGCTCAAAGGATTCACAGATAGCGATTATTTCTGTATGGATGACAGAAAAGTTTTACCCTCTTTTTTAAATTATTTTTGTAATTTACTGAGGTCTATTATTTCTATTATGTTATTCTCCATTCTAATTAAGTTATGATAAAATTTCTCTATTTTCGTAATTTTAATAATGCTTTCAAACTTTTAGTTTCACCTAATGTTTTTAATAAAAGTTTTTCTTAATTTTTTTTCTTTTAAGAAAAAAATTACTAAGTTTTTCTATTTAATCATTTGTTTATGATTTTAAATTTATAAAGATAACGGGTATCTCTGTAAATTTGGTGGTTAAAATTGTTTCGTGCTAATGTGAAGGGAGAAAAAATAATTTAAAAATATGAGGATTGAAAAAAAATTCTCTCTATACCTCGAGGGGTCTAAGCACAAAAACCTTCACTTAAAATACTTGATTTTGACTTAAAAATATGCAAAATACACTATGTAAATAATCATTTAGTCATGAGGGACCATTTCTATGGCAGACAGGTGACTAATCTTAAGGTCTAGGGGGCTGGAATATATGATTTCTGTGATTACATTTCGAAAAATATGAGACACGGAGGTCCAAGGCTGTACACGAAGGTATCACATTGATTTTAGTGGTCCTGGAACCTAGTTTTTTTTTTTTTTTTTTTTTGTGGCAAGTAGTTGCATATCATTAGCCTGAAAATAGACCTCACACTTTTTGAAGTTCTGCTCCGTAAAAGAGTATTGTAGTGGAGGTTTTGGCCTGGCTCTTTTTGCAGCATAAAGTATAATAAATTATGATGGCAAAATTTATGTTTCCTACTATAGGCTGCTTTTGAATAATAAACTGTCCAGACTTCTCTAAGATGGCAAAATTATAAGGATGATTTACTGCTTCTAGAAATTGTATCAACTTAATTTACAGACATTAAAAGTAGAAAAACTTCAAAATGTTACAAAACATATACTGTTCAAAAGCTTTTTTTTTTTTTTTTTTTCCTTTTCTCTGTGATGTATGTGTTCTTGTTCCTTGGTCTTCAACACCACAGTGTGCTCATTCGAGCGGTTTATCCTTTACCTGTAAAATGTAAACTATTACAGTTATAATTTTCTGTCGAAATGTATCTTTGCTGTAGAAGAATAAATAAGTTTTGTGAACAAGCAGGTCTTACTTTTGGAGGTATACTAGGAGGAAGAACACTTGAATATTATTGATTATGCTTGTTTACCTCTAAGACTTTGAATGACCATTCAATATTTAAATATTACTTGTCATGGTTTGTTGAAGTTTTACAGTATGTAAAGCATATCTGTTGGAAACCCTTATGTGCTCATTGGTTTTCGCTAGATTCCCTCGTCTTAATTTTCACTCGTGGGCCGGTTGATATAATGCCATGTGTACACATTTTTGATTTGATACTGCAAATATTTATATTTTCATCTCTGTTTTGCTCAGTTATTTCATTAGAAGTTGGAGTTCGTCAATATGCTTGCTTTTTTCCTCCCTTTTGTTTTGGGGGTTAAGCATCGATGGTTGTGCATTTTCTGCTAATTACTTAGTGCATCTGATGGCATAGATGGATGGTCTAAATTCATTTGTGGATTGCGTTTGAAACTATTGCACTGAACTTTAGGACCAATGCGGATGTCATTAAAGCTAACTGATAGAGTCTTTATAAGATGTTACTGTGCCAAAAAAACTTGAGTAACATACTAGTGAATGTGAGATTCTTCCCTACTTTCAATATATATACGAAATTCATGTTACTATCTAGCTCTGATTCACTTTGTGCTGGACCACTCATAGCTATCCACCCTTTTCTCTCAGTGTCTTGGTAAACTAGTCAATAGTGTTCCTCAACTCCAGGCACTGCAGATGACTTACTCAAAATTGTATTTATCATGTTTCTTGACGAGTGTGAGACAATGGCTTCTTTATTGGCCAAATCTTGGATGAACCAAACAAGTTGCAGTAAATATAAATGTGAAAAATCAAAGATAGATGCCAGAGGAATTCCACACTTGCAATCATGTCTTTTTGCATTCTCTTTATTGATTGTCGTCTTGATTTTGCTTGGTAAGCTCATTTCTTAATCATTGAAAACATGCTGAAGTTTCTTTCAAAGTGAACAATTTCTCTTGAGTAGTCTTTGCCCTTTACAATCAACAAAGCAAGCAGGACTTCATGATCTCAGGATATTATAATGACAATGAATCCAACGCCAACCTGGTTGATTGATCTTCTTTGCTATGGAAGTTGTAGTCTGCTGCACTTTAAAGGAAAAAAGGTAGAGAAGTTGGGAAAAAAAGAGGAGAGGAGGAGGACAGAGAAGAAAGAGGAAGGGGAGAAAACAAGGGAAAATACAAAAGAATCTGGAATCACTTGTTCTCTAGTATATACTAGTTTGAATTAATATGTGCTCAGTTGCAACATCCTTACCCTAATCTTGTTTCTCTGCCTGATGTTTCTCGATCTTCATGTTGTGGTTGGCAGAGCTGTAGGCATATAGGCCCATTCGGATCCTCTTCGATATCCAGACCGTTTGTAAGTATTAAACTTCTGTTAGTTCCATTTTCATCCCTTACTCCATATACCTGAGATAACAAACATGTTTACTTGCATGTTACTCTTAAGATTTGACTTTAAAGCTTTTCAAAAAAGGCTGTGTCAGCTCTGGGCTTATGACTACACATTTGGTGAGCTAAGCGATTAGGTGATTACCTTTTTCGAAGTTCCAAATTTTCTTGTTGAATAAGATTGACCTTCTCGTGCAGTTCTAGATTTTCTTGTTGAGTGAGGTTACTCTGTAATCATGTTAAACTTCTATGACTGGATTACATAAAATTGACAGAAGAATGAGGATAATGTTAAGAAGTACGTTTAACTGACCTTTCGATTTAGCTCTTGTATTTCATCAAGTAAAAGTTGGTCCTACACAATTAATGCATTTGTTAATGATGAGCAATAGGGATTAATATACGAGTGTAGCAAGAGAACTATCTATATACCTTTTTGAGCGGACCCCGTGTAGACTCATCTCTAGTTGGCTCTCTAAATTCTGCAAATCTTTCACACTTAAACCGGAGAGCTCTTCACCCATTATTTGCCTACAAAACACATTTGTTACAGCTTTTGATGTATTTAATCTCATTGATTTTGTCAAGATTCAATTGCTACACCTTTGTCTGTCAGCCTGCTTTTTCTTTTTCCATTTTGTTTTGTTACAGATCACAAATAGTTTTGTTCTAGCTTTGCATATATTAGCAAATAACTTAAACTGATGCTGAATGCTGATATTGTTTTTTACTGGCTTCATTCCCTTCGACATATGGGTGATTGTTTGCTGTGTACTGTATAATTACCATATTGCTTTGAGCATGTATGCTACCCTACTTACTATTGATGTTCGTCCTCTTATCTTTTGTGTGGGGAGTGCTATGAGGTCTGGAAATGTGATAAACACTTCTGCCATGAGAAATCAAATGAGCATGGTTTCAGGAGCAGAGAAAATATTAAAACTATGGTTGTAGTTTTTGCTAGTTTTTTATGGACTTGTCAAACTCTGTGCTTGCAGGAACACAATATTGCAATTTCATAGTCAGCACACTTTTTGTTCCTTTTTGGGAAGCTTTTTAGTCAGATAAAAGGGTGTCCTTTCCTTGGGCATGCAACAGTGATTAATGTAGAAACAAAAATGCCAAAATCAAAAAGAGTATCTAGTACCTACTAATAGTATATGATCTAATACCAAAGCAATATCTTCGATAGTACCTTGCAATCTATTCGGAGACCAAACAAGACACCTGATGAGTTCAAGCTCACTCAATGTGATGAATAATCTCAATACACAAGTATGGTGCATCCTCAATGTCTAACCAAGTATGGGTTGGTAATAATGACTGAAGAGAACTCCAGCGAAGCAGCCAAAGTCCAAACTACCCTTACCTCATGCCAACAATTGTTTTTTTTTTCCCGTGTGAATGCATGACTAATTAGGCTGGGTTCTTGTTCACAGTAAACATACCTAGACAAGGGGTTTCAAGGGTTCCTCAGTGCGTGCAGTCTCTATACTGGGCTTGGGTGGCTAGTAAAGGTTCTAATATGGATTGAACTACATCATTGTCTCAGGGTTAGTGATAAGTTCAGCCTTTAGTTTACTTTCTTTGGTATAAAACGAGTTGTAAAGGTAGGCTTAGCCTTATTGTTACACATTTGGCAAAGTAAGAGAAGTTGAACCCAAAACTCTAGTTTAACAGCATTAGTCATGGACTGGAAAACGTTGCTTGGGAAGAACTGGGGAGTTTTCTGTGAGTGTTTCTTTTGACATAAATACTCAAACTGTGAATTGATCTAAAATTTTTCTGTGCTGAAGATAATGGAATGATGATTAGAAAATTAAGGATGAAAAACATCACGGCTTTCACATTACTGTGGATATCAGTGAGCAGGACTTCATTTAGGGTGGGTGGTACATTTTGCAACGCCTAGGCATGAATGTAAGTGGGGAGCACAATACTTAAAGCCTCCTACAGTTTGGAGATATCTGAAGAAATACAATCTACAGAAAAAAAAGATAAACCTTGAGGAAAGTAAGTTTGTTCCACAGCCTCCGTTTCAAAAACTTCTGTTTGTTTGTGTAGGCGGGGAGCACCCTACTTAAAGCTTCCGACATTTTGGAGATATCTGAAGAAATACGAGCTACAGAAAAGAAGAAGAATCGTGAGGAAAGTATGTTTGTTCCACACCCTCTTTTTAAAACTTCTGTTTGTTTCTGTGTTGCTTCTTCATTTTCCCCTGAAAGGAGCCCATATTTGAGTTTTAGAATCTAAGTAGGGTTGGTAGAAATCATTATGTCAATCCTATCCATCCCTCTATTAGACACAATGTTCTGAACAATAAGCCAATGAGAAAAAGGGTGTTATAGTAGAATGTGACCAATCTCTAAGACAAGGTCAAGGAGTTGTACATATGGAATACTGTCTTCAAGGCATGTGCTGTCTAAATGCAGAATCATATAGATAAAGGAGCTAGTCTAGAATTTCTTTTGTTAGCTATGTTGTACGAGTTTGTCTCGTGTAGTCATTACAAAGAAATAACCATCATATCATAGTGGGCTTCTTCTATAGCCAATTGGTTTTAGAAGGGAACCTTCATTAGGTTTTGTGTTTAAGGTTTTGGTGCCTCTCTTTTGTTAAACCTTGATACATGTCGCGGCTTCATTCTTGGAGTTCAAGCCCAAGGAGTTTCCTCTTCACCTGATGGAAGGTCGATTTGACTATTCATTACTTAAATACATACGTTTTTTCTTTCCCTAAAGAGTGACCAATAGGTTGTCATTTAACGACACCAACATAGGATTTTCTACATTTGGCATTTGGTAGAAATCAAGGTTAATGTGGGTGTCGTTAGCATATCCCAAACTACTAGGAATATTATTCCTGAAGTGCTAAGGATCTAATGACAAGTGGTGGTTTTTCCCTTCGAATTATTGGACCACTTCTAGAAGTTTAAGAGATGAGGTTGTAAAGTTGTTCAAAATTACAGCTCGTATGTATCTTGTAATTAGCTATTCTCTTGGTTTATTAGTTGTAGATCTAAGGGCTTCCATTCCCCCATTTGTCCCTTATCTTAACCATGTATTTGGGTATTTATAAACCTATCTCGTCAGGAAGAAATTAGATTTTAATGATGAATGAAAGAGGTTTTGGGCCATTCTCTCCCTAAAAATTCCTAGAAATCTTTATCCAAAAATTTTCTTGGTGGTGAATTTTAGGTCTTTCCTTTGCATTAGCTTGGTGGCTCTAAGTCTTTATAGTTTGATCTTGGTGGGTAACTTTTCTAGTTCATGTGGTGGTTTTTTCGTTACCATGAACATCTCTCCTTAAATTTGTTTTCTTTTTTCCGCAAAAATCCCCAATATATATTTTTATTTTAAAGGTTTGATTTTGGTTGATGGTGTAGTGAGGCTCAACATTGTGTAAGTTGGTATCAAGCCAAAGATCCTATAATTGGGTATTTCAACATTCAAAAGTTACTTTTTTCTCTCTCCCGAAAATCCTAGCCCCAAATACATACCTAGCTACAAAAAGCCCCAAAAACTCCACAGAATGGCCAAAATCTACAAAAAATTAAAAAAAACCCCAAAGTCTGACTCCCCAACCTGAAGAATCCGAAACAGCCTCCACAGTTGTTTCCACGGACCATGTTCTGCAATATAGCCATCGGAATCAACCAGCGGTCAACTATGGTCACCACATCTTGTAGTGCCCCCACGGTAGTGTCCTGTCCTAATTGACTGTGCAGCTTTCGACAGCTTACCGTGGCCATTATGTAGTACCCCAGACCCCATCGCCATTATGTGGCCTCCTCCTATTCCCGTGGTGCTTGTGTTTTACCCTGTTTTCTGTCCACAAATAGTTTAAGCCATGACCTCCTATAAGAGAACCTTGATGTCCGCGAATAGCTTTCGACCAACTTCCCTTTGTTTTCCCAAATCCGCTCCAAAACTTCTTGCTAACGTGGATGGATGTGCTAAATTTCAAAGGAACGTTGAATCCAACTCTTTACTTGGAATGGGTTTATGCACTTGAATAATGGCTAGAGGAGAATAAGTTTTTGAATGAAGAGAGCTTTAAGGTAGCCATCTTTTAAGTTGGAATTGTATGCCTACTCTTGGTATGCCCCTTTGTGGAAGAGCTGAAGACAAGAGATCCATGATCAGGATTTGGGGGAAACTTAAAAGGTACGTGGATAAGAAATATCTTCATGGATCAACCAAGTTGAGACGTTGTTGGTTCTAACTTTGGAGGAAGATCACGTAAGGTGTGGGCTCGAATTGAGGAAAAGGATGTCGCCAAGTTGAGATCCCGGAGGTTCTAACTTTGGAGGAAGATCACGTAAGGCATGGGCCAAATGAAAACATTCTAGTAATGACACTTGGGAGTGAGCAAGTTAAAAATAAATGCACCTTTGAAACTCTTACCAAATAAGCGATCATCGTACATGTTTCACAGCCCTACCATGAGAAAGATGACCAAGAAAATGAAGAAGCTTGAGATGCGAAGTCCGTCATTCACAGGTCCCTTCCACCACATAAGAGCCACTCCTCTCTTTCAAAGTGGAGGTACTACAAAAACCTCGTAAGTTTGATTTATCTTTTGAGGAGTATATTAGAGTTTTTAACAAGCTTGTGGGTGCTAAATCTTATGTGTTTGAATATTCAAGTGAATAAGCCCCAAAGAGATTTAAAAACTCATATATGTGCAAGAGATCTAGAGTGCTTAGCACCCTGTTGTAGTTGCAATCCAGTGGGAGCACAAATCCTGCTTGTTTAATGACCTTTGGGGATCAACCAAATGACCACAAGGATTTGAGGATAAATCCTTTAGAGTTTCTTCTTCATCTGATAGAAGGTCAACTTGGCCATCCATTACCTTAATGGGTTGGGTCGGGTTTTGAGCCTAATGTCAAAGGGTTAAACATATGTGCATGTCATTTAACGGCATGTACCTATGATTCTATACATTTGGCATTTGGTAGAAATTAAGATTAATTTGGGTGTAATTAACATATCCTAAACTCATAGGAATATCCCTAAGGTCCCTAAGGCACCAAAGAGCTAATTACAAGTGGCGGTTTTTCCCTTTATTGGATAACTTCTACAAGCTTAAAAGATGAGATATTAGAGTCGTCCAAAATTACAGCTTATATTTAGCTCATATTTAGCTTGCAGTTAGCTATTCTTTTTGGTTTATTAGTCGTAGATAAGGCTTCCATTCTGCCATTTGTCCCCATATTTTTTTTATGCATTTGGGTATTTATAAACCCATCTTTCTTAGGAAAAGAAATCAGATTTTAATGATGAATGAAAGAAGCTTTGGGTTATTCTCTCTCTAAAAATTCCTAGAAATCTTTATCCATGAAACTTTTAGAGTGAATTGAAGGTCTTTCCTTTATAGATTAGTTTGGTGGATTTAAGCCTTTATAGTTGATGTTGGTGAAAAGCTTTTCTAGTCATGTGGCTACTTAAATTTGTTTTCTTTTCTCCACAATATACATTCTTGTTTTAAAGGCTTGATTTTGATTGATGGTGTTGATTAAGTAGTGAGGTTGTCAAGGCTAGTGGTTTGGCTTAGGTCTTGTATTTGGTAGATGTTGCCTATCATGCGCTTTCTTCAAGTTCCTTATATTCATTATGTGATCTCATATAGAATTTTATTAGCAGTTCATTTTCAACTTTCGCCATTGATGCTTTAGAAGGATAGTTGAATACCATTCAATTCAAGGGGATATAATAAAAATATGAATAGATTGATAAGGCGTAAGTTCATCCAACATCATGGTTTTAAAAAGGGAATAACTACATTGTGGCCTAGGTGGTTACTCCTATTAATTTTGAGTTGGAAACTCGAGTTATATTGTATGTGGGCGTTGTTTGCCCCCATTTTCTATAAAATGTCATGTACTATTTGGATATTGTGTCTACAATAGTAACAACCATTGTTGGAGTATTGTTAAAAGGAAAATTATGTTATTTGTAAATCGTCATAAGAAAGGTGCTTAGAGGAATGTTTTATTTACCTCTTTTATGTCTAAGCAAGAGCATGGGCTCGACATTAGAGCTCTTTGCTGCTGGTGAGGATGTTAAGAGGAAAATTATGTTATTTGTAAATTGTCATAAGAAAGGTGCTTAGAGAAATGTTTTATTTACCTCTTTTATGTCTAAGCAAGAGTATGGGCTCGACATTAGAGCTCTTTGCTGCTGGTGAGGAAGCTCTCAAGGCATGTGGCTAGTAGGTGTTCGCAAAAATGGAGGATGAATCTATCAAAGAATGTGATTTAGGTGAAATATTGGGAGATAAATTGAGTTGGTTTTGGAACAAAAGTCTTTATGCTTGTGGGTGGCTTCGCTGGAATATGTCTCAGTGAGTAAATGTCTTAGTGAGCTGAGTTTACTCTTGGTCAAAATATTCATTTCACTTGGAGATGGAAAAGTGAGATATGCCTTGAAAAAGGATGGAAATGACTACTTATATCTCCAGAGAGTGTGTGAGCGAGGACGAAGCATGTTGGAAAAGCATGTGGTGATTGGTCCCTTCCATACTTTGGAGTCGTTCCGAGGTCCCATGACCTGGAAAGGGGTCGAGCCATCGATGGCATCAAGGCCACACCATGAGCTTGGCAGTAGACAAAAGAGCGGTCTCTTTACAGGGAAAAGATAGATCAAATTCTGGGAGCCATTTCTAAGTTATGTCCATGACCCAGAAAGGATTAGGTCATTATAGCTAGTATCAAAGCCGAACTGTGTGAGCTTGAGCTTGCCTTGCGGTGGAGCCCTAGTGGTCACTTTATAAGGCAAAGATAAGGCGAAGATAGGGCAAAGCTACTTGGATCGGACCACTGGTTAGAGGATGGTGCGTAAGGCTCGCGATTTATGAGGTAGAACGAGGACGTTGGGTTCTTCAAGTGAGGGTGATTGTTATACCTCGAATGCACTTTTTTTTTTTTTTCCATAAGCCCACTCTTAAGAACTTCACGTTTAAGTGTGTTTGACATAGCAGAGTCTTGAGGATGGGTGACCTTCTGGGAAGTTTTCTGGGGAACATGAGTGAGGTTAAATAAAGTATGCTGGAAAAGCATGAGGTGATATATGGGATAGTTGTCGATCCATGGAGCCTTTATGAGTAATGTGTGCGGTCCAGAATGGGGTTAGGACGTTACATGAAGTATGGTTTTAAGGATATTTAGATGGGAGCAACCTTATCCGTGGAGAAGCTACAAGAGACCAAGAAAAAACTGGGATTAAGACATCGTATTTGGTAAAAATTGTACAGGGGCATGTGAGATAAGAAAGAAGACAAAGCATTGAAAAGAAAAAGAAAATAGTGTCAAAAGCAATCCAATATGATAGACTAAGGGCTTGTTCCTTTTAGCTGTAAAAGGTGCAAGAATAAGCTTAAAGCTACAAAGAACAGCCCTTATTGTACCATTGAAATGGACTCTCATCACCCAAAAAAAAAAAAGAATAGATAGGGAGATAGAGAAATAGAGAGAAAGAAAGAAAGGAAAGGAAGAGCTACTGGGAACTTAATTTTCTGCCTGGTCCCATGAACGAGTGCATGCTCAGAGACAGGGAGATGCTACTAAGTTCACGAGTGGCAAGATAAGAGTAGAAAGGTGCTTATGTAGGATTTATGGCTCGGGCCAAGGCACTTTCATGTGTCTCATGTCACCAATAAGTTGCATTCAAGTCAATGTTAGTTTGATAACGTTGTCGTGATTCTTCTATGGTGTTTCTCTTCCTCTCTCACAGTCCTGAAGGTTGATCGTGATGCAGCTTCTCACGTGCGCATCTGGACACCTTCTCTTGACATGTTTGTACGTGAGTGTTACTGCGATTTCCTTATAGTCTGTAAGGCCTCTCTAACCTTGCCAGTCACAACTAATAGCTTCATTCCTAATCCTATCCAATTTTCAATGCCTACAGATTTATTGGATCATCCTTGTTTGTGCTTCCTTTGTGGTGAATACCTGGGCTCAAAATAAATGTACGTGCATATGCACTTATGAGATTGTAGTTAAATATAAGGCTGCTATTATAATTTGCACAAGTCTGAATGACCAAATTCTTATCTTAAGAAATGTCCCTTGAAAAATAAGGCTGCTATTATATTTAAATATAAGGCGTTTTCTGGTTTTCATACAGACCTCATTTAAAATTGAGGTTGGATTTTGGAAGATTTTGGCAGGTTTTACTTGTGAGTGCAATTTGTTACCTGAGTTTTGAGTATCTTCCTGTGAGATTTTGCTTTGACATTATTTAACAAGGTGGTTTTCCATACCATATTTCGGATACTTGACAATTCACCGCTTGGTCATGACGTAGTTCTGTAACTGTCGGTGACTAAATATTCACGC
This sequence comes from Talinum fruticosum, assembly GCA_021018815.1. Taxonomy (NCBI): domain Eukaryota; kingdom Viridiplantae; phylum Streptophyta; class Magnoliopsida; order Caryophyllales; family Talinaceae; genus Talinum; species Talinum fruticosum. Next base: position 476,972 of record JAITYX010000019.1, read on the forward strand.
AGAAGGCAAAGAGTATACATGATTACGAGCCCGACTTCAAGTTAGCCCTTTCTTCTAGGTAATTTAGGAAGCTTGAATCAAGTATTGAATAAAAAATCTTACCTATGGTTTTCCTGTAAATTTTCCAGTTGCTGTCGTAGCATAGTGGCTTCCCTTTGCCAGAACTACAGTTGGAACAGCAGAGGTTAGAACATTGCAAATGATTGTACAACAAATTGGAAATTATGTAAATGAAGCAGTCACTGAAAGTATGTTCATTCATCAATATGTTGTGAATCAGATGTGCTAAGCTATTCATCAATATGCTTAATTTTTATATTGACTGATGAATGTAGGGGTTACATATTTATGACTCTTCTTCACGAGTTGGTAGTACTTCTGATCATCTTAGAAACAGCAGGCATTTAGTCTTTAAGCTGTCATTGTGATGTATGTGATTTGATAAGGTGAATTTGTTTGTTTTAATCCAGAAGACTTCTAATTTCAGTGTCTTGAGCTGTCCAGGTCATGCTTCCCAAGCAAAGGAGAATTAGTTAGTGTATGGACAAATCAATGGGTGCACTTTTTAAGTGAGTTTCTTGATTACTAATAACACAATATTGAATTGTGACCGCAAATTTCTTTATCTAATGGCGTAAGTGTTTTCTTTGTTTTATATTGAACGTTACTGAGCTGACTTGCAAGCCGGGTTTGAGGAGTTGTGGTGAGGATCTAATTCCATGTGGTTATATGAATCTGCATATTTAATCGTGCTTGGAGAATTTTTTTTTTGGTTTTTTTGTTTTGTTGGGGGGTTCAGTATGTCTGGATTGACCTTAGGTTGGAGCAACATGGTTGGGGTTTCAGTAGTAACTCAATTTTACACGTATTGTTTGCAGCACATCGTAAGCCTTGTACTGCTGGGAGTTCTGTGGCGGATCTACCAATTCAGGTGGTACTGACGATTTTATGACTCAATAAGTTCAAGAATTTGTATGCTGGTTGTCAATGATTTCAATGCTTTCCTCCCGATATGTCGGAAGGGCTGAAGGTTGTGCAGTGCATGGAAAAGTTTGAAATATTTTCAGTCGCACATTTAAGGGTAATGTCTTTCAGTCAGAATTTCCAGCATCATTAACACAGACATGAAAACACAAGCAAATTTTTTTCTAAATTCTTTTTTCGTTGGGGGGGCATTATTTGACATATCAGCCATTTGATTAGAACCATTTCTCTAGCCAAATTATTCAGCTTCTGTTCCTTCAAATGCACTTGTGTTTACCCTTTCAGTCATAAGATATCAGAGACACATGTGTGCAAAAATACAAGCAGAATCAGAGATCATCTCATAATCAGTTGGCTGTTAGCTATTCAATTTAGGAATAAAGGTTCCCCATTGGCTAGATTTGTAATTTGCTCTGACACCCTTGGATTGTTATAGGTTAGATGGACGTTATCTTCATTTCTATCATATCTGAAAAAAGTTGCATGGTGGTTAATGTCCACTTTTTGTATGGATACTGAAGTTACTTTTAGGCAAATCTAAAGGGTTGTAGTACAAAAAGCACGCCTCATCAAACTGCCTTCCTTTTTTTTCCCTTTTTGGATTTGTAGGCAGTCAACGAATTTTGATCTAAAGCTCAAATTCAAAACAGAATCTTTGCAAGAAAGATGTATAAGGCTTCTTGCTATACTCCGACCACCAAGCTCCACCTAAAGATTGTGGTAGGGTTTTCCTGCATGAGTCCTTAGGGTGTTTCTTCACCATGCTTGGTTTCTGTGTTTCTAGAGTGAGTATTTAGGTGTTTTTGAGAGGATATGGTATTTCATCATCAAGAAAGAAAATTCTTTTGGGGATTTGCTTTGCTGTTGTTTTAAGGGGCATGCTTGAGCTATTTTAGATGGGTATGATGATGATGGCATATTTCTTTATCTATTCTTGTGTGGTTACCTATCTTCTTTACCATGTCTGACACTCTTGAGAAATTTCCGGGGCCTGATAGAATTTTAAATGCTGATGGTATTTTTGTGTACGAGATTGTCAACTTCCTCTAAAATTTTGAACTTCTATTACTTTGACACCTTTGAGGAGATAAACTCAAATAGACCTGTTGCTCGGTGGATAGTTAACCGTTCATTCTGGCATATACTTACCAGTCTGTCAACATGGTCTTCCCATGGACTTCCATGTGTTTGTTTCCCACTCCGCAACTAATGAATCCTGCTTCGTTTGCATCAAAAAGTTTGAATTTTATGGCTTACTGGAGTTTTACCATATCTCTGAACCAGCTGGCCATTAAACACTGAGCCCAGGATGCTTCCGCATATACTAATTGCATGGAACGAGAAACCCTCTCTTAATTGGATTATCCTGAATTTGAGATGCGATATCCACTAACATCTTAGCCCTGGTAGCAGGCCTTGAGCTCATGTCTTATGCAATTAGTAGCCCATATAACTTTGTCCAATTCTAAATGTGTGCTTCAAATGTGATATTTTCCTGCCTGTCAATAGAAACGAACTATCTTTTAATGGAATTATCCTGAGCTCCTCTTGATCCTGTCATTGGTAAATACCATTGAGCTCCTTCCCAGTTTTCCACGAAGCAGGCCTTACCCTTGCTGGAAAGAGGTTATCTTTGTTCTTTACTTCATCTTGGAAACATTTATAAAGCCCATAAATGCTGACATGATTGATCTAACCTCACAATATGCAAAACCAGGGCAGTTCTGTGTTTTGCATCTCCTACCATACTATGCTCAAGCTTCGACTGAGATGCACATCCCACCTATAGAGAAACGAAGTATATTTTAATGGAATTGTCCTGCGATTTGTGCACTGTCCAGTAGTCATCACCAGTAACAGGCTTTCAGCTCCTTTGAATCTTCTGCAAATATCATAAGATTCATTTAGAGTCACTTTTTGGTTCAAATATGCATGAAAGACAATGATTTATACATCGTCTGTGTTATCTGCACTCTTAAAAACACTAAATTTAGGCTGCCACCACAAATTTCCTTTGAAACAGCAAAGTCCAATAGTTGGACCTGTACTTGTACCCTATATTTATACCTGCGTCCAGGTAATGTAGTACATCATAGTTGTTGATTTTCCAATACCTGGGATCTTTGTTGATTTTGCATCTGTGCTGCTGTTTGTGACTTCCCTGCTGAGAACTTCTCCACTCTCACCTTGTCGCATGTTAATGGTAATACAGAAGTACATAGCTGCACTTGGTTTGCTGATGATATGTAGAAGTACATAGCATGTGACTTGGTTGCTTTTTTCCCTGTGGTTAACAGGGATTTTTGCTATGCCATAGCACACTACGTAGCAAGGATGCAAACTGGCGTGCAATGTGGGGAGTTTGATGCTTCTGGTTTCTTGTGTCCATCGCATGCAGAGACCCGACTTCAAACTACCTCATCAGCAATTGCAAACTTCATACCCACCAGAGCAGTGATATAAGGGAGCAGTGATATGCAATAGTTGACTCACTGCTTTTTGTGTTGGTCTTTAAAGAGGAGGAATTCTGGAAAATGTAAGGAAGTTAAAGGTCTGTTTATTTCAGTGGAAAATATTTTTTCGGAAAATTATCATTCTATTTTCCGGCGTTTGGTAGCATAAGTGGTGGATAAATATTTTTGGGGGAAAATAATTTCGCTCAATCAAGGGAAACTAAATTTCCTTTTATGAGGAAAGAAGTTAATTTTCCTCTGCCTCAATCAAGAGAAAATAATTTCCTTGGAAAATATTTTCCCCGCAACCAAACACACCCTAAGGGTCTAATATGTTTTGTAGGTGTTTAACTTGTGAGGTGAAAGGCAGAGCAGCCCGGGAGGGGGTGAGGGGAAGAGATCGGCACTTCCAACAACCTGTATGATAGTAGTTGATACTGTCACCCCACCATCAGCCTTCTTTGTTCATCTCTCTCACTTCTCTCTGTCTCTCTCTAGACATGGATAGCCATGGAAGCATAAAAGCTCCTCTTCTTCAGGGCAGCCATGAAAATGCTAAGGGAAGAGCTTGGGCGAGACTTTTCTGTTCTTTGTCCTTGCATTGATGACCACCACAAGTGAGTGAACCCCTAAAAGCGCCAATCTTCTTTCCCCCCCACCCCACCCCACCCTTTTTTGAGAATTTTATTTTGGATATTTGGATCAAAATTTTCACTTTGACTTAAAACAGGGGCAAAAAAAGCATTGGTACTGTGATATTGTCAAAAGAAGAATATGACACAATATTTAACCGAATTTTGCCACACTTTTACGACCAGAAATCGACTTATAAAATGTGCATTACTTATTTAAAAACGGTACAAGTTTCAATTTTTGAATCAAAAAACAGAATTCTCATAACCTTTGTGAGGAATTAGATTCCATTTACTGAGACAGTGAGCGATGCCAGGCCTTTGTACATATACAAGGAAACATCTCCTCCATTCTCCAAAAATTTTGCACCGATGAGGAGAAGATGCTCATTTCCAAGCAATTAGTGTAAAGAGAGCCTCTATTGACTTTATATTCTCACACTTTTGTTTCTTTCCTGCAGGAAGCAACACTATGGATTCAGGAATACTATTGGGTCTCTTGGATTATGTACTCATCCAAAATCTGAAATGTGTATTCCATATTCCAACAGAATCCCAAAGGTTTATCTCCATCTTTCGGGTGACTACATCAATTGACTACATCGATTGACAATTATCTGTACCTTTGCTTCTTCAACATGCATAAAGTGGTAAGATGTGATTTTAGATCTCCACTTTACTAATCTCAAAGTCTCTTTGTTGACTTTATACTTCTGGACTAAAAGCTCAGCAAATCCTGAGTGATGAGTATTGATAGCATTAACTTTCCATAACCCTGGTCTACTCTCCTTATCATTGAAGGTAAGAGCTCTAACTGATTGTTCAGTGAGTTTAGGTTAGTGCTCCCAAGTTAGAGATCACATTGAGGACAGAGCGATCATCAATGGAACAAGCTCTAACTGATGCTTCAGTGAGTTTAGGTTAGTGCTCCCAAGTCAGAGATCACATTGAGGTTGAGGTGCCTGATGGTGGTTGTCTTCTTCGTGTAACTCAAATTATATGAAGGAGGTTGTCTTCTTTGTGTGACTCAAGTTATATGATGACTTGTTTGGTGAGAAAAAAAGGAATGGATTGGAATCAACCAGAGTCCGTCATTTCTTCTTAATTGCCTATCGGCAATTGATAAAAAAAGTCTATCCAGTATCAAAACTTTTTGGAAGATAAATGACAACATTGTCCTCTTTTCATTGTTGGCCATGTGGTTCTGGACTGCAAGCTCAGCAAGTCTCATTAAATATTGATAGCATTAACTTATCATCGAAGGAAAGAGCGATCATCAAAGGAAAGAGCTCTAACTGATGGTTCGGTGAGTTAAGGTTAGTGCTCACAAGTTAGAGATCACGTTGAGGTTGATTATCGGTGCCTGATGTTGGTTGTGTTCTTTGTGTGGCACAAGTTATATGAGCACCTGATTGATGAGAGACAAGGTATGGATTGGAATCATATTTCAAGTTCCTGGGGTTTGGGATGAAACTTATTTTGTGAGCATTATGCAATCAACCACAGAGTCCTTCATTTCTTTTTAATGTCCCAAACTGTGATAAAAAAAATTCATCACGTATCAAAAATAATAAATTAATACCCTAAGGTATTATATAATGTTCTTTAGTTGTAAAAGGCTATTTTTGGGAGTTAAATGACAACATTGTCCTTATTTCTTTGTTAGCCATATGGTTCTTGACTACAAGCTCATCAAGTCTCTTTGTTGGCCATATTTGTTCTGGACTACAAGCTGAGCAAGTCCCGATAAATATTGATAACATTAACTTATGATCGAAGGAAAGAGTGATCATCAAAGGAAAGAGCTCTAATTGATGGTTAAGTGAGATTAGGTGAATGCTCCCAAGTTAGAGAACACATTGAGGTTGATTGTCAGACACCATGATGGTGGTTGTCTTCTTTGTGTGACACAAGTTATATGAAAATAAAGAATGGATCGGAATCAGATTTCAACTTCCTGGGGTTTGGGATGAAACTTGTTTCATGAGCATTATGGAATTAACCAAAGCATCCCTCATTTCTTGTTAATGGTCCGGTATCGGCAAATGATAAAAAAAGTCTATTATGTATCGAAAATAATATAGTAGTATCTTAAGGAATCGTATAGTATTCTTTAGTTGTAAAAGACTACTTTTTGGGAGTTAAATGACAACATTGTCCTCATTTCTTTGTTGGTTATGGTTGTTGACTTACATGCTCACCAAGTCTCTTTATTGGCCATATGGTTCTAGACATATCATCGTAGGAAAGAGGGATCATCAAAGGAAAGGGCTCTAACTGATGGTTAGTGAATTCATCAGTGAGTTAAGGTTAGTGTTCCCAAGTTAGAGATCTTGTTGAGGTTGATTATCAGGCACCCTCATGGTGGTTGTTTTCTTCGTGTGGCACAAGTTATATGAGCACTTGTTTGGTGAGAGAAAATGAATGGATTGGAATCAAATTTCAAGTTCCTGAGGGTTGGGATGAAACTTGTTCCGTGAGCATTATGGAATCAACCAAAAAATCCGTCATATCTTTTTAATGTCTTGTATCCAAAATAATAAATTAGTACCCTAAGGTTATTGAATAACGTTCTTTTGTTGTAAAAGGCGGACTTTTTGGGAGTTAAATATGACACCATAACCCTCATTTTCTTTTTATTTACTTGAGTAAGATTATATTATATTATACTATGTTTAAGAAAATTAATGATGATTGAGTTTATTTTTAAGAAAATTAGTTTATTTATAGTTACGCATTTAGATTAAAAATTTATTTTAATTACCATTCTAATTAATCACTGTAGAAGATGAAAGACAAAAAATAAAATATACGAAAATAAAAAATTTTTAAAAATTTTAATCATGTTTACAAATAAAGATGAATCAAAAATATACTACGAGAAATGAGAGGAGGGAGGGAAAGGGAGGAATAAGGAGTGAGATATATATAAAATTAGTTTTACTCTTAAAATGAAAATAGAAAAAAATTAACCTAAACATTAAAATTAAAATCTATTAAAATAAATTTTAAATTTTTAAAAAGAACAAAAGCATTTTGGAATAATTATCTTTAAAATTAAATCAAATTAGCCGCGATCCATTTTTATGAAACTATCATGTAGTTGTAGTTGTTTTTTTTTTGGGATAGCAATGTAGTTGTTATTAAACATACTATATTTTATTATTTAGTACTATTTTATTATTTATAATATTTGTAAGATTTTTTATTATTATTTGTCGATATTATAAGATAATAAAATGTTAATAATTCAAAAAAAAAAATAACAATTGCAGCCCAAACGCATTCGAACCATTCCTTCAAACGACCAAATCCATCGCTCATTGATCACCCACCATCAATTGACCACCACATCGACCACTTGCGTTTATTTGACCACCACCACCACACCAATGTTGCCCTTGCCCACTCACTAGAGCCCTAGCAATCCCTAACTGTGAACTTTGAATTTCTAAAACCTAAAATTGAACACCCGAAATTGGATCTACCCCTTGATTACCCATTGAATTTCGTCCAAAACCCCAAATCACATTAAAGAAAATCGCTTCAAATTTGATTTAATTGAGCATGCTACAAATCGAAGCCCTAACCCTAGGTAGCAAAAAATCAAAAGATTCAAGTCATGAAGCCTTAACCCTATGACAGCCCAGCAACACCCTCCCCATGGTGACGGAAATGACAGCAATGTGCCTCAACGGCTGATAATGAGGGCAGCCCTCAGCAGTGAGTGTGTGTGTGTGCGTGTGCGCACGCGCGCGCTGCGTGTTTGTGTTTGGGACACCCAAACCGAGAGGGAGAAAGAGAGGACACCTAGTGTGAGTAATGGTGAGATCAAAACGGATTTGTTAGACCTTGCCAAGTGACAAAGTCTTTCATGTTAAAAAGGCTCCACATTATGTGTTAGTGAATGTTTTGAGGTGTATTATTTTGTGCCATTGATGGAGCCCTTACTTTTGCATGCCGAAATACTACCTGTCTGGTTTTCATCAGAGGAATGTTAGATCTTAGGAAGCAGCCTAGTAGTGTCGTGTTTAGTAACTGTTTGCTTCAAGGCCTATCATGATTGTATTGTCACTGGTTCTCTGACAGCACTTCCTTTTTAAGTGATTTTACATTTTGCAGAATGCACATACAAGGTTAAATATCTGCAGTGAGCACTTGTGGTTCAACCGAACTTAGTTTATCAGTACCTTAACCTCAGAAGCTGGATTTGTGATCTGTTGATGCTCCTCTTTTGTCTTGTTGTACCGTTCGATCACTGATTTCATACTGTAGAAAAAGGAACCAATCTGATTTTTAGTTCTGTACTGTAAACTCCATCCAAGGGAAAATGTAACATTTTGATGCTAGAAGCTAAGATGGTCTTAACATTCAAAAATGCAACTTCATGACATGTAAATAAGACTTTAATCAATGCATATTAATAAGTTGCTTATATGCATCCAATTCTGACAATGTATATATAGGGCCTGATCTGCAGCAATCTGAAGCCTACTTCTCCAAGTTGGAAGCAAATAGGCTTCTTTGAGGAACGCCCACAATATTGGTGATTCGAGGGGAAGGGGAGGGAGGAGAATTAAAGGTACCATTTATACGCCCTAGAGGATCTAGACATTAGTTCATGACATACAAGCTATGCTTTTATTGTTTTCAAGTTCTTATGTAGAACATATTTTTACAGAAGGTAACATGACAGCAGAATGAATTGTCGAACTAGGATGTATCACAAGGGCTAAAGTTATTGTACATGTCCTCCCTCTCGGGAGTTTTCATGTAGTCTTACCGATAATAATACATGCAAAACTCTTATAAGAAAGATTACGTAATCTTTGGTGTACTTGACTACTTATTTGTGAAGGTACGCTAGGAGCATAGTAATATTTTTATGTCTCATATCTTGCGCCCCGTCTCTCACTTCTTACATTGTTTTATTTTGATTTGTATTTTATAATTGATTCATAAAAAACCTCAAACTTTATACGGGTCAATTCAATTTAATGATTTAGACAGGCCTAATCCATAGTAACACACCAAACACCAAAGAAACACCATTAGGCCTCATGTGAAGATAGAAGTCATGTGAAGCCATCGACCAATCAGACAAAACAGATGGGAAACCCAAAATCGTAAATACTCACATGCGCACCTAATTCAAGTATGATTATTCCAGTACAATTCTCTAGAATTGTCAAGAAAACACTATTCTTGTCACACACCTAACTTTACCCTGGACGGGGGCTTGCCAAGGAGGTCTGGGGTCCAAGTCTTTGTGTGAGGATAAAAGTTTGGTGATCGATGACTCTACAATAAGCTCAATTCCATCATCTTACTTCATAAACAGTTTCTCCGGAAACAATAACCAATAATGTTTGGCTTTGATGAGAAGATAAACCTCCATGTCTAAGACTTCACACTTACACGTGAACATTAAAGTTGGGAGCCCTCCCCCACCCCCCCAACCGGTTCATGTTGGGATATTGATAAAGATGTAAATAAAAGACAAACATATGACACGAAGTAAAAGGGTCATTTGCTTATCCATATTGGTAAGAAAAATTTGCTTATCTATCCATTTTAATGTGGACAATTATTTATGTGACCCATTAACTTTGGATAAATAATTTTTAGTCCATTAAGTTTGGGGTAAGTATTTTTGTTGAACCAATTTCGACGGAAAACTATAAATTACAACAAAAAAGATAAATTGACATCATGAAATGACCAATTTGCCCTCATTTAGGTTAATTTCCATACGATGAAAACTAAGGCTAAATTAATCATTTCATAATATCGATTACTTTGCGTGGAATACGTAATTTAGCCCTGGAATGGTTCAAAAATATATCATAACTTTAAAAGACCAAAAATTACTCCCTCCATCCCAAAAAAACTACATAGTTTGACATTTTGCGGTCTCCAATGCGTCACTTTAAACATCGATTTTTAAAATTATGTAATAGAAAAAATTACAAAATAATAAAAGTATTTTTAAAAGAAATCCATTGATGATAATTTCATATTGTAAATCAATGTCTATTTTTATTAAATATTGGTCAAAGTTTATAAAATTTGATCTAAAAAGTTAAAAACAAACAATTATTTTAGAACGGAGGAAGTATTATCCAAAATTATTGGATCATACAAATAATTACTAAAATGTGAATAGACGGTAAGCAAAATTTTTAAATCTGTAATGTTCCAAGATTGGTAGTCGTAAACGTCGAGTCATTGATCACCCAAGGCAATTTCCCTGCAAATGCTCGGTAGCGAAGCAACTCATAGCATTAATCAGTCTCAAGATAATGCTGATAAAGCAACGGGTTAAAAGCACAAAAGTTCAAAAGTGACTTGTGAAACACGTTTGAAGGAGGGATTGGAGGTGAACTGTGCATGTTATGTCTTGCGAGGAAATCTATATCATCACATATATTTGAAGAAGGCGTATATATTAAAAATTGGGTACAGTTTATGTATGAATAACATATAAAATTTTCATATAAGATATTTTTTTGGACAAAATCATAGAGATTTCATTCTAACCTACTTACACTTTCCAACAGGAAGCGTGATTATAACATTTCCAGCATAGTCACTAGTGTAACTTAGCTATCTCAGTGCGTAGAGACGATAGTATTTTACTGCAACTACCAAGATATTCCAGTCTAGCCAATATGCAATATGCAATTTTTGATTTTGCCATATAAGATATTATGTAGTACGTGACTAATGATCATATAACTAGCAAAATAAATTTAGTTTGACATGTAAAAAAATAAATATAATAAATTATATTAAAAAGATTATTCAACTACCAAAGACTCTACATACTAATACAAGAATTATTTATATGCCATAAACAAGTAATGAGGCAAATTATTATTGAAAAAGGAAGTATGCAAATTTTTAAAAAATCAACAATTTTAATATAATATGACCAACGGATTTAAGATATCTTTTACATATAAAATATAATTCATATTGCTATTTATCAAGAATGAAAAAAAAATCTTGATATTTTACTTATCCTCAATGTTCCTCCTTAATATGAACAAAATTATACTTAGTTATAACCCTCCCATAATTGCTCACAAAAGAGGTTTATATTAATAATTGAATTTAAAATAATAAAAATTTAAAAAATATTACTATACTTTTCTAAAAGGTATGAAAATATTAACTTTTTTTAAAAAAATTGTCTCAAATTCTTACATAACAAGGGGAACAAGGGGTATAGACCTAGTGATGAGAAAGACATAAAGAAAGTTCAAAGGCAGGAAAAATGTCCAAAATAACAACATAAAGACAAAACTTGATTTTAAATATTTGGTGTAATTAAGATAAATTTCCGAAAGCTTAGCACTTTTTGTGATTATTGATAAACCTTAATTAAAAAAGGTAAAATTATATGAAACAATACATTAAGTAATGGGAATAAAATTTTTCTTTTAAGTGTTAAGAAAAATTCCTCCAAAAAATTAAAAAATTCAAATCTTCTTGAAAAAAAGGATCCAAACCAGCTAAAGAAAGCAAATGACAAGAAAATAACCGGCAATCATAGGATAGGAACAAGAATAAAGAAACGAACATTTATTGGTTCACCACATCTCCAAAAGTTGTTTCACTCATAATCCTAATTATCTCTATGAAAACGCAACCCTACCTTCTTTACAATCCATCAAGACATCTTTATTGGTTCACCCAATATTCCAAGAAATCCTTATCTGGACATATGTTTGGTATAAAGTTAGCTAGTAAATAGAAGCACACTGAGGAATTACCCGGTTTGAAGCAACTTAGTACTTAATGGACCCAAGGGAAGGATGTGTCAATTTCATGCTTTTTCAAAAAAAAAATCACCGTTTCAAACTTACATACAAAACGTATATAAATAGAAACATAAACGGAAATGAACATAAACGAGCAGAAACGAATATAAACGAGCATAAACGAGTTGTTAAATAAGCAATAAACGAACATAAAACATAAATAGATTTTGTTTTCATGTAAAGTCGAACAGGCTATAGGCTAAGCTTTAAAGCACGAGATATATACTATAAATTCCTATTAGGGGCATTTTGTCGAATACATGGCAGGTGTCCTGATGAACCTAGATTACATCGGTAGTCTTTGAAGAAAGAAAGTCTCGTGGTTTTGAAGCTTTAGGTGCGTCACACCGGGAGGAAGAAGCATCCTTTGAGGCCTCAACCTTGAATCTTCAGTGGGGCAGCATTTGTGGAATTGGTACAAGAAGTTTGATATGGACCAAAGCGTTTGAAATCCCGAAAGCAGAAAATTTAGATCGGAGATGGAGTGAGGGGACGCGAAATGTATAGATTGAAGGAGAAGGAATTGTCTTGTTAAAGGTGGATATAAAGATGACTTCTTAAAGGTAAATTGTTTTGTGAGGTGTTGAAGTGAGAGGAATTGTCTTGGTAAAGGAAGCTTCCCGTGAAGAAGAATGAGACGGAAATTCATAAAGATGGAATGAGGGAATTGACTTGTTGAAGGAGAAGGCGAATTTGAGGGCACTTACAAGAAAAATTGTCAACTCTTAGTGGGCAGCAACCATGGCCAAATTCCATTTGTTCAACCATACAACTCCCATAGAGGATGTAATTATGAAAAGAGCCACAAGCAAGTTTGGGTATGCCGGGTCGGATCAATCTCTCTATAGTTTGGGTCGGATCAACACGTTTGGCACACTCACAAGCAAGGTAGATGGTGGTGAGTTTCGTGAAGACTTGGATCTCTAATCAATCTCTCTACAATTTGGGTTCTGATTATTTGCCTAAGGATTAGCTCACCAATCTCCAGTGAAATTTTAGGTGGTTTTAAATTGTCCGTTAATAGTGGAATTGTTTTCGTCTCGGTTGTTAGGTGGTTTTTGAAATGTCGTTGACAATGTAGTTTGTTTTCATTCTTGTTGTTGATTTTCTCATATCATACAATTATCGTTTAGTTGTATGGTTCTTGGCTTTGCCAATTATTTATAAAAAAATATACTCTAAATTCCAAAACACACATTTTAACCTAAGAATAACAAACTAACACCACCGAAGCCTATACCAGCGTAGGAAATCATGATCCTAAAGAGTTGCTTCATGCAACTTTGTATAAACTTGTATCTTTTAAGAGTTTTTATCTAACATATATTCACCTTTACATATTATATTAAATTTAATATGTTGCAACAATAAGACTATCTGTGAGTTTTACATAAATTTGTAACTGCATATTTGATATATAACTTGTATTTTTACCTAAATACGTATGGAGTATTTTTCTATTCAATGGACAATTAGAACATAAACCCTTCTCTTAATGCCCAATACAAAAGTAATAAAAGGAGCACAATTGTGTGATTTTCTCACAATACTTTGATGGCCATGACTAATTTTCAAAAAAATAATAATAAAACCCAAGAAGCTTACTGAGAACAAATAAATCAAGAGCTAGAGGCGCCACAACAGCAACAAAAAATATATTATGTGAGGTGCCATTTTTACGGAATTTAAAAAATCCAAATGTGAGAATTTTTATCTCTACAAGCTTCATAGCCTTAAAAAACCAAAATGTCACTGCATGATTCTTAAAAAAACTTAATTTCACTGCATGATTCTTAAAAAAGATGAACGTAGTTTAAGTAAGGTATTGCATCGAGGACCTCAGGTAATGAACATATTCTAGGTAAGATATTATATCTAGAACCTTAATTTTATTACTTGTGTGACAATTTTAGTGGGAGAGGTCTTTATTAAGAGCAAATTGAATCAAATCAAGTATCAATATACCAATTTTTGGTTAGTAGAATCGTTATGTGATCTTGCTTTCATAGGAACAATTTATGGATTTTTATTTTAAAAGACTTTACGAGATGATTTGACTATAAACCGTAAAACTTTTTGAGTATTCCCTAGCCTGCCTATGTATGAGCCGGGGTACTTATTTATGTTAACACGTTTATTCAATAAATATAAGTGTTTATTTATTTATATATAAAATATTTATCTCGTACAGTAAAAATGATTGTTTGGCTTACTTTATATGAATTGCTTATATGGTGTAGTATACTGCTTAATTTTTATTTTATTAATGTTTCTGATGAATTGGATTCTTATTATTCGAAATTTGTTTAAAAACGTGTTACACGACATAAAGCAAATGTTCATTAATACACACTATAATAATTTTAGGTTATGATATTATATAACTAGAAAAATATCATATAACTTAAGTTATGATTATGAGAACCATAAAAAATCTAAATAAATATTTAGACAAAGATCCAATGTTATGATTATGATAATCATGAAACTTTTAAATCATTTACACAGTATATACACATCTCACCAAAATGCTCATCACCAAAACCTTTATTCTATACGTGCTATCAAGATTTCTCTTTCGATTAAAAAAAAAAAAGAAAAAGAAGGGATTTCTCTTCACTTTGATATATTAGTTAAAATTAAATATCTAAAATAATATATAAGTGTGTCAATATATAGGCAATATCCATGCTTTAATTCGATGATAACGTTTTGTATATGTAACATAAAATTTTTTAAAAATTAGCTACACATGTCACAAAAAATAATTATCTTGTAAATTTAGCCTATATTTTGTATAAGTTTAAGTTGATTTTTTTAAATGAACAGTCACAAATTACAATGAATGATTTAATTTAGCAGTAAATTAATCTTATCTATTTATATAATACTGATTTTATCCGGAGATGAACTGGCATATCACCCACCTGAGCATGAAGGTGTGTCAGATAAAGGGTATCTGCACCTTAAACTCACCTGAATAATTTTTGGAATCAATGCTTTGCCCATGTACGGATATCTGCAACTTAATTTGTTGGAACTTGGAACCCTCAGTTGCTCTAGTTTAGTCTTTTTTTTCTTTTTATTTTTAAAATTTCAGTAAAGGAGGTATTTTTTTTAAATAATTATAAAAACATTCTTCTCCTAGTTTTTGTGGTTAGATATGCCGCTCTAACCACTGACTTACTAGTTTTACTGGTATAATCAGACTGAATTTATTAATAAGATTGATAATATTCTCCCTTCGTAATACGTTTTCCTTTGATCCCTTTTCTTTATTTACAAGGAATAAAGCTCATTAATTAGTGTTAATTACCTTTAGTTTTGTTTTTTCTTCGCAAATTAAAGGAATTACCACCTGAGTTTGGGACTATTGAGCTAAGAGGGAAGGCTACCAAATGAGGAGACAATATCATATATGAGACTAGGAATTTCAGTAAGTATGATATAGTATAACACAGTCAAATACTATGCTTAATTATTTTAATTATTTTGTGTGATTAAACAATCTTTTGTGATCATAACGTATTGCAAGTAGTAACTAAGAATCTTCAATTCTCTCATGAAATCCTAAACCCCCTCCCCCGAACCCCCAATAAAAACCCATTAAACCCGGATAATAATTTGCTTCAATAACGATACTATATATTTTTTTGTTTCATTTTACACATATCCAACAAACATAACACACACACACCCTCTTTCATCATGTGCAAGGGGCCCCAACATAACACACACCCTCTTTCATCATTTGCAAGGGGATGGGGCCTGTACATTAAACTTAGCTTGACGTATGAATGTATATGTAAACCCAAGCCTGTAGCAATTGATGACATCATCAATTGCTACAGACTCAGATTTACATATACATTCATACATCAAGCTAAGCTTAATGTACAAGGTTGTTGCATACAAATTATACCATAGACCAAAATTTATAGATCCTAATTATTATTTCAAATAAATTATACCATGAACTCGGATCTATAAATCTAAGTTATTATTTATAGTATTTTATTTTAATTTTTAAATTTATATCCTATTTTCTTCATCTCCCTTTCAAAAAAATAAATAAATTTCCTCCAAAATTGTACACGTCATCGAGTTTATGATGTAAGTGTTGGTCACTCTACACGAGGATAAAACAAAAAATAGATTTCTAGCATAAATGTGAACACCATTATCCTAGAGGGAAGCTAAGGCCAAGAAGCCTTTGCATGTATGGTTAATCCCATGAATCTCTCTCTCTCCAAAAAAAATGGAGCTTAAGTAGGCGTACACTGCAATATCTAAGCTCAACGAATGCAAGGTGAAATGGTTGTTTACAAATACAGATCTATAGCTAGCAACAGTATATATTCTTTTAATTCTGATTTATATTTATATAATAGTACTCAAAATTGGAAGAAAGTTGCAAATCTGATTTTCCTTTAAGATAAGGTTTGCTCGTCTATACATATTATTTCCAACAGGTTTAGCTGCTTAAAGACTGAAATTCATACAAATTATGGTGTAATAATCAGAACTTTTAATTTTATATAAAATATCAGGTTTTCGATTGATAAACCGTTTTATCTTTTAAATTGAATTTGTTTCTAACGCCATGTAATAGTAAATGATGATAGCACATTTGTTTTCCTCCTTCAAAAGGATCCTCGGTAGTCTACCCATATGAAATTTCTATTTTAGTTTATTAATTTTACTATAATTTTGGAAATGACCATATATATCTTGACATGTATATATACATAGTAATCAGTGTAGTATTAGTATCAATAATCAATCCAATGAAAATTCAATGAGATCTTGATCTAATGGTTAAGATTGAGGTCCTGAGTATATGAGATTTCATGTTTGATTTTTCCTTTCTCTATTATTATAATTGTATTATGTTTCCCTTTATTGTTCATCTTAAAAGAAAAGCTTTTTTCCCCTAAATTATAGCCTTCCTCATGAGCCAATTAATTGAATTATATTGACATGAATTGCAGACAGTCGCCGTATTTTGACTGTCATACATTCATGTCACAGTAGAAGGGAACTCAATTTATATCAATTGAAAAAAAAATTAAATTAATGTAAAATTTTGTGGAAGAGACCACATGATTGTAGATGAAATGTCAAGAAAGAAAATCATATTAAAAGGAAAAAAATTACCTAACTCATTTTTGAAACCTTGACATGGTTATATATAGATCTATAAAACGAAGATAAAATTAAAATCATGTCAATAGAAACGTAATAATAAGACATTGCAGATACAAAAAGATAGAAAGAAAGAAATTATAAATAAATATTGGGGAAAAACGATTCTTATGTAAAACTATTTTCATATTTTCATATTATTAGAACTTAGATGCATTTTAGAAGTTGTATGCTTTTTCAACTATAGTTTTATTTTTTGTCCAAATGAGTAACAAAGGACATTACATTATAAGGGATGGGACGAAGAATTGAACACTGGAAACTAAAATACTTAGAACCTCGGTATCAACCAATATGCTAAGTCCTTATTGGTTTTTCCAACTACAACTATACAACAAAGCATATCGGATTAATTTCAACCAAATAAATCATAGGATTATTTTTGTAAGAGCTATTTCAAAACATAATATTCCCCTATAGATGGAGTACTCATCAATATCTAACATAGTTCGACAGTTAATAACTGTTAGCTCTATGATTATTAGCATTACTCTTCGTTGTAATAATTTGAAATTTGATTTTTGATTTTTGACTTTTCATTTTATGCCTATGTGCTAGAGTGAAATTTAAAACTCCGGAGAAAAGTAATTAAGGATCAGAGTATTTTATTCATAACTTTTTAAGATAATTATATATTCTGGTGATGCAGGTATTTAATTCGATGCGCGAAAATTAGGGCCCCATCGCTCAGAAACCCTAATTTAGTGATATTATCGTAAGTGATTTTATGGTGTCATCCCAAAGATGAATCCGAACCCCCGAGAAATTATGATGTATAATGTAAATAATTTCATCGCCAAAAAAGCACAAAAATAGACATCATATAGGGAAAAAAATCAGATATATATGATGTATCACTCAAATAATCGAAAAAATACACAGCAAAAAGCAGTGCAGGATCCACAAAAAATAGAAATGCAAAAGGCAAACAAAAAACAAAAGCAAAGGAGGTGTGTGTGAGTGTGATTGCGTGAGA
Source organism: Talinum fruticosum (assembly GCA_021018815.1). Taxonomy (NCBI): domain Eukaryota; kingdom Viridiplantae; phylum Streptophyta; class Magnoliopsida; order Caryophyllales; family Talinaceae; genus Talinum; species Talinum fruticosum. The sequence continues at coordinate 495,048 of JAITYX010000019.1, forward strand.
GAGAGAGAGAGAGAGAGAGAGAGAGAGAGAGGGGGACCTGGAACTGGAGAAATCGTAGAGTTTGCCGGTGCTGGAGAAGATGATGACGCCAACTTCCGCATCGCAAAGTATAGCGAGCTCCTTAGCTTTCTTCAGTAATCCGCTTCTTCTCTTTGAGAATGTCACTTGCCTGCTCGTGGAATTGTCGATCCTCCTTATCACGATCTTCCCTCTCCCCATTGATCTATGGATCGATTGATATTTTCTCTCTCCTCCTTCCAAAAATTGACCAAGAAAAACTTTCCCCCAAAAACAAAAATCAGAAAAATTAGCCACTAAATTTCCTCGCTGATCGAGAAGAAGCAAGTAAAGTTAAATCTACGCACCTTGAAATTGAAAAAACAAGCACAAGGAGGGAGGATTGAATCAGAAGAAGTGATGGATGAGCCGAGAGATCAGAGGAGGAGAGAGGAGAGGAGAGGAGAGGAGAGAGAAAATGGAAGGGGAAATGGAGGCGATTCGAATGGAAATTAGAAGAGGAGAGGAGAGAGACAGAGAGAGGTGGGTTTCTTTTCTAGCAAAATCAGAGGTTTTATTTGATTCACATCACATGCCCGTTTTCGGAAAGTTTTTATGTACTTAAATCGGAGGAGACAGACTCTCTGTCTCTCTCTCTCTCTCTCTCTCTGTCTCACACAGTTTGAAATTGAGGGAGGAGAGTTTTTGTTTTCACTGTGGAGGCTAACGGGAATGTATGATTGGCCTCTGGGTTTCTGATTTACACCGTCCACCGTATACATTGCTAACGCGTGCTTTCTTATTTTTTTTCATCTTCGTTTTATATTTACTGCATATGTAAGCGCAATTTATGTGTGTATTTCTTTGTTCCTTTGCTCAAATATTTAGATTTATTTCGATCAAAATATCTAGATTTACTAAAAATTTAGTTTTTTAATGTAAAATTTATGATTCACTTTATTAATTTAAAATTAATTTCATTAATTAAATTATGATTGACGAAAAATTATCACAAAGCAATTAGACACCGTCCACCTTCTAAGTAGCTGTCCACATGTAAGTGAACAACAAAATTTTCTCCCAGTTTTACGTGGTTAGATAATATAATAAAATAAAATTAGAAACGAAATTTTTAATATCGTCAATAATTAAATTGATTAAACTTCTTCCTGACTGTGGTTATGGAGCTTTGCAATCACTCCTAAGGCATCTGATTCAATTTCAATAAAATTTAGATTTAGATGTATGTCACATCAATAGTTATATGTTTTTTTACTAATTGACACATGAAATAATTATAAAAATGATTCCTTGAATTCTTTATATTTATATATATGAGAATTTACGTCTATGTTTTTAATTAATTGCATCATTTAGAAATATTGAAACTTTATATTAGAGTTTATATGTAAGTAGTTTATCTGTGAGTTTTTTTTGTATTAATTTCATTTTTATCTTCATTTTTATTTCCTAACTATACAAATATTGGAACATATTCTAATATTCAGAAACACCTTATTCTATCCAACCAAAAAACTGTCAATAATCCCACATTTTAAAATAGACGCAAATGATTTCATATGTGACTCTATTTGTGTTTTTTAGATTGTAAGTTAAATTTATATAGGTTTAATTTGACGACATAGATGACATATGAAGTGATATATAGATATAAATATATTAAGGTTAATAAGTGATATTATTGATATCCGATTTTAAAGGAAAAATTACTTTTGCTCAATGGCTCCGTAGATAGACTTATTGAAAAATGATAAAATTATTAAGGCGTAACATCTCACTTAAATTATTAGCGTATAAAAAAGAAAAATGTACTTGGGCAGCTCAATAGGTCGCTGGTTTTTTATTGGCCGACAAATTATTGGGGCAGTGGGGTAGACAATTGATGAAATTTCTTTTTCTAAAAATAAAATAAAATTGATGAAATTTCGTGCACGTGTCAGCACCACAAAAAAATTGGAAAGCAGAGTTTTCCTTTTCAGGTTATTAAGGTTTCCAAAATGGGAAATTGTGTGTTGGGATACCTACTGCAATTTCCTAAAATTTAATGCCTCTCTCTCTCTCTCTCTCACTCCAAGTTGCAAGCTGGGACTGTACATGACTGAGCATGAACCAGTAACTGAGCATGTACCAGTAACGTGAGCCCAAGTATTTCATCCAAACAAAAGAGCCCAAGTAGCTAGGAAAGAGACTTTTTTTTAAAAAAAGTTTATTATGATAATATTTTTAAAAAATAAGGTATTTTATTATGATAATATTTGTTTCTTTGACATAGTTGATAGTTATTTCTCTTATTTTTATAATTTTTTTATTGTCACTGTAAAATGTTCTTTTAAATATTAATTCAATTTTTATTTTTTTATTAAAAAAATAAAAAAATATAACGAATTATTCTAATTCTATAATTTTTTTTTATTTTTAGGAAATGGATAGATTTTAAACAAAGGCAATTAGCAAGTTGCATTATTTTAGGGCATAGAAGGAAACATAGTAGTAACAAGTTGCAATCATCATGATGCAACTTGATAGATTCTATATAAAAATCATAAACTATTTTAGATTAATTATACTTGATCCAATGGATTATATATAAATATTTTACTATTATTATCAGTAATTTATAGTACTATATATGTGTATTCTTTTTTAAAATTTTGTGTACTATTTTGGAATATTTGTGATATAATTAGAAACCCATAACATATATGTTCATATTTAAGTAGGATTTTGTGTATTATTTGCCTATAAAAACTTATCATAACGCTCCTGTCAGTTATATGAATTCATGCTTTTAGTAATGAGTTTGTTTCTTTGCTTATGTTTAAAATAGCATATCTTATGATAACATTTATCATCATCATGATTACTCAATAAGTAGTTTATTTTTTTATTAAGGTTGTCAATATATGTACTTATACTGTATGTCACTATGTGTAACACTTTGGCCACTTCCCATCCACGAATGTCCCTGTAAATTACTATAATTGGCATTTTTAGCGTGCTTTATCTTCACTCACAAGCTATGCGATAGAACTTTATAGGAGATCACCTATCCCAAAACCACTCCAAACCAAGTATGGTTAATTATGGAGTTCTAAAGAGTGGACTTTTTGAAAAGAATTGTGCACCTTTAGTGATGCAAGCAGCCATCTCAAATCTTTTAAGCCGACCTATAGGTATATATTACATTATGTTTTGAGAACTTCATCCGGAAAGAGTATAATCACTAGGAAAAAGTTGAAATACCAACGGAATTTGCCAAATTCCGATGGGAATTCCGATAAAAATGCTCATTTGAATTCCGCTCGTTGGTGCGGTATTCCTACGGGAATTCCGAGAGGCCCATCAAAATTCCCATCAGAATTCCTAAATAAAAAAACCCCATCGGATATTTTATGTCGCTATTTTTATCTTTTTTTACAATGAATGATAGCTAAAATAATTAAGTTTATAACTTGACTTGTCAAATTACATATGTTATATTTTACGTAACCTAAAACGTAATTAATTAGTTGGCTGATATATATGTTATAAGGGTATTTATTCAATTTTTTTTATTTCTTACACTAAAATTTTAAGACTAGATTGCTCAAATCACTACAAAAAAATCTTTAAATTAATAATACTTTAATAAAGAGAGCAACTTAAAAAGCTAGGTTGCATGATTCAATTACCACATTTGAGGAGAATCATTAAGTTACTCAAGTATATAAACCATAATGGAAAAATAAATTATTATTTTTAATAAAAAAGTTCATGATGCCCTCCTACTTAAGCAAAAGACAATAAACGAGAATCATACTCTTTTAGTACATTTACTATATTTATATGATATTATTTGATTTGTTATATATTTATTATATTTATATGATATTATTTGATTCGTTACACATATATAGGAAAGAATATAAGTGAAAAGGGGAAAAAAAACGAAACAGAATTCTTTTTTGCTTTACTTATTATTGTAGCCTAAAAGATGAAAGTACATTTAAGGGGAAAAAAGAAGATATCCACAAAAACAAACAAGATTAAGGCACGAGTAATCTACCTTACAAAGAGAAAGTTTAATAATCCAAACTTCTGAAGGGCCTTTAACAATTACCGAGAAAAAATAGTTACATTGAACTAATAGCGTTTTCCCTTCCTCCTCTCTAAATCCTAATTCTATATCTACCATTCTTTTTATTTTTAAAATAATTAGGGCTACTACTAGTCTATTTCTAGCCAGTACTAAGCGCCTTTTACTCAATTTTTCAATCGACTCAATATCTAAAGGTGTTGTTATTTTCTTTTCAATAAATTTTCTCTCCTTTTTGTGAGAATTTAGGTTTCTCTCCTTTTGTAAGAGTTAGGGTTTCGTCCTTATTGTGAGAGTTTGGTTTCTTTCCTTCTTGTGAGAGTTAGGGTTTCTCTCCTTCTTGTGAGGTTTTTATTTCTTGCCTTTGTGCGAGTTATTTCTCTTACCAATACGTGCAAGTGGTATTAGGGTTATTGATTCGATTGGATGATATATTTTTGATATTTTTATCAATAAATTTCATTGATTTTGATTGACAATGATTCAACAATGGAATTTTATATGGCACGATCAAAGTGATATTTTCTTCAAATTGGATCTATTTATATCAAAACAGAGATCTATTTTATGAAGTTATACAATAGCTCGTCGATGTTCGAGAAAGACATATCGAAGTCAAATAATACGGTTTGTGACCAAATTGATGATACAAGTATGGAGCCGAACGGAAGTATATTTACCATTAACTTTGCCGAAATAGAGATTTGTTTTATTATTTTAGATTTATTCTTGTTGCAGATTATTTTTGTAGATGTCGTATGACTTTTTATTAATAAAATTTCTGTCTCTATCAAAAAAATTACTCGAAAAAATATTAATTATATTTTAATATTTATCAATACATATTAATTTAAATAGTCAATAATTTTATTAATTAAGTTCGTTTTTAATTTAAGTCTTTTATATACATAGATATATTAAACCTATACTAAGTAAGCTGTAATTTGTATAGTTTGACTCAAAAAATTGGAAGAAAAAAATCCCAAAAATAATTTTAAACTTCATATTTTTAGTATATTTTAATCCCCCTTTGTTTGAATAATAGTAAATCATTACAATTATTTCACTGATTGATATTTAATTACCATTAGTTATAATCTATTTTACCATTATTTACCGTCTTGCACTTATTATTTTATATTTTATTTACAATTACTTAATACTCTTTATGGCTACATTATAATTTATATTACAAATCAATTTTATCCTACTGGACTCGCCTTAGACTGTGGCAGCATAGGAAAACATAGAATTTGCTGCAAATCTTAGTAGATTAATAAACCTAGAGAAGACTTCTTCCAAGGGCATGCATGGGAACCACAAGGCACGTGTCTAGTTGTGGAAGGTAAGATTGGCATGCACGTGACGGGAGACAGATGGTAAAACAGTAATTAATTAATAACAGTTTAAAATGTCCTTCACAAGGGTGAGCTCTCTTTTTATGAGGTTAAAAATTGCCATCCTTTGATTTACTACTACTATCACCCTTGGCCTTTTCAACCTTCCCAAATCTTTCCGTGGCCAATGTAAGAGAGTTAGCATAACTAGTACATTACTTCTTCTTCTTCTTCTTCTCATTTTTTTCCCTTTAAAACAAAAACGAGAAAACTAGTACATTACTTAATCAGCAGCTTTTAGGTGCAAAGTATTCATTAAATAAAGGTCATTATTGCCCTTATATCGACCTTAACGAATAATTAAATGTTATGCCAACTTTAATCAGAAAAGGTGAAAAAGAAAACAGAAATGTTCATGATGACGAATATAATAAATTTGATTTTGAAACAAATTATTGTCTTTTAGCTAAATTTGTTTGACATATGTTTTTTTTAACACTACAATAAAGTTTCGCATTTTTAATTATTAATAATTTCTTGAACGCGCTTTATATATTTTAAGGCGCATTTTAGAATATAATAACGGTATATACTTATTATCCTCTTATTCTAATTATCAATATCAAGACAAATAGGAAAATTTTTTAGAAGCTAACTTATTTTTAAAATATCGTATTTAATATTAACAGTTCATATTATTAACATGTAACAATCATATCGAAGGTAAAACATTTTGAAGTATTCAAAAATAGAAGACAAAAACCCTCAAAGCCCTTTATAAATGCATTTAAAATTGACTCGGAAGTTTTATACATGTATCAGATATCTACACCCATATGACTTTTTATTACGTGTCATATGAAAAGAAAAAAGGCAAGTCACCATTATGCTCAGCAACACCCAAGCATCTAACTACCCAAAAGTAAACAAAAAATTACATAGAGGTATACTTAAGTTTGGTATAACTATTTTAAGGCCCATCAGGTATGAAAAATAACTCTTAAGCACCCTAACCTTTGCAAACAATTATTTAGAGGTACCCTCGGGTTTGGTATAACTATTTTAAGACCCCTCAAATATAAAAAAATAACTCTTAGATACCTCGACCCTTTACAAAAAATTATCAAGAGATATCTTAAGGTTTGGTGTAACTATTTAAAAGCCCATCAGAAATGAAAATGTACTCATAAGTTTAGTACCCTAAGGGACACCTCTTCTAAATCAGGCACCTTGAGGTTTATACACTCTTCAAACATTCAAATTTATATATTTTTAATATATTTCATTTATGAAAAATTAACACTTTAGTACCCTATACTATCGACAAATGATAAAAAAAGTCTATCAAGTATCAAAAATAATAAATTACTATCTTGAGTTATCGCATAATGTTGTTTAATTGTAAAAGTTATTTTTTACGAGTTATATATAACTCCTAAAAAGGTAAATTTTACCATTAAACAATATTATATGATACCTTAAAGTAATAATTTATTATTTTCGATACCTGAGGGACTTTTTTTAATCATTTTCAATAGTACATGGTACTAAAGTGTCAATAATCGTTCATTTATTGTTGACAATTGATATAATAAATTAACTTCAAATTCTTTATCGGATGTAGTTATTGACACAAATTGGGACATAACTCAAGAACATGTGGAAACCAAGAAATGTATATAGTAAGCTACTTGGAAAGAACAAAAGGAAAGCTAAAAGAGGGGACAAACAAATGCGGGGAAGACCAAAGAAAGTAAATACACACAACTCTCAAGCTGAACACAGTCTCTCCTACACAATCTAGCCAAACCTCTTAACCGGGATGATTGTAGTCAATCCTCTGTTTTTTTTCATCTTAATTTTTTTTCTTAGGACATCTCTCTTTCTCAAAGATTAAAACTTACTTGGTACTAGGTGCATTATTTGCTACCTTGTGAATGATCATTAATTTTTTCTTTTGAGCTCAAAATTGGTTTGCAAAAGGGATATATTTTAGGGGTTTTAAAAGACATGTCATGTAATTTTTTGTAGTTTTAATATGATCATACATTTTTAGATGTCCAACCATGTAAATGGCATACTTAAATTTTATAATTGCTACTACACTTTTATTTTAATAAAAGCAAGTTGAAGCATATTTCCTAGACTACCACATTTCATTGTATTCATATTTACATGACCATAATAAAGGAGACAATTGTAACATTTCTAATTTTAATTTTAAATAATTAAAAAACTACTTATAAAAATCAAAACATAAAAAAATTGTACATTTTATAAGTACAAAGTTTTACAAACAAGTAACTATAAAATTACAACCTATAAAAAATTACAAGTTTTATCTTGTTAGATGGAAAGAAGGTAAAAAATTAATATTTTAAGTTTCGAGTCATTAAAAGCGGAGGTAAAATCGGTACTCAACAAAAAATTTTGAATCTTCTTTGAATATATAATGTCAATGTCACATTACAACAAAGAAAAATATACTTAGGAGTATATTATCATTCCTGAATGGGCCTTTAAATAGTTGCACCAAATCTTAGGGTACATTTGGATAATTTTTGCAAAGGTTGGGGTACTTAGGAATTATTTTTCATACCGAAGGACTTAAAATATTTATACTAAACATGAGGGTACCTCTGAATAATTGTTTGCAAAGGTCGGGGTACTTAAGAATTATTTTTCATACCTAAGGGGTCTTAAAATAGTTACACTAAACTTGAGGGTACCTCCGTGTAATTTTTACAAAAGTAAATATACAATCTATCTCATTAATTACTATTTTTTTGTTATTTAAGCATTGAAATATAGTGATATTCACTACTAAATATATGACTTTTTATTACGGTCGATTTACTGACGGTTAAAAGAAAAAAGCGTCATAAAAAATGAGGCGGTGACATTTTTATAAATAAGTAGGATTTTATTACACTTATGACTATGGTTCTTTCACCGAACCGCCATCATAGGTGGATATGTCAACTTTTAATTACGGTTCAATAAAAGAACCTTCATAATAGAGGAACTTTTTACCACGGTTCTTTCATTGAACCTTAGTTAAAAGTCCCTAGATCTGAATTTCTACCCCGCCCTCTCTCCAGTCATCCTACTTATTTTTCAGATATGAATTTCTCTCTCTCTCTCTCTCCTTCCTCACTCGACCATGGATGACTCCGCCAACACCAACTATGTCCTCGCCTTACAATATTCGCTTCCAATCCACCCTTTCAATACACAAGCTCAAGGATTCAACTCCCTCATCCTCCTATTCCAGTGTTGCGACCTTCGTCTTTTTCTTTCCTCCTTCATCTTTATGCTCACCAACACTCGTACCTCTCCGCACTTGGTTCGACTTAGATGCCTTTAGGTACTCCTTTCTTTCTCTCTCTCTCTCTCTCTCTCTATCTTTCTCTTTCTCTCTTTCTCTTTGTCTCGCTCGCGCACGCGCCTTCGAGCTGAATTTCCTCGCCAAAAGATCTTCCTCTTTCGTTTTCCCTAATCCGATTTCATTGAAAGTTGTAGGCTTGGTTTTTAAAATTCAATTTTTAGATCCGAATGGGGTGCATCTGGTTCAACTTTGACGATGGACCACTCGAATTACAGGAGACGGCTTTGATGGTATTTAATCCAATTCTCTTGATTTTTTGTGGCTAGAGCCGGTGATGAAAGTGTTTGGTTGAATGTAGTTTTTTTTATTAGATCAGTACCAAAATTTACTCCAACCACAAAAAAAAATCAAGAAAATTGAATTGCGGAAGACGATGGACAAGCCTACAACCATTAGATCACTACTACGGGAATCACTTTTAACTATGGATAAAAACGATATTTAATTATAGTTAACCGGCGTCGTGTATGTGGTCGTCGTTATGTAACATCTTTTATTACGGTTCAAAACCACAATAATAGGTCACTATATGACGACGGTTCGAGATGAAAACCACGATCATATGATTATAACTATTACTACACGGTTTTGGAGAAAAAACCATCATCATATGTAGACCTATTACTATGGTTCTTTTAAAACAACCGTAGTAACATGCTCTATATAATGACAATTCTACGAAAAAGCTGTCGTCATAAGTTTTCTTTTACTACTTGTTTTGAATTGTAGTAAAAGATGGCTACATACAATGACAATTGTAGTAATTCTTGTAGTAGTAATTATTGTGATGAAAAATCTTTTAATAAAGATCAAATTTCACACAATATATTAAATTGTGTAACAACAATACGATGAATAGAAACAATAGTTCGATGTATAACCTTCATCGAATTAGGTTACAATATAACTTCAAATATTTTATTAATAAAATTATTAATACTTAAATATTTATTATTTCCTCTACCAGTCTTAAAAAGGTCTATTATTCATTTTTAAAATGTCCCAAAATAATGTTATTTTTAAACATAAAAGCTTAAAATTCACAATATTCCTGAACAACCCTTATTTTAAATTAAAAAATAATATGGCAAAGAGAGAATTTGAAATTCTCCCTTGAATTTTAATGGTAAAAATATTTTTGATATTTTATTTATAAAAGAGATTAATCTATCCACATTTCTTAAAATGCATAAAAAGTCAGTAAAGACAAACAATTTGGAACGAGTGGAGTTTTTTTTATATTTTTTTACGACAGCAAAATAAATTAATTAGTACCAAATTTCCCAATCCATTAGTACTAATTTGTACAAGGATCATGTCAGGGATGTTTAATTGTTAAAGCAATTTGTTTTTTTTTTTTTTTTTTTGATGGGACTAACGAAGATAGCTTTAATTAGTCCAAAATTAGAAACATCATTAAAAGAAAGCAAAAGGGGCAGAGGAAGCTCCTCATTGGTCGAGGCCACGTGAAGATTGTTTCGTTAACCAATAAGATTCTCAATTTATCGTACGAATACTAATTTTTTAATTATAGTGCATGTTTCAATATTATTACAACATCTTAATTTGGGAAAATAAAAAAAAAGAAAAGCAAGGACAAGTGTCAATCATCAGCCTAATGATGCAAATTGAAGAGTAAAGCCGCCCCTCAAGGAGAAAGAAAAGGCATTTAGGCTTTAGCCCATAATCTCAACAAGGGTTTCTTTTTTTGGGTGCTTTCTTTGCCATTGTGATGTCCTCCTATCCTTGAAAAGTTTATTACCTACCCAACCTCTCCCAAAAGGTCCAACACACAATCAAATGACCGGGATAATGTTAGACCCGATCAAAATTACACGATCTAAAATTTAAGTCCAATCGAATCTTTTTTAAATATTTTTAAATATTAAATTTAAATAATATTTTTATAATTTGATTCAGGTAAGCACTCATAACAATTTTTAGTGTTGTTAAACATAGCTAAAACTCTACTTACAAACGTTAGTTTTAATTGTTTATAAATATTGTTAACAGTTAATTGATAAACCATAATTATCGGTAAATGACACCAAATACTGATAATTATTGCTTATTATTCATTAACGCGAATAATTCTTGGTATCCGAGTTGTGAATTCGGAAAGGAATAGACCTTAAAAAGGTGTGAGGTTTCAAATTTATTTAATGTTTTGAATTTTATTTAATATAGATGTTTTTAAAATATAATCTCATTCGATTAATATTCACTTGCGTTCAAGATTGAGGTCCTAAGTAAAATTAGGTACCAGGTTCAATTCCCCTTCACCCGTTATATTGTACTATTCTTTATGATTGATTTGGACCCAAAAAAAATATTCTTATTGGAAAAAAAGAGAGCAACCATTTAAAAAAAGGGTCAAAGTGAGATCTCATTTTCTAATTTTAATTACCACGACATAATATTTCTTAAACTAAGAAATTAAACATCTCTCATCTGGCTACTTTTATATTAGGTTTCACAAAATATATTATTTTACTACAAGTTGCTCTATTTTAATTTTTTTTTAAATGAAATTGTATGTGGTATACTATGTAGAGCATCTAGGCTTATCAACATAGTCTCCAATACTTTATCTCGATATATTTCGATCTTGTCTCTTGCCCTTATCCTTACAAATAAAATATGACACGGATAAAAAAATTAATTAATTAATTAAATAGGAGCTATTGAGCTAGGCATTATTGCTAATATTGGATTACTTGATAAATTATTTAATTGACTTCATGATGACTAAAAAACATTTTTAGTCCTTTGTCTCCCAATCCACTAACCATAGATGCCCTAATTTTATGTTGATATGTTGACCCCATGGGGGCATATTGGCATGCAATTAAAGTAATTTGCCATGAATCATGCTTGCTTTCCTAATAACATCACTTCCTCCCTCCTTTCTCCTTTTATATTTTAATTAATCATCATGATGATTAGGTTTATTTGGATGATAATTTGGAATATATCTTTTGTTTTTAATTGACTAGCATAATGTGGGATCACTATTGTAATTCAAGATTCTAAATTACTTTGACTTAATAGGAAATACAAAAAATGTTAGTGTGAATAAATCTTTTTATGGGTTATTTTTACTAATTCTTTTATATTTTAATGACCAGTATCAACTAAAGGTATGTTCAAATTTACATAACAAAACACACATAAACAATAATAGAAACAAAAATAAACATAAACGAACAGATACGAATATAAAATAGTAGAAACGAACATAAACGAATAAAAATAAATTTTTAAATATATTATTTTACAATATTGAATATTTCGTGAATAATAAATATTTGAAATTTTTTTATTTATAATATTTTAAAATATTATATTTTATTTTTGTAATAAAAATAATTTTTATTATAATGTTTCTCAAATACCAAAAATTTTTATTATCATTTTCTCAAATATAAAAAAAAATATTTTATAGTTTAAGAAAAAAATAATATTAAAATACTATCCAAAAAACCTAAAAAACCCCAATTGAAACGGGATACTAATTTCCCCGAAGTCTAGTATCGTGTATAAATGATCATCGATAGAAGCGTTGCACGATCCTCGTAAGATATAAATAATGAATGTCGTTAGGGACGAAATAGCATATATGATTAGTGGTGTAGTTGGGGATGTTCCTCAATAACTTATACGGTTGTACCTTTTAATATTATATTGGTAAGTTTTATGAACATTTATAATATTCATAATTTTAACACTTCACATATGATCATTTTAGTGGCCTGTTTCATAAAAATAACTACAATAATAACAACAACAACAACAACAACAACAACAACAACAACAACAACAACAACAACAACAATAATAATAATAATAATAATAATAATAATAATAATAATAATAATAATGACCTAAAATATAAATGAACATAAACAAACATAAAACCAACATAAACAAACATAAACGTATATAAAACATAAGTAGATGTTGTTTGTATGTAAGGTCGAACTCGCGCTAAGTTAGTAAGATAAATTCTCATTCGAGATTTGTACTTTCTTATCAACCATTTTAGAAATAATGATTAAATATATAAATTATTTTTACTAACACGACGTGACGTAATTAAATGGAGAATAAGTAGATTTTATTTGATCAAAAAATTAAATTGACCAAATCATAATAATCGGTATACTTTTTAGTATGCTTTGTATGATAAATATACATAGAAACTCAGGAATGATAAAAATTAAGTCAAAATCTAAATGGTAAAAAATTAATGCCTAATATCTGAAAGGTGGTAAATGAAAAAAACACCTTATGTGTGATGTATACCTAAATATGAGTCTGAACTGGATCCTTTCAATCCACAAAAAAAAAAAAAAAAAGAAAAGAAAAAAGGTGTCGAGATATGAATGTTTGATTATGATAGGTTACTATGTTGTTAAGTGTATTCTCGAACCCTAGTTAAGGACGAGCGTGAGTCAGTAAGTATGTAGACATTTTGCGAACGATATAGATCGACAAAGGCTCAAATACTAAATTCGCCTTGTCACAAAGAATTAGGTTCAATTCAGGTATATATGATACGAGTCTATTTGACAATAGTGTTTGGAGTAACTTTTAATATTTTAAATTACCCACTAAATATTAGTGTTAGGTTAGGTAGTGTTTTAAGAAATATTTGCGGTAACTTATAACGTTTCAAGTAATGTTTCTAAAAAGGTAAGAATATTATTTTTTACATTTAAAAGTAACGTTTTATTTTTTTTTGACAAAAACATCCCGTCATTAATTTATATTTGATAAATTATCTATATCCTTTTAAGTTAATTTACAATAATCAGTTAACTGAACAACTAAATTTACCAAACACATTTATTCAACGACTCATTTGAACAACTATATGTTAACAATTAAAATCTAACAGGTTATCGACTATACAAACAATTATAATCTACTCAAATAACTCATTTTATCGAACATGACCTACGCAAATTTTGCAGACATTATTGGAGTTGCGAGATTTATGAAGTTAACTAAGGCTAATGGTTTTCACCCACCAAAAGTAAATTCGAGTGTGTAGTCTTCCATCAAAACTTTCTCTGTTTTTTTTTTTTTCAAACGAAAATGTAAGTTTGGTGCAGGTTGAATTTGAAGTTGGTAGGAATTTCAAAAAAATTTTATCAGTTGATCGATACCTACCAAGTGAATGCTATATGAGCTTTAACCAATTTCATTCATATTACACGAATGTAAAGAATTAGCAGAATTGATTCGAATAAAAATAAGCCCATCGTACGAGTCATTTTTATCATATTATAAGGGTACCATTTTTTGGTTAGAAATGAGTTCTACATGGAAATTCGCAACACCTGGATAAAACATGAGCAATTAAGAGTCTAAATTACTCATCCCATTAACTTCGATTTAAAACTAAAAATTACTTGCTTCAATTTAGCGTTGGGGTGTGATAAACAAACCAAAACCCTAAAATTCGCAAACCAAAACCAAACACAAATTTCTGAAACAAAAATAACTGAATCAAAAAAGAGAAAATGTGTCTCTTACTGATAAAATTGACAAAAATGGAGAGAGAGGGCTGCGCGAAGAAGCTGTCTCAAGTAGGGAGGAGAGAGATGTTGTGTGACGAAAGATGGAGAGCGAGAGTCGAGCGAGGGACGAGAAAGTCGACGATGGAGACTGGAGAGAGATGATGGAGACTGGAGGGAGAGAGAGATGAGGGTGATGTTGAGCGGGCGAAGAAGCGAAGGGAAAATTCAACTTCCTCCATCCGACAAGGGAAAATATTTTCCTTCTTTAGGGGAAAATCTATTTTCTCTAAAAATTATTTTCCAAAATTAATGTTACCAAACACATGAAAATTGAAAAATGATTTTCCCCTAACCAAACACACCTTATATATAAAACAATTTCCCTCCTTATAAATTAATCTAAAACGGTTTTCTTTCCTACTTGTCACTTTACCCGAAAATTTTCAACCAATTTTTAAATTTTGCGCATAACTATTGCAAGAATTGGTGAAATAAGAGTTTAACATACGAAAATTAATTGAAGATGGTAATATATCCATTCATTCATCCAAGGAGACTCTAAGATTTAGTTTCCAGAGATGTTCGCCTGAAAAATAAATACACTAGACCCTAACACCAAGAGATTCATGAGTAATTTTTTTCCTGAATATTTTCATCCCCGGTGTCATTAGAAGTCTTTTTTTATTAGTTATCAGCTAAGCTTATTATAAATATATTACGTGACCAATTTGATAAAATTTTTAAGAATTATTACCAAAGACTTAGATTCAAATCGATCGAAAAAAATACAATGCTGAATATATAATCTCTAATCACGTTTCACTGTAAAGGGATGTCCTCCATTTCCATTGGATTGAAATTGCTGTTAGTATTTTGGGGACAAAATGTTTGGGCTCGATTCAGTGCAAGAAAATGGACATAGATCCAAATTGAAGCAAAGAAGCCCAAAATAACGCGTGTAACACACCGTTTTAGTAAAAGAAAACTTCAAATTCAGTGCAGAGTAGAATTTTTGCCAACTCCGGGTGAAAATCGCCTTAAATTATCTCCCTTGAAAAAATCAAATAGCCTCTCTCTCTCTCTCTCTCTCTCTCTCAAACAAATAGAATCGGTGGTAAGTCGGATTCTGATCTCCGACGATTTTGATCGATGATTTAGTTTATTTGATTTGATCTTTTCCATTTATTGTTTGTAGTTCCATTGTGAATTTTTTTTTGGGATGTCGTCAGGTGGAGAATTGCTTTGATCGAGGGATTTGTGTTGATCTTCAATTGAGGAATCATGGCTATGGTATCCGAAGAAACTACCAGCATCTGCAGCCACTGGTAATTTTCTCTCTCTCTCCTCTTCAAATTGTTTTAATTTGGATTTGATTGTTGGAATTAGCATTGGTGTTATTTTTCTACAAAATTTGATTACTTTTGACGAGTTGCCTAGAAATTAACACAAGTGATTTGCATTGCAAAACATTGCATCTTTCTCTCTGTTCATCATTCTGTCTTAAATTTAATTTATGATGGTTGGAGCTGAAATTTGATTGCCTTTTATTGTGAGAATATGTAAGATCTGTTGATGAATTAAACAAGGATGATATAATGTGCTTAGTTTTCCAGTCAATAATTTTTTGTTAGGGAAAGATGGATGATCTTTGATTATGGTATAATTTGCTATTTTTTTCAGTAATAGAAGTATCCCATCTTTGAACATTGATTTGCATTATGCGCATTGCTCTCGGAATCTTGAAAAATGTAAAGTGTGCGATGACATGATCCCAAGGAAGCATGCTGAGGAACATTATCAGACTACTCATGCTCCGGTGAGTGGTTAGCTTTTTAAGATTTCTAATGGAAATGTGTTATGCATATTGTTTTTACTGTTGTGTATGTTTTACTAGATGTGCGTTTCCTGAGGAAAGCTAACCAAAGGATGAACTTGTTTATAGAAGTCTAGAAGATATTTAGAGATTTCTGAATCAGCAGATTAAGGAAGAACGTGGGATACGTTGCTTGTTTGATGTTTAGTCAGTCAACAAGTTTGATTTTCTGAATTTCTATATTTGTTTGTTTGTTTGTTTTTTTCTTGACTGAGGGTGTGAGATAGTATTTCTGCCTATTGGACGCTGGGATAGTATTTCTGCCTCCCTTGATGTTTACAAAGCTTGGAACTTGTTTAAGGCTTAAATTTTTTTAAATCATGACGCACCCAAAATAACCTCATAGGAGCATGCCATATGTCACTTTGTGGAATCACCTAGGATGGTTCCATCGGACCCGTGCTGGCCTTATTTCCGTGATAGTCCACTTTGGTAGTTACTTTGGTGAGGCAAGAGAGCATGTCTATATCTAGAAGGGTTATACACCTATGTATGGCAGGACTGAGCTGACTCCAGTAAGAGACATGGGGAGATCTCCAAGTTTGGCAACCTTGACTGTAGCAAAAGGTACATGACCCAGTCCACATTATGCGAAGTCCTAGTCTTGCAAAGTTCTAAGCCAGTTTATTGGCCTAATGTGGTAGTTAGATCTCCAAGTTTGGCAACCTCATAGGAGCATGCCATACGTCACTTTGTGGAATCACCTAGGATGGTTCCATCGGACCCTTGCTGGCCTATTTCCGTGATAGTCCACTTTGGTAGTTACTTTGGTGAGGCAAGAGAGGATGTCTATATCTAGAAGGGTTATACAACTATGTATGGCAGGACTGAGCTGACTCCAGTAAGAGACATGGGGAGATCTCCAAGTTTGGCAACCTTGACTGTGGCAAAAGGTACATGACCCTGTCCACATTAGGTGAAGTCCTAGTCTTGCAAAGTTCTAAGCCAGTTTATTGGCCTAATGTGGTAGTTAGATCCTAACATGTTGCACAAACTCCTATTTGAGGTCATGTCCTTGGTAAGCAGCACGCAAGCCAAATCCTGTTTGACAACCACACTTTAAGTCTTTCTAGTCTTCCTCTTCCTCTTTGACCTCCACTAACATAATCTTCTTGCACCTTATAGGTGCTTTTTAGTCGCTCCTCTTGGTGTGGCCAACTCTTCTAAGTCTTGTTTTACATAATTTATCCTTAATAGGTGCCACTCATGCTTTGTCTCAAACACTTTTTCTTGATTTTATTGTTCTTGTTATATCCTACCTCTTATGAAGCCTTCTCATTGCTAATACCAACACTTTGTCCTAGTTGATAACGTTGGTCAAATAACCATGCCATACCACTTCCCCTTAAAGTTTTAAGTGAAATTCTTTCACCTAGAACTCTTGATTCATTCATTCGTTTATACCTAGTTTAGCTGAGAGCTTAGCAAAAAACTATTGGATCATTCTTATATTCATGCCAAGCCATCCTTATATGATGAATATATTGTTCCTGTAATCTTGAAGGTCAAACTAGATTACCTAACACAGTTGCAGAGCCAAAATTTCTATACAACTGTATCCACTTTTGAATTTTTCTAAAATTTGATAATACCAAATGATTTTTATGGGTGTCCATAATCAAAAATTTGAAGAATGTTATCCCAAAATTGTGACATATTTTTCTGGCTAACGGGTGTGGAGGATCCCGGTAATTACTAAATAGATCCGCCCCAGAACACCATCTTTCCTTATGTATAATTTGTCTCTTTGTTTTGACTTGAAATCCATGTTGATTGCATTATTATTAAGCTTACTCTTCTAGTACTCTATTTTAGACCTGCTTAGTTGTAAGCCTTTTAGACTCTGGGCCATCTCTCCACTACATGAACTCAGTGATAATACCTGTTTTATTCTCTTCTATCAAAAAGTGGAATTGATAGCAGATTGCCTTTGAATCATTTTAGTGTGCTAATAAGTAACTATTACGAAGGAAAATTGTCTTAAAGTTGACCCCTGATGTTGTATGATGCCAATATGAAAGTGAACTGACACTGTCTTGGCTTCTTGTACACTTCTCCAACTACTCTAATAATATATGCAATTAGAACCTCGTCATCTCCAAACACCTCCTCAATACTTCTCTTTGCACTTGATTGTTCCATTATTTTCTTATAAGGCTAATATCGGCCATGGTAAATCTCCAAAAATTTTATGCTAATAATTCTTTCTGTATCTTGATAGCTCTGTCGTTATCTCATGAGATGAATACATGCCATGGTAGATCTTGCTGGCATAGAACTGAAATTGATTCTCCTATATGAAATCTATCTCCAACACTGTGTCTATTTATTTATATCCTGTGGAGGCAGGATTGGCATCCATAAAGATTGATTTATCGAAATTGAGACATTTGTTGGCAATGATTGAGCCATTAGAAATTAGGGGTATCTTCTGATGATTCCATGATGGCTGATGTTTATTAGCCTTAGTATATCATTGGATTTTTGTATCATTAAGGAATTTCAGAATACTGGTTGTGTTCTTTTCCCTAACATGGATCATCCCCCAAATATCAAAGATAATGGTCTTCATTACGCAATACAACCCATTAATTTGAAAATTTTCAATGTCAATCTAGTACATGCTCCAGCTTTTGTTGTCATTTTTTGCCTGTTAATCGTTAGAAAAATCATTACATCACACAAAAAAGGGAAAAAAAGTGCTTGTTATTGTACACAATTGCGACCACCACCGCTGCCAGAAAGCCCATCCTAGTCTATTTTGAAAGACTTCATTGACCTCTATATTCGAGGCTTGCATGGCTGACAAGCTTTTCCCGGCACTTCTGTGATCTATATCTTTTGATGAGTTTGTTTGGCTGCTAGCAAGCAAAGAATAACAAAAAGGCTATTGGTACTTGACAATTGGTTGTATTGTATGTATTGGAAAAGCTTATGACTAGTGAACTAGCAAACATGGGAGTTCAGTCAAGTTGCGAGTTTATTATGATCACAATGAGGGTGTGTGAAGTAGATATTTAGAAAATTGCCTTAAGAAGCTATGATGGCCAGGCCGCTGTGAACTTTATCATGCCTTTTCCTGTGACCATTGTTCTTTCTACCTTTGAAAGTCTTTGAATAACATTCTTTTGTCCTCATATTTATAATTTAATGTTAGCTATACATGGTTGTTAAGGAACATCCTTTCCAGGGGACATATTTTTTCAATTGTGAGCGAGAATGCTTGTTTGTTAAGACTTCTAAAATTATTTTGCACCGGAGTCTAATAAACCTTCTCAAGGTTCTGAAACTAAGGATTTTAGCCACATAATTCATATCCAAAAAGTCAAATCGGAAGAGCTTTTATTTAGCATAAGCTTTTGTCTTAATACTGTGATAGATATGATACATGTACATCTTTAATGATATAATTTTTCTGTATGGAACTTAGGTCATCTCAGAAATAGCGCTGAATCACAGGATAGCTGAAAATGAAGATGTGGTGACTAGTCCAAAGGACAAGCTTTAATCTATTTAGAAATTGGGCACCATGTTGGCAATTTTTTGAGTGCTTATTCTCATTGGGGTACTTTTTGGAAATCTATCTTAGGAGGTTTTGAGCTCTTTACATCCTCAGTGCATTTTGTCGTAAAGAATGGCTGTTTTTGGGGCATGAATTTAGTGTGGAGATTGAAATTTTAAAAGGTTAAATTCCATATACTGTTTCTAGGATGGCTCATTGAAAACAGGCTATGGTACAAGTAGTGTCTTGTAATGACGATCAAAGCCATGATAACATAACTTTCCCAAAACAAATTGGGAAGAGGAAAGTTTCTGCAGTCTATTGGCTTTACACGTCATTAGGAATGTTGTGCCTCAGGTAATGATGAGGTTGCCTGTTGAGATTGTCTGGCCCTGACTGTGAGCAGTCTTTTATCATAAGAGTTTCTAATAAAGCGTTGAATTGCCTTGGTTTTCCCGATTGAACTCTAAAGTTCCCATGAAATATTGCATTGGCGGCCACTAAAGGAAAGATTATGAGGGTTTGGATGCTTAAAAGAAGAATTTTTAATGAACTAAGTAGGAGGTCTATATGTCTTGAGGAGGCATTCCACATCCTCCTTTGTCATTGCAACTTGGTCTCTTTTCTTTGGCACTTTTCTCTCTCTTGGATTCAACCATTGAATGTTAAAGATGTATTGGCAGATTGGAGAAGGATGAAGAAGAGCTGGGTTTATGGAGTTTGGAAGATGATTCCTAATTTCCTTTGGATGTTTGGTGGACTAAATGCAAGGATAGGAATTGGAAGATCTTTGAAGACAAAGCTATGTCCTATTAAGAACTCAAGCTCAATTGCTTATGAGAATTTTGTAATGTTGAAGTCAATGATTCTTGAAGAAATTTGACTTTTATTTTAGGATTTTGTGGATAACGTTATGCATGACAGTGTGAGCACATGATGGTTTTTGTAATTATCCCTTTTGTACATGGGTGACATGTCATCTCCTTGGAGTCATTTTAATATAATAATTATTTTAATTTTTGATTACTCATAAAAAAAGAAGATTCATCCGTAAATTTGTGTAATAAGTGGATAAGTAGGAATCTAGTGATAACATTATGTATGAGAGCGTGAGTGCATGATGATTTTTGTAATTAACTCTTTTGTACATGGGTGACACGTCATCTCCTTGGAGTCATTTTGAGATTATAATTACATTAAATTTTTTATTACTCATTAAGATATTCATAGCTAAATTTGTGGATATAAAAAGTGGATACCATTAGGATTCTAGTGATTTGAGATAAGGCGGTGCTTTTTCCTCTTGGGGAAAATAAGATGCATGAAGCAAGGGAATAATGAAAGGAAACACCTATAAGCGGCGTGAGGAGCTGCAAGAGGATCATATTGATGAGTGCTAAAAGAGGAAGAGGAATAAGAAGACCTGAAAAGAATTTGAGGAAGTTGATAAGACATGATCTCGTCTGCACCTAGCAGAACTTATGACTCTTGATAGGAACTTCTTGGAGATCCCTTTTCAATTGTTTCCTTCCTGGTAACAAGTTCCTATTAACAATAGCTTTTCTTTTTGTCTTATTTAGACTACGTTGCTTCACTTGTTTAATCATGTAGGCTTCTCATCTGAATCTTATGTGGTTTATGTTTTTATTGGTTTGACTTCATTTATGATTAATGGTTTCTAACCTCTGTTACCCTTTGCTGTGTGCAATACCTTTGATTCTAGGTTGTTTATGGTTGGTTGGTTTGCATTCACCTCTCTTGTTTTCTGCGAACACACTGTTACACTTTTCTCTTGTTTAGCATTAGTATCAGTCATTAACTCTCTTATCACAATCTTCATTAGTATCTGTAGATATATATGGCTTATTCGTACTTTTACTACTAACTGTTTCCTCCCAATATATTATCAGCCAGTCTTTCAGAAACAAGATCCCTAGTGGCTTAAGTTAGGGACAGTGTTGTGTACATCTCTTAGTTTATAGTCTTGTGTACATACATCTTGATCTCTTCAAATCCCACAACAATGGGATCCATATTGGGTTGTCCTTGTACCATGGTCTAGTGTAATTATTCGAACGTTGTGGAACTGTTTAGGAATACCTAAATCTAAGCCTGAGGAAATAGACTTCAAGATTCAGGGTAAAGATGTGAGTGATTCAACACTATAACTCCTTACCTGACTCTGTGGTGTTGGTTTAGTTTCTTTTGTGTATATAAACATCCAAGTGTCATTTATAGTTGTATGGTATTTTGTCTTCAGGTGTTTTGTCTGTAACAAAGAGGTATATGACCCTTGCTTGAGCAGTTCCAATAAATACCAGTCTCTTGATTAAGAGCTACTTTTTTGTTATCTAATGAAAAATTTAATTCAACAGAAAGAGGCACTAGAGGTTGATCCTTAAGTTTTAGTGAGTTTTGAGTTAGGCTAATGTCAATGTTGTGAATCAATAATAGACAAAATATCATGGTTAACTTCTTGAATATCATAGATTTGCCTTTTGACTGTTTGATTTTGAGTTTTATGCTTTAGTTTCTTCATGCTTTTTATTAAATCCAACTGTATTCAGTGGAAGGCTTCTCTAAATCGTATGATCAAGAGGGAGGAAATATTTCCTGTACTTGAAGAGTTATCCTTTAAAAAAAAAAGATTTCTCAGGAGGGAAATAGTAGGATAATGTACATGACAGACCTTTTTGATTGGATGTTGTATATTCGGAGTTATCTTCCCCTTCTTTTCACTTCATAACCGGAACATAGACTTGACGAAGCGAGATCTAGGATTTAAGTTCTCGTACAACTTCCATGTGTTCTATCAGCTCCGCAAGCTGTAATGTTCACTAAGATATTGTTATTCATTATTCAGCTTATGTGATTTGACAATCTGTGCTGTCCTCAAAAAGTTTTCTGTGGACTGTCTAGTAAGCAATCTGTTTGGTTAAAATAAGGAGATTGAGGACGCCTTGTGAGCAGATGTTGATATCTTGGTGTTGGAAATCCTTGTATTTTTTTCTTTTTTAAAAGGGAAGACACACTGGCTTTGTGCATTGGCTGGTTTAGTTTAGTGGGTTTTGATATCCAGGATCAGAGGCACATTATTGTTGTTGTTAATGTTGGTTTAAGTATCATATGCTTGAAGTACGTGTCAGAGGGAAGACGAGGATTTGCTGTGTGCTTCATCAAGGCTGAATTTTGTACCTACCAACTACCTTTCTCCAGCTAATCCATTTAAACTTCTGGTTTCTAGATTTGTTCTTTCCTAGTTTAGAATGGAAAACATTAAACGAAACCATCTCTCTCAAGAGTAAATTCCTCCATTGTAAGTCATATTAATGTTGTGAGCACGTGGGGCTCAAAACTCCTGAGTGCCTCAGCAACCTAGGCATGTGGGTGAATCTACAGGTTCAGATGATGGACAATGGACCTATGTGAGAATCTGGTTCAAAGGTGGGATTCTATTTTTTATGACACTGGAAGCTTTTGTACTTGCATCGTATTGTACTATGTAAGATTGAGCTTATGAAGTGGAAGTGATGACTACTTCTATAAACTTTAAGAAGTTGCGTTTGTGTTACATTGATTTGTAGTGGATTTTTATGGAACAGGTTGCTTGTTCACTATGCAGTGAAACAATGGATCGTGAAATTTTGGATGTGCATAGAGGTGAAAACTGCCCCCAAAGGATTGTAACATGTGAATACTGCGAGTTTCCTTTGCCTGCAATTGATCTGTTTGAACATCAGGTGTGTGACATTGGATATGGGAGTTAATGATTGAGATATTTTCTGTGGTGCTAAATAGTGGTTGTAATGTGAATTTTGCAAGTTTCTGTCTGTTTGAACGTCATGTCTGTGAATTTTGAGAATTGATTTGGTGGTAAGAAATTCTCTATCAGGCTCCTTGCTTCTGAAAAATTATTTGGCTTTTGGTTACTTCAGGACGTATGTGGGAATAGGACAGAAAATTGCGATCGCTGTGGTAGATACATAAGGCTGCGTGACCGGTATGCCCATGAAACAACTTGCAATGGTCTTGCTGATGATACTGTTGGTTCTTCCAGGTAACAGTGTCGAGTCACTCACCTTCCCTTTTTATTAGCTAGTTTGTGTAAAGTTCTTTTCCGACGTTAACCTAGTGTGATGCATTGCAAACTATGTATGTTACATTTGGTCAGCTGTGCTTTCATTCACACAGCCTAGGCAGAGAAGGTAGAATTATGAAGGTCTGAATCATATTAGCATGGTGGAGTTTAATGTGTTTTACTGAGTGAGCCTTGCTGCAGCTTAAGAACATGCCATTCTACCTAGAATTCAGGTTTGCAAGCCAAACAGCCTTACAAAGAACTTGGGGAAGGCTGCATCCATATGATATCTGTCCCACTGTGAGCCTTTGGCTCAATTGGCATCCTTGTCACTTTCCAAGGGCACCACCCTGGTTTGAATGTGGTGACTAATATGCCCCTTGTGGGCTTGGACTTAACTAGTGCACCCCCTGGACTGCCTCCTGGATAACCTAGTACTTGGGCCGGGGGCCACTTAATAGTGTTTAATGAGAAAACATGTGATGTCCTCCTATGACCTTGCCTTATTGGAATTCTATGTGCTTTGTTCTTCTTAGGTGATATAGTTTTCCTTTTCATCCTCAATGGAAAACAGATGCACCTTTTCCCAGCAGAATTTTAGCTGCTCTTCTCGTGAGAACTGAGAAGAATCGATTGCTCAATTGGGCTCCTCATGAAAGTTGGATCACTATACTTTTCCTTTTCTTGACTGAGCTATCTAAAGTTTAAGCTTTCTTCCTGATCACCTGAGCGAAAATTGTTTCCCAGTTGTTCTCATTGGAAGACTTTGAAAGGGTGGAAGTCGAGTGAGTATGGAAAAGAAAAGAAAGCTTAAAACTAAGACCAAAGTTGGTGGTCGAATGCATGGAAGCAGAGAAAATACTGAGAAAGGTGGGAGTGTTAGTTCAGGAAAGTCAAATGAACAGTATTTCCTGTGATCGTTGGCTGTGATTGCTTTTCTTTACACTACAGCTTTATGGTGTCCTTGTGTGGACATTCCAACAGGGTCATACCTGTTTTAGATAGATCTTTTTTCTTCTTTCCTACATTTTCTCTGTGTGTGTGTGTGTGTGTGTATACATACAAAGAAGCCTCAATTAAAGGGAGCACTTGACCCTGATATTAATACCTACCTCACATTTGTCTCCTAGTTATTAAGTGCCATCTATTTCCTGCCTTGCCTGTTTTTCCCTGGTGTTCGACATCACTGATGTATTGTCATTTCGATCTCTCAGGGATGCAAGGCCTTTTCCTGAAAGAGTCCCGCGACCCCAAAGAAGGGTCCCACCACCATATCCTCGAAGTCGCCTGTTTTTCACAATTGCCATTACAGGGATTGCATTTATTTTGGGATCCTTTTTCTTGCAGAAGAAATCAGACAGCCCAGTGCCCCAGTAGCACGCACAGCATATAAAGCATACTTGTATTTCGAGGCTCTGTATTCATTGTATTGTGACTAAAGAAATTAACTTGAGGGCAAATGGCTTTTTGCTGAAAATGCCGGGCTTCTACATTTCTTGCTGATCTATAAGGTTTCTTTCGTATCAGGAATCAGTAAATATGTAAGTGGCATAGGTCAATATTGCAATAGAACTACCCAAACCGAAAAACATCATCTGTATTTGTCTGCGATCCATGCGCCAATTGTTCATTGTGCATAAAAGTGATACAGGATAGATTCATACTTTATCTTCGAAATATTTTCATAAGTAATCAAATACGATTATGAAATTGTTGCATACAAATCAATTCGCCCATACTACCCTATATTTGCATACCATTTCAAAGTAGTATTGTCAGCTTACCATCTAATTTTTCCATTCTATTTTAAACTTGAACAGAAAGTCTTCCATTACACATTTTGTGGGCTAAATTAGTTTGATATCCACTAACCAAGATCTCTTTGTAAGTACAAATATTTGTAGGGATAGCGCTGCCTACATCTTAATCTCCCAAGACCTTACGCAAGCGGGATTCATAGGAGTTGTTGTATCCACTAAGATATATGGACATTGATTTATCGGCAAATTAGTGCTATGTCATGGATTTGTGCAAAATCTTATTAGAAACAACTGCTTATACGTAAGGGGGTTGTATAGTTTGTGAATTGTGTGCTATAAATGGCAATCTAAATCTCGTCAATCCATGACTTCCGAGCATTGTTATTGACCAATCAATCCTAGAAAATACCCATATCCCACCTCCTTTTATGCCGTGTTTGGAGTGAAATAACACGAATTCTAAGTACAAGTGATGAGGATTGCTTGATTATAGTATAAGCATTGTCGGTACCACATCATTTTTAGTGTATATATTAACAAAGCTTATCTCATATGGTCTAAGACGTGTCTTTCAGTCGGAAGGTATGTGGGTGGTTCAAGTTTTGGGGGAGACATATTCCTTATTATTGCTATCCTAATGGACTCAAAATCTAGTCTATTGCATCTAATACGATAAGCTCATATACCTATGTTACTACAGTTTATAGAAAAATCTTAATTATAATTCTCGTAAATCAAGTACAGAAAATTCTTTAATCCATCGGGATAGACTAACAAAGAAAAACTTGCATCAGTATTATTTTATATGCATCTAAAAAAAGTGTCCATTATTATGGGATACGAACTTACAATAACTCACCTTTAATTTCTCAGCTTTTTTATTTTAATACTTCTTGTAACTTTTTAAATAAAAAGTTATTTCAATCAAAACAAACTCAAAAGAGTGAGCAACCTATTCAAATAATGAGGAGGGGTTATGTTGTCATTCATCAAATACAATGATAAATGAATGAAGTGATAAAGAGAGTACGTTCCAATGTCAATTCCTTAACGTATACTTGTTCCTTTTTCTCCACTAACTACCAAAATATAGGGATGCCTACCCAATCTCCCACTAATGGAAAAACCATTCATGACACCCAAAAAGTTTTGGACTCAATTTGTTATCCTCCTAATATTTGATCCTTGCTTCATCTAGTAATTGCTTGCAAGGCTAGTAATATGTCTTCATCCCATTGATCAAGACGTAACATGTTAAAGAATCAAACTCGAAAAATGAGTCGTTGAGTTTGAGCTGATTAGTTCGAGTTAGGTCATGCTTAGCTACATACAATTTCGATCTCAATTTTAATACCAAAAATATAAAAACAAAAAATTAGTATAATATCAGTGTCAATTTTAGGTTTAGTAATATGTCATTATTGTAATTTTGATCGGGTAAGGTCAATTTGGTATAACGAAATTTGGATCTAATGTATCAATCAATCCAATTATAAGTGTATCTTAAATAATTCCATTAAAGTATTTTACTAAACCAACCCTAGTCAAAGTTGTTTTAAACAGTGAATTTATGCGTATAACAAATTATGAAATATTTCAGAACAAAAATTTCTTTTTATAAAACAAATTTAAAACGTTCTATTAAACACATACAATATTATATGTTAAAAAACTGTATTTTGTCATAACATAATTTATTTCGCCACAATTTAATTTTTAAAATTCACATTTACAGTTGAGATTTCATAATATTATTTGTCATTATATATATGTTGGCAATCAATCTCTCTACACTTTCTAATCAAATCACCACCGGCGGAACCGGGGGTGGGGGCAATGGGCAATGGTTCCCCATGATTGTGAGCAATTTTTTTAATTAATATTTATTTTAAAAAATTAATTTAAAAATAATAATATTTATTAAATTAGATTTTAAAAATTTTTTAGTGATATTTATTCTTAAACAAAGTTGAATATTTAACAAATTAGGAAGAAAAAAAGATATGGTATAAGCTATTATGTAATATATGTAGCCATAAAATTGTTAATTTTTTTAATCTTATTCTTTATCTCTCAACCTTAACAGTACTCTTTCTCTCTAATCTTTAATTTAAATTAGTGTAAATTTTATTCTCAATTAACAGTTCTCAAAAGAAGATAATTTTTCGAGACTTCCAATCGAAACATGTAGGTACGTTTAGCACTAATATTATGACTATAATTTATTATTGTTATTATTGTTTATTATTATTGTTATTATTTTAATGATAATTTTATAGTTTATTATTATTATTATTATTTATTTAATTAAATATTTAACTATTATATTGAGTGACTAGTTTATTATAAAAAGGGATTCAAATAACTAGTTCATTAAAAAAGTATGACTATAATTTATTATTATTATTATTATTTACTTAATTGAATTAGTTAATTATTATATTGAATAATCATTACAATAGGGTTCTGTTAACTAATTTAATAACATAATTTAAAGAAGTATATTTTCTTATGCAGTTCAACCAAGCATGTCAAAGAGAACAATTGACTATTTTTTAAGAAACAAGTGAAAGACAATATTCGTGAAAATATTGTGTAAACTAATAAAAACCATAATTCGTAACAAGATGGAAGATGAATTTTTCAAAAATTATATGCTTGTCTACATCGAGAAGGAGATTGCTAAAACATTCGAGGTCGATATGATAATTAACGATTTTGACAAGATTAAAGAGAGATGGGTACAATTTAAATGATTTTCTATCTATTTATTATATAAATTTTATTCATAATACTCTTTATAAATTAATTGTAACTAATATTTGATATATAATATAATTTATTTTATAACTTATCTAAGTAATATTCTCTAACTCACTATCCGACTCCTTCACAAAATTTTCTAGGTCAACAGTGGTGACAGCCAAGTAAAGAGATGACCGAAAAACAAAAGGCAAAAAAAATAAAAGTAAAATAAAACAGTCAAAACCCAAAATCTACAAATACAATTCTAAGATGAAGAAATTAAAATTTTAAAAAAACGAGTTTCTGCATGCCTATATATATACATATTCTCTGTCCTACTCTTTTCTCTCACCTGCAGAATATATAATAAGGTAAGACTTTAAAAAAGAGCTTTTTATTGCCCCCTCCCCCTTTTTTTGAGGATGATTAAACTTAACCTTTATTTCATTTTCTGTTTTAATTTTCCTTTGGTTCTAAGATGAACTGATCACCCTTATAATTTGAAGTTTTCAGCCATGTCGTTTCCTGCAGTACAGCTAGAGATCCAGGATCATTATGTATGTCATTCAACTACCCCGCCCCCGCCCCCCAAAACTGAATTTTTGGATAATTCATTCCCAAGCGAGACTAATATATATGTTACTTCTAATAGTTGAGACTGACGTAATGAGTGTACTATATTTTAGGTCCTATGATTTTCCTCGATGTGATCTCTATTTTAGGTTATACTGAGCTTTATATCGTACTCGAATCTTGAAAAATGATATATGTTGAAATTGGTAGGTGGTGATCGACAATGGAATAGTTCAAATGACAATATCGAATCCAGATGGGATCGTCACAAAGATTAAGTACAACGGAATTCAGAATCTGCTTGAAGAAACAAGCAGGGAAGATGATAGAGGGTACACATATTTAATCTTTAGTTAAAACAAAAAAAGCAAAAAAGGGTTTTGGGATAAATCTTTTATACATTGTTATATAGTAAAATCATGAATATTTTGTATATATGCAGGTACTGGGATCTCTATTGGAGTGAAGTTGGAACCCCGGAACCACCGGAACTTATTATAAGTATTACTCGTGTGTTTGGTTTATACATTATGTAGTGATGATCGGTGGGTCCATTTTTAGATTTTTTTAGATCAGTAAATTATGACATATGCACATAACTTATTAAGGAGAATTAACGTGGATTTCGAACCCAACAACTCAACTAAATAATGATAAACACTTACCACTATTAATAAACGTTGATATAATAGTCAAACGTTATTCATAAACCATAAAACGAATAAGTTCTAATCTGGTTGATCGTGACAACATAGGCTAGTTTCATGTAGATATTTATAGCTTCAGTAAATGTCAAGTTGATTTGCTTAATTAATCATCAAGTGAAGTTTTTGGTCTAAGATTTCTTTCCTTCCATATTCATAACAGAAGTTTTATTCATCAGGAAATTTGCAAAACCTTCTCATGCAGGATCGAAGGAACGAGCTTCAAAGTTATAGTACATGATGAAGAAATGGTAGAGGTGTCCTTCACAAGGACATGGGATCCTTCCCTTAAGGGCAAATTTGTGCCCTTGAATATTGATAAAAGGTAAGTTAAGTTGCTTTCCACTCTTACTTTATGCCATTCCAATAATAAAAACAAGCAATTCCCAAAAAAAGCAAAAACCTGATAGCCTAGCCTAATCTCCCTACCCTAATAAACTACTTGGTGTGATATCATGGTTATACTTATACAAGATTCTTTGTGCATGTAGTCTCTCACCTCTTCGATGTACAAATTTTTCATATTTAAAGAATGATAAATGATACGTGTTTTATATTAGACACATCTTAAATGTCTTCTCTTAATTTAAAAATTATTATATTATGTAATAAATTAAAAAAAATGGTATAATTGAATAGTATACTTGTATTATAATTTACAAATTATGTAAATTCAGTCATTTTATCCATTATTTTTTATATTTGTAAAACTATATGTATGACATATCTTATAGGTAGGGTTGATCCAATTAGGGTGTCATTTAATACTTGTCGGTATAACCGACGATTATTAAAGTTTTACCTTCATAATTAATCATAATTATTAAAAAAATAATAAATTTAAATCATAAAATACATTAATATAGGTCAAGACAAGACATTTTAAGAGTATATTCATACAAGACACCTATCGCCCCTTTAAAGAATTTTGTGTTGGGTGCCAACTAACATATGCAAAAAAAAAAAAAAAAAAACTTGAATTAAATTTCGTATACATCAATTTCTGCGCATTATATGAAAAAAAAAGAGGTTTTGTCGAGAATCAAAGAAACATTATTTATTGAGTGGGTTAAGCCCTCTTGGACAAGTTTACTGAACTTTATATATATATATATATATATATATATATATATATATATATATTAAATAGTTTGACAAAAAGTACGAGAAGTAATCATACGATCAAAATTATAGTTGTACCTACTTAGAGAAATAAGAGTGACAACTGAAAAAACGAAACAAACTCTATATTTTTTTTTATTTGTTTTAGTTTAAGCTCCCCTAGCATATATATTCTTTTTTTCCCTTTTATAAAAAAAAAGTATGATATGAGGACATTGAGTTTGATGAAGGTACCTGGTTATTTTGATAGGCAGACCCTTTTGAGCAAACTTCATCAATTTTTTTAATTTTGTTTTAAACTATCCACCAATTTTTTTCCTTTTTTTAAAAATAATATGATGATACTGAATTTGATGAGTATTTGTAGGTTCATAGTGCTCAGAGGTTGTTCAGGATTCTACTGTTATGGCATTTATGAGAAACTGAAGGATTGGCCTGGCTTCAATCTTCCTCAAACTAGAATTGTTTTCAAGCTTCGCAAAGACATGTATGGCATTTTCCCTACTTACTCTTTCTTCTAGAAGTTTTTGGATACGTGCATATAGTGAAATAGACTGATATGTGATGAGACTCACCGAAAAAAAAAAAAGACAGAAAAAAATTACGATTTGAACCTAACTTATACTAATTATAACAATTTAAATTGATCCAAATTAACCCGACCTAAATTAAAGCAAATTTAATTGTTTGCAGTCTTCTGACATGTATCTTAGATAAATTGATCTTGACAAGAAAAGAAATAGATATGAACTTGAGTAACTAACCAACTCGATTAGGAAACTTTGTTAAATACACTGTAATTTAACTTAACTTAAATATCATATTTGCAACTTCTATAATAACAACTATCATTGCGGGTCTTGCTTGCGCGGAATTTGGGGAGATCTAATGTAGCTAATCTTATCCCTATAAATATATCTACTTATAGAGAGCCTAATTCCAAAAATCCACATTAAAAATTTTTGAAATTATTTTTCAATATATAATCTTGATAAATTTTCCAGCTCTAGATAGATTTACTTGTGATGAAATGTATGCGCTAAACTAATGAAATGATTTGTGTGAATATAATATTGATGAGCAGGTTTCAATACATGGTTGTAGCAGATAATAGGCAAAGGAAAATGCCTCTTCCAGATGACAGAGAACCAGATAGATGCCAAGTCTTGGACTTCCCTGAAGCCGTCTTGCTTACTAATCCGGTTGAGGAAGAATTCAAAGGAGAGGTATTTCACTGTCCTTTACGTAAGACGATTTTACTCAAAAATTTAATATATATTTAATTCTAAGCAAGTTTTTTTGTACAAAAATTGGAAATAGAAAAAGAATTGTAATTTTCTTGAGTTATGATGATCAAATATTGACCTAGCTAGCTAAATTACTGAACAAGCTAGGTGGATGACAAATACGAGTACTCGTGCGAGGACAAGGACCTCCAAGTTCATGGATGGATATGTACGGATTCCCCCACCGGATTCTGGCAAATCACTCCTAGTGATGAGTTCCGAACTGG
This sequence comes from Talinum fruticosum, assembly GCA_021018815.1. Classification (NCBI taxonomy): domain Eukaryota; kingdom Viridiplantae; phylum Streptophyta; class Magnoliopsida; order Caryophyllales; family Talinaceae; genus Talinum; species Talinum fruticosum. Next base: position 527,261 of record JAITYX010000019.1, read on the forward strand.
CGGCCCCCTCAAGCAGAATCTCACCTCCCATGTTGGCCCTTACAACCTTGCTGTGAGTACATTTATATACCATGTTGAGTTAATCTATATAGGTTCAGTCATCAGTATAAATATTATACATGTACTTGACAGATGTGATGATGAATGCCAGATGTTCACAAGTGCCCATTATGCTGGGGAAGACATGGTGGCTAAATTTGCTGATGGGGAGCCATGGAAAAGGGTATTCGGTCCGGTTTTCATGTACATCAATTCTGTGCCTAAGGAATTGGATTGGCATTGGTTATGGGAGGATGCTGAGAAACAGGTTCATTAATTCACATTTTTCCTATCTTTATTTTGTTTTCTCCTTCATTTGGTTTTTTCTAACAATTATAAATACAAAAACTTGCTAATCATAAAAGAGTTAATTTGCAGATGATGGTGGAAACAGAAACTTGGCCCTATTCTTTTCCTGCTTCAGAGGATTATGCGAAATCGGATCAACGAGGCAATCTCATTGGTCGATTAATGGTCCATGACAAGTAAGTATTACATTCATTTTCATCGATAGGATCCGTATATAACATAACTTGATTTGAATGACCCTTTTCATATATATATAGGATTATTTGATAAGTTTCTTCTGCTACTTCAAAACTATATATGCAGGTGTATTATCGACAGTCCAATTCCAGCTCATGGTGCATATGTGATATTGACTTCCCCAAATGATGCCATATCTTGGCAACTTCAAGGCAAGGTGATTACCAGTCGAGCTAGATCTCATGTTATATCTAGACTCAGCAAACTTATCGACTTGAATAACTTGGATTCATACCCGACTCAAAATTTGAAATAGGGCCGACCATTAATATTGACACATCTCTGCATTTACTTGACCCAAGTTGATCAAGACCTAATTCAGCTTTTTAGCTAGGTTTTTATCTGTAAAACAAGTTGATTAGACCAACCGTCAATCAATACACCAACCAAGACTCGACCCAATAATAGCATAAATTTGAGTTTAAACAGAGCAAACCCGATTTTCAGGGTTACCAGTTCTGGACAGAGACGGACAAGGATGGTAACTTCGTCATCAACAATATACGGGCCGGTGACTACTACCTTTATGCCTCGGTTCCAGGCTTCATAGGAGACTATATATATGACAACATCATCTCTATCACCCCAGGTCTTTTCTTTAATGCTCTGCTCTTTCTCTCTCTTTGGCATATATGTATAGCTCTTGTGTTTATATATATACAATCAGATCAAATGGACATAACCAACAACTGTAGTCTGTTAGTTGCATAGTTAATATGTCTATGATAATAATGAAGTGAAAAATCAAAGGTTGTGAGGCGAAAATAGGGGACCTTGTGTATGAACCTCCAAGAGATGGACCAACAATATGGGAGATTGGCATACCTGATCGGACAGCTCGGGAATTCTACATCCCTGATCCTAATCCTAAATATGTCAATAAGCTCTACCTCAACCATCCAGACAGGTTAGCAATCAAAATTCATAAATTTAGAATTGAAATTTTTTTTTGGGTTATCCTGGTTGCTCTTCTGACTTTATAAGGTGATCAAAGGTAAATTTTGTAAAAGTTGGTAAGTTTGGTAGTTGTTTTCGTGGCTATAACAGGTTTAGGCAATATGGTCTATGGGAAAGATATGCCGAACTCTACCCTGATGAAGATTTAGTTTATACTGTTGGTGTTAGCGATTACCGGAAAGATTGGTTCTTTGCTCAAGTTACCAGGTGAGCTAACAATGCTTCATATATATATGTTTATTGCCCTGTCTCAATCGATCTCTAGCCTGAACTGATCTGTATAATATAATCCACTCCAAAAATTTACAAGCAAAAAACTAAATGTTTCAGGAAAAAAGGTGAAACCTACGAAGGGACAACATGGCAGATAAGGTTCAAGCTTGACGATGTTAACCAAGACGGTGTCTACAAACTTCGCTTGGCACTCGCGACTGCAAATCGTGCTGAATTACAGGTAATATGTATATGACATGTAATTTGCTACACAATGTATCTGACAAAATAGAGCTTCCTGATTTAACCAAAACATGCATATACACTCATGCATGCATGTATTCCTTAACAAAATTGTGTAGGTTCGAGTGAATGATCCAACGAGAAATCATCCCCTATTTACGACAGGATTGATAGGGAAAGAAAATGCGATAGCAAGGCATGGAATCCATGGGCTCTACAGGCTTTATAGCGCGGAGATTCCGGGGGCTAAGCTTGTAGAAGGGGACAACACAATCTTCTTGACTCAGGCCAGGGGTGACTCCCCTGTAGTTGGTATCATGTATGACTACATTCGCCTCGAAGCCCCTCTCTAGAGTCTAATTTGTTTATGTTTGGGATAAGTTAAAAGATTGTTACACATACTCTGTTTTCTTTTCGTGTTATATATATATATATATATACACATCATATGATGTTTGCTAATAATTCGATAAGTTTTCAAGTAAATATTTATCGTAATATTTGTTTTTTGATACATGTATATTTTTTTTATTAATTTAAAAATAAGAAATGTAACACCGTATATAAAGTTTTTAAGGACTTCGACTTTTAGATTGGCGAAGTTTGATATTCAATTAAACAGACCAAAAAATATATAGATTAGTTATTAGTTTTAATAATCTATAATAACATTACAATTATATTATAACCCTAGGTCCATGGATTCGAGATATGCCATGTAGATTCTATATTCATTTATATGTTATCGAAATTAATATACACGCGCCTGGTCTTCCCTCCTTTCTCGATTTCATTGTGCATATTATTCTATCCCTCTCTTCATTTTCACTTTCTCTTCGGGGTGTTCGGCAGTAGCGTTTGAGGTAGTGATTAGTATTTTGGAAGATTTAAAATATTACTTATCTAAAAATATAAGTGTTCGGTAAAGTAGTGTTTGACATAGTGAGTAGAGTTTTAGGTAGTGTTTTTGAAAAGCTACTCAAAGTAACGTTTTCAAAAACACTTCCTAGTGTTTGCACATAATTTCCAAAATTCTCCTTTTATTTTCTAAAATCTTTTATCAATTATGTCCTTTTAAGTCATTTTATACAAATCTGCTACTTAAACAGCTACTATTACCGAACACACTTATCTCAAATCACTAGTTGAACATCTAACCACTAACTACTAGTCGAGTAATGACTAATCGCTAATAAAACAGGTTAATAGCTCATTGAAACAACTAATTTTACCGAACAAGCCCTTCGTCCCGAACTTACGCCTTTAAATTGGCAAAGTTTAATAATAATAAATCTTGTTGTTTCCTTCTTCTTTTTCAGTGCTAAAATTTAATTTTATAAATGAGCCTATAGATTATAACAAAAACATTTTCTTCTAAACAAATATAAAAGAATCAAAATTGTATCAACTTGAAAACTCAATCGAATAATAAATCTTGTATGGGATCGCCTCACATAAGATACATATTATGAGACGAATGTTTATAATAATTTCTAATAATAATTGGGGTGTTTAAAAGTTTATTTATGAGTGATTATAATAAAAGTATTGGATAAACTATTCGTCATCCTTATATTAAAAGGTTACACTAAAGCATAGTATTAATTACGTTAAAATCTTTAAAAAGTCATTCTTAATGGAGTCTGTCTCACAATGAATCTTATATGAGACAGTATGAGATAATAATTTATATTGTTATATACTTTGGTATAATTTGAAGAAATTTTCTATAAAAAAAATAACTTAGAAAATTTTAGAGTTTTTTTCCATATAATAAGACAATATTGTCATTCCCGTTCTATAATTATATTGTCATTCCCGTTGTACTTTACTACTTATCTGCTATGCGGAATGTCGATACGATGCCCAAAATATTCCACTGAGCATTTGGCATTAATTTCTTTAGATTCACAAGGGAGCAGTTGGTTTTCTCCTTATCCTCCTCTTTCAGAAAATATTCTTCTGAGCAATTATATATAACAACTGAAAAACACAAAACAAAATAAAATAAAATAAATAAAATAAAATAATAAAATTGTCTTCCATCAAATAACTCATGCACCCAAAAGGCTAGAGAGGGTGTTTCAAGAATAATACTCTTTCTGTCTCAAAAAAAAAATTGTTTATTTTTTTATTTTTGAGGTTAAATTTTGTAAATTTTGATTAATATTTAATTAAAATATACATTGATTTACAACTTGGAATAATTATCAATAGATTTCTTTTAAAAAATGCTTTCATTATAATATAATTTTATAATTTTTTCTATAACATAATTTTAAAAAACGATGGTCAAAGTGATGTATTGGAGACCCTAAAATGTCAAATAAGACACTTATTTAGGGACGAGAGGGAGTAACTTTTATCTTCAAGAGAGAATTTATCATGTCTTCCTTTCAAATATTTTGATATTTGTCTGCTATAAAATACTATATCTATTTCACTGTGTCATTTTAATTAATTTTTTTTATTTCATAATGTTTCTTATTTAATAATTTTAATGATATATCAGTGACTAATTTACTGAATTTTGTCCTTATTAATTACCTTTTTTCTCTCATTCTTTCATTGACTTTCATCGTTTCTAGTAAAACCTTAAGTCAACTTGGTATTTGTACACAAATATCATCATAAATTTGGCGTCTTGTTGGTATTCTTCACAACCTTATAACCGACAAGTATTGTGAAATGGAGTGAGAAATTTTTTAAAAAAGTAATGAAAATTTTGGTGCAAGATACGAGCGAAGTCTTTAAATTGCTTTAAATTACTAATATATAATACACATAATTATTAAAATTATCAAATTATATTTATGAATTATTACGTTGGTATATTAATCTATTGTGCAATCTAAAATTACTAATATATACTTGTCATGAATTATGATTTTTCAAAAGTCACGCAAGCCTTATAAAATTTTTCTTTACATAGTCCAAAATGTTCACACCCAAAAAGGAAAAAAAATGTCACATGTTCTTTTTTGTTTTTTATTTTTTGTATTTATTTAACTACTACCATACTCTTTCAGGCTTATAAATGAGCAAGTCCTATTATGCTCAAGTCCCATCACAGTAGATCAGATTATCAAAATATCATCAAATTTAAATTAATCACGATGATGAAGGCAATGGGTGTCAAACTTGCTGTTGTACTTCTCTTGCTTACTCTTTCAGGTCTGCTTTCTACTTAACTTTTCATTAATGCATTAAACTTTTGTTTTTAGGCTTAATTTTCATTAAATTTTAGTGTACGTCAGCCATAAATATGCACTTGTTTTCAAACCCTACTGTATCGACTTTTTACATATCTTTCTACTTTCTTGAAAATCAATTAAAAGTACGTTTGCTGATAGTTAAGATTGAGGATCTGATCTAAACTTTAAATAGTGAAATATTGGCCTCTCGAAATAACGCTAGCTAACCATAAAACTTGTATTGTCCTTAACAGATTATGGCTAGCTCATGCATCGTCGTAGAAATTTATTCTTCGTTTAATCTGAATTTAAATTCAAATTTTGTTGCAGCTCGGGCTACATATGCGGTGAAAAGAGAAACAATCATACAAGAAGTTGTAGACAATGAGGTTGAGAAAGTATTAGCTCCATTACTGTTCGAGCTGAGGACGAATATTGTTGACGATGAAGATGTCAAGCAAGCTTCTGGAGCAGTAGAGAAGAAACTCCAATGTACAGAAAGTGGTCAACGTTGCGCTCCATCTAACCCAGGCACTTGTTGCAGTGGCCGCTGTTTCCGCGCCATGTGGACCCTCTACTTATGTGCTTGATCCGCTTGCTGCCTCCGTCCCGAAATAAATGTTCCATTTCGAAATAAAACCATTGCTTACGTTTCATAGAAAATAGGTCTTTTGACCTAAAACGGACAATTATTTTTGGGACGTAGGCAGTTTACCAAATTTCCCTGTTTTCAACTCCATCTCCCAAATGAGAATTTGAATTTGAATAAATATTAATGTATGGATTAGGGGTTTATTATCCATCCTAGCTTTCTATGGTACTTGTGGTACGGTTTTCTATATTTCTTTGATAATGAGAAAAAAAAAAACGAGTTTTGTCCCTTTTTGTTTTTATTTTTATTATCATCAATTGGTTGGGTATAATCCCAGAAAATTTTTTAAAAAAGTATAAATGTACAGAGGAGGGGATTTATCCATGCTTCTCATATCAAAAAAAGAAAAAGTGTTCAAAAACATATTTAAAAATTAAAATATAGAGAGCCTTTATGATGTACTAAGTTCAAAATTAATTTAAATTTAGATATTAATAACAACAAAATGATATGTATTTTGCTACCGGACGTATTTTAAGTGTCGTTTCTTGACTTAAAACTTTATATTATCATATTTTAAAAAATAATATATATTTTTTACAATTATGAAATTATGTGTATAATACATTTACGCGGATGTGGCTAATTCGATTAGGGCATCATTTTGTTCCAGTTGACATAACCGAAAACTTTATAGTACATTATTAAATGTTACTACAAAAGATTTAGTAATTTAAAGCCTTATAACTAAACCCGACAATCGGGTCATTCGGTTTGCATTCGATTCGAGTTAATCGGCTCAACTTCGGGCCAATCCCGTTCGTATCGTGTTCGGTTTTAATCCGGGTCAACTTTGGATCTATCTCGTTCTAGTTGGATTCAAGTTCGGTTCAAGTTTATTTTAGATCGGGTTAACTTCGAGTGAAGTTAATTCGAGTCGCTTTCAATTCGAATTGGGTTAATGTCGGTTCGAGTATGGTTTCGGGTAAACTTTGGATCAAGTCAAAATCGGGTTGAGTAACTTTGGGTCGGTTTGATATCTTTCTTGTCAAAATCGATCGAGGTTACTTGTTTCGGTTGTAACTTTCTCGTCCGAACTCGGATTGATGCGATTCTTAATTCCTTAGAAAGCTTTCTACTTTTTAAATAAGTATACCAAAAATGAAAATCCAAAATAATTCCGACATGAGCCACAAATTACATAGATATACATATAGTTGTCATTTCTTTATCTTAACAAATATACAAAAAAAAAAAAAATAATCAAAACTTATATAAACATATTCTGGTTTGAATTGGGTTGGATTAGAATCAGGTCTGGTCAAACTTAGATTACTGGTCGGTTTGGGTTCAGGTCACTTGAATTTGATTTGAATCGGTTCGAGTTTGAATTGGTTCGGGTTATTTCGTGTTCGAGTCTTAATCGGTCAATTATATTTCGGGTCGGTTTGGTTTTGGTGGGGGTCATTTCGCATTGGGACTTAATCGGTTTCGCTAGATTTCAGGTTGGTTCGGTTTGGGGTTTCGAGTCAAAATCGGTAGAACTATTTCGGATGTCGATTCGAGTTGGGTTTCGGGTCATTCGGTTCGACCCGTTCAATTCAGGTTTATTTTATCGGATCTACTTATAAAATATTAATTTAAGTTAAAAAACACATTTAAGATGTGTCTTACTATAAGACAAGTATTATCATTGCCTCAATAATAACATTTAAAGACTTTAGTGATGCACTAATGGGAAAGAAGCTCTAACAAGGAAAAGGGACGGATGGAACAGAGGTGGATAATGTTCAAATCATGCAAGGGAAAAGGAGAAGCTAAAATACACAAATAAATCAAAGAAATGGATTATAATGTTTGATGATAATCATAATTAAGATGATGATTTCATTTTCAAAGAAACCCCTAAAATTTGGGAGGTAGGTAAGAAGGAAGGACCCAAGGTACTAACTAGGGGATGAACAACAAGTAATTGAGACTATTAAATTAGGCCTGAGGAGGGATAGAAAATGGAATCAATCCACAATCAAGTCAATTAAACCCTACTTTCTAGAGAAGTTCAAATTAAATTCCAGGTTTAATTCTTTGAGCTCGTCTTTTTTATGTTTTGTTAATGTTGTTATTTTTGAGTTATAGTGCCGCTATTTTAGGTATTAATTTATTTTTCCGGGTGTATTTTTAAATTGATGATGGCTCTTATATATAAATGAGGTAGTTTTAGTTTCTTTTTGGAGTGAACTGTTTGTCCGAAGAAGATTGAAAAATATAAACTATATACATGTTAATTTTACTGTATTATTTTTATTTTTTTAACTCTTTTAAACTTATTAATGATCGACTAATGGAAAAACTCTTAACCAACAAGAATTAATAATTGTTTGCTCTGCCTTCACAACATAGCAATCTCTTTCCAACTCTCCTTTGATAAATCACTAAAAAAGTGGTGGTGACGACAAAGTCAAGAGAGACACAAACCCCAAAAGGGGAAAATGAGAATAAATAAATAAATAAAAGTGACCAACAGTTAAAAAAAAATTTAAAAAAAGCTGCTTCCTTTAATTCTAAGTTGAAGAAAAACCAAGCCAAGTTTCTATCCTATTCCCTATATATTCTCTCCTCTTTTCCACACTCTCTCTCTCTCTCTCACATGCAGAATAATAAGGTAAGACTTCCTGATTAAATAGCCTCTTTTGTCATTTTTTTTTCCATAAATTCAAAAACTATTTTTTAGATAATGAAAATATTAGCATATATTAATTCCTTTTTTTCTCTTTTTTTCTGTAAAAAAGTTTTGGTTCTAACATATATAGATCATCCTTCAATTCTTGGTTCAAAATTTCCAACAATGTCGTTTCCTCCAGTTCAACTACAAATTCAGGATCACTATGTAAGTCATCTATCCACCTCTTTTTTTAATTTTTTTATTTATAATGGAGGAAGCTCGAGATTAAGGCTGATTAACAACTTGTTCATCTAAATTTTAGATGGGTATGGGCTAAGTTGGTCTACACTCATTTAGCCACCATCACAACGTGCTTGATAATTAGGAAAGACATATAAAATAATATCTCCGAACTTATTAATGAGATCTTAATTTAAACGTTAAATATATTATATTTTAGATTTGCTCATATGATAAAAGATAAAATGGAGCTAATATATTGAAGTGGGCAGGTGGTGATTGACAATGGAATAATTCAAATGACGATATCAAATCCAGATGGGATCGTCACAAAGATTACGTACAACGGAATTGAGAATTTGCTTGAAGAAAGGAATACTGAAGACAATCGAGGGTACCCAAGTTTGCTTTCTACACCCCCTCCAAAAAAAAAAAAAAAATAAGAGTTCTTGGATTAATCCCTATATATTGATATTACATATGTTATAGGAAAAATATAATTCGATATTTGTATGCAGGTATTGGGACCTCAATTGGAGTGAAGTTGGAACCCCTGGTACCACCGGATTTTATGATAGGTATTATTTCGTATCTTTAACGTATATATTATATGTAGTGATGACGGATGAATTAACTTAAATTATGTTAATTTATGACGGTTTTACCATTAAGTTGAGTTACTTTAACTCCAGGGTGAAATGTGTTAAGTTTGTGACGAAGTTAGTAAAATTAATGAGTCCTTAGTTTTGTATTTTTAATTTGAGATAAAGAATTAGTAAGAATGAAAATAATGGAGAGTTCATGAGCTAAATTGCTTTGGCTAGCCAAGTTGGGTGATGTGAATTCAAGCTAGTATGATTGGATTTGACTCCATCAAAGGCTTAGTGAAGTATGTGGATTTTTCTTTTTTTGTGGGGTGGGGTCTAAGATCCCATATCAAAAACTTTTGCTGATTTAGGGAATTTGCAAAACCTTCTCATGCAGGATCAAAGGAACGAGCTTCAAAGTTATAGTAGAAGATGAAGAAATGGTAGAAGTGTCCTTCACAAGGACATGGGATCCATCCCTTAAGGGCAAACTTGTGCCCTTAAACATTGATAAAAGGTAACTTAGCTTGGCTCCCGAGTGTGCAGTCAGGAAATACAACTCTCTTTTACTTGGGAGATTTGTGAGGAACCAATGAGTTTCAATTCATTGGGTGCTTAGTTATTTTGCGAGCTAAACATTTGCTAGATCGACTTGATCCAGTTTGTGTCCCACTGAATCCACATAATCCTTCTTGACAAGCCTTGGATGGGCTCAAGAGGGATGGGAAAACTATATTTTCTTAAAATCTCCTGCGCCTTTTTATGATTACTAATTATTTTTAAAAACTGTCTGATAATATTGAGCCTGACGGGTTTGTGTAGGTTCATAGTGCTCCGGGGTTGTTCAGGGTTCTACTGTTATGGCATTTACGAGAAACTGAAGGATTGGCCTGGCTTCAATCTTCCTCAAACTAGAATTGTTTTCAAGCTCAGCAAAGACTTGTATGGTCTTTTTCTTTCTACTATTTCTATCTGCAATTTTGGACAGATCAAGATACAATTAGGATCGAACTAGGAACATTGGGTCTAGAAAGATGACCATACCGTGATGTAATCTTGGTGAACAGGTTTAACTACATGGTTGTAGCAGATAACAGGCAAAGGAAAATGCCTCTTCCGGATGACAGAGAACCCGATAGATGCCAAGTCTTGGACCTCCCTGAAGCCGTCTTGCTTACTAATCCGGTTGAGGAAGAATTCAAAGGAGAGGTAGTTTGCATATTTATAAACATATGTATTTCTGTTTTGTTTTTCTTGGGGTAGGATGATTAAGTATTGACCTAGCTATACATTTGTGGAACAAGGTGGATGACAAATACGAGTACTCATGCGAGGACAAGGACCTGCAAGTGCACGGTTGGATATGCACGGATGCCCTCACCGGATTCTGGCAAATCACTCCTAGTGATGAGTTCCGAACTGGTGGCCCCCTCAAGCAGAACCTCACCTCTCATGTCGGCCCTGTCAACCTCGCTGTAATAGACCCTTTTCTCTGTTTTTTATCCCCCACTGCCATATCCAACTCATACTGATTGGACTAGACTGCCCACTCGAGAATAAGGAAAACAGAAACAACTTAGTTGAATACGTATTAGTGCTCAATGCAGACTCTTAATTACCTACTCATGCCAGAACTTCATAACCAAGTCGAGTTAACATAGGTTCGGTTCAAACAATATACTAAATATATTGTGTACTGCATGGATGTGATGATGAATATGAGGGATTTCAACTTCAGATGTTCATGAGTGCCCATTATGCTGGGGAAGACATGGTGGCTAAATTTGCAGATGAGGAGCCATGGAAAAGGGTATTCGGTCCGGTTTTCATGTACGTCAATTCTGCTCCTGAAGAAGTGGATTGGCATTGGTTATGGGAGGATGCTAAGGAACAGGTTCATTAAATTTATTTGCAATAAATTTCACAAAAATTTCTTCCTGTATCGGGTTCTCAAAACTTATGAACAAGGATCTGCTAATCATGAATTGGATGTAACACAAGAAAGTAATTTGCAGATGTTGGTGGAAACAGAAACTTGGCCCTATTCATTTCCAGCTTCAGAGGATTATCTAAAATCTGATCAACGAGGCATTCTCATTGGCAGATTGATGGTCTATGACAAGTCAGTGTTCCATTTTACCGACACATAAGATCAAAGACAAAATGATCCAACTCAAACCACCTGTTTTCTAAGACTAGTTTGACGAGTTACTTATGATGCTTTAAAATTGCTTTTTGATCTCAAGGGTTCTCTCATACTTCAAAACTATGCAGGTACTACAATGACAGTCCAATTCCAGCTTGTGGTTCATATGTAATTTTGGCTTCCCCAAATGATGCCAAATCTTGGCAACTTCAAGGCAAGGTGATTACCAGTTCAGCTAAATCTTATGTTATATCCAAATCTAGCAAACTAGTCCATATCCAATTGCTGAACCGAAATAAGTTGGACTCATACCAGACCCAAAACTTGAAGTAGAGCTCACCCGTCCAACATTGATCTGACCCAAATTGATTTGAACCAAATTTTAATATCTTTGCACAGTTAACTTTGTAAGATAAGTTCATTGGAACAACCATCAACATACTACTCGACCCAAAAATGATAGTAAATTAATTAACATGCGACAATCAATTGCACTGAATTGTTTAGGGCTTAATAAATCAAGGTTTCCCAAATGATGATATCGTTCAACTGTATTATGTACATATTGCCAGGGTTACCAGTTCTGGACAGAGACGGATGAGGATGGTTACTTCGTCATCAACAATATACGAGCTGGTGACTACAACCTTTACGCATCAGTCCCTGGCTTCATAGGAGACTACATATGCGACAATGTCATCTCTATCACCCCAGGTCATTAGTGCTCTGCTCTTTCTTTTTGGCATATAGCTCTATTGTTGCCTCTCATCATTGGCTTTGCCTGATAGAACTTGTGTACAAGATTATCTATAAAATCAGATGAAATGGATGCAACCAATAACAGTAAGCTCTTCAGCTATACATCTTTGTTAATAAAGAGGTGAAAAGTCACAGGTTGCGAGATGAAAATAGAGGACCTTGTATATGAACCTCCAAGAGATGGACCGACATTGTGGGAGATAGGCATACCTGATCGGACGGCTGGAGAATTCTACATCCCTGATCCTAATCCCAAATATGTCAATAAACTGTATCTCAACCACCCAGATAGGTAAGTAATCAAAATTCATAATTTGGATTTTTTTTTCTTGTCCTGGTTTCTCTTCTGGTTTATTAGGTGATCAAAGGTAAGATTTGTTACATTTAACAGGTTTAGGCAGTATGGTCTCTGGGAAAGATATGCCGAAATGTATCCTGACGAAGATTTGGTTTATACAGTTGGTGTTTGTGATTATCGAAAAGATTGGTTCTTTGCCCAAGTTACTAGGTAAGCGATGCTTCATACTTTCATTGGACTCATCTGAATGATTCTCAGCTGGCCTCTTTCTCTCGATTGTGTGACGAGTAAAACCAGTCTACTTTGTAGTTGTAGAGATAAACCTGAGTATACGTATGACCACTCAAACGTAGCTTCGGTGCAAGTAGTGACTTGATTTGAATTGACAAAAGTTGTGAGGCTTAAGAGAGACATTATTTAATTACGCTAGAAACCCGATGAAAAAGTGTTCAGTCTCATAGAAGTAGCTCGTGAGATAGTTACATTTCAAGAATTAGAATACAGACTAATTAACAAAACATAAGCCGATCTCTGCCCACCTTGGCTCTGGCCAAGTGCCTGAAGATTAAAACTAGGCTCGGTTTGGACCAATCAATGTATATGATTCACCATTCAGTAAAAACTAGCGGTAAACCAAACCGAGAAGTTAAACTTTACAGGAAGAAAGACGGTACCTACCAAGGAACAACATGGCAAATCAAGTTTAAACTCGACAATGTAAACCAAAACGGAGTCTACAAACTTCGCTTGGCACTCGCAACTGCATATCTTGCAGAATTACAGGTGACATATCTACCAGTCTATGTATCCACCAAAATAGTGTTTTCGAACTTAAAGCCAAAGATGCTCATATATATTTCAATTAACAAAATGTTATGTAGGTTCGAGTAAACGATCCAACAACAAATCCTCCAATATTTACGACAGGACTGATAGGGAAAGACAATGCAATAGCAAGGCATGGAATTCACGGGCTCTACAGGCTCTATACCGCTGATATCCCGGGCGCTAAGCTTCTCACAGGAGACAACACAATCTTCTTGACTCAAGCAATGGGTGGCACCCCTTTAGTCGGAATCATGTATGACTACATTCGCCTCGAAGCTCCTCCAGATTCTAACAGAAATTGAATTTAGTTAATTTCAAGATAATAATTTTTATAATGTCACAAGAAGTTTGCTAATGATTCGACGAGATCTCATGATGTTTAATTTGTATTATAGAATGTGTATATGCGAACCTACTTGTAAGTTACAGAAGAAATGAATAGAAATTACTGTATTTGCCTGTCGTATATATACTTTTTATTTGTTCAAGAAAAAGAAATGCACCGTCGTTATTAGACATAACAAAGTTTTCAGGGACTCCAATTTTGGTGAGAATTGTCGAATAATCATTGGTAAATTTTCATATATGTATTTTTTTATAACTATGATAGGAAAAGGAAAACTAAGCTGCAAATCATAAGAATACCTATATTGCAACTTAAAAGGGATTTAGCACCATATAGAACTGGAATATGAATCATTTGGTTCTATTTCGGATCAAGTAACTTAAGATAAAGTCGGTTTTGATTTCAGGTTGACTTTGGACAATTCGATATTTAGTTTTATTAGATATAATTATGGAAATGATTTTATTCTTGTATTATTCCTTGCCATTAGTTTAGGATATTGTAAATATCCTTCCCTTGATTTTAGCCTAAATTATCTCTTGTACTTTGTATAAGTATGATTGTATCATCATCAATGAAGGCAAGCAAATACATTCTATCATGGTATCGAGCCCTAACGATCCTCGCTTAGCCTCCCCCTCCCCTCCGAGTCTCCCTCTCCCTCACGGCAGCACACCTCACGGCGTCCCTCTCCCCCTTCGGCCTCACCCTATCTTGTAACCTTCCATGGCTCCTCCTTCCTTTCACCACTGCTCTTGCTTGTCAATAACATCAAAAATTTCATCCCCATTACTCTTGAAATTGAAAAAGTGCAATACTTTTCTTGGGCCGAATTATTCAAGATTCACTCGTCGAGTCTACCAAGTCCTTGATTATATCCTTCCCAACCACACCACCACCGATACTACCTCTTCCCTGGACTCGACTCTACCGAATCCGACGTCGTTGATCCCACTCTATGGTCCCGCCGTGAAGCCATTGTTCTTCAATGGATTTATGGCACCATATCTCATGATCTCCTCACCACTATCATTGAACCCAACTCTCTCTGCTCGCAACGCCTGGGACCGCTTAGCCAATATTTTCCAAGACAACAAGTCTTCCCGAGCCCTCTACTTGGAAAACCAATTTTATCAAGTTCGTCTTGATAATTTTTCCAATGTCTCTACTTACTGTCGGGAGTTAAAAATGATTGCCGACCAACTCTCCAATGTTGATGTTCCGGTTTCTCAACAACGACTCGTCCTCCAACTCATTGCGGGATTGGATGAAAATTATGATAATATTGCAACTCTTCTTCAACAAACCACTCCCTTTCCCACCTTCTATGAAGCCCGCTCCCGTCTCATTCTTGAAGAAACCCGCAAGGCCAAACAACTTGCTGCCCTCAACTCTTCCACCACCGCTTTCATCGCTACTCCAACTGCCCCACATACCTCCCCTCCTCCGGATTCAGCCTCTTCTCATCGGCCTTCTCCCCGCCAAAATTACCGTGGTCGTGGCCGCGGCGGCCGTGGCCGTGGCAGGGGTCGTGGCGCCTCCCAGCAGCCGCAGCGGCACCAGCGAGTCCTCGCCTCTCCCTTCCGCCAATTTCTATTCCAACCGGGCGTGGGCACCGCATGCCCAATGGCTCGCTCCTCCCTCTTGGGCCGCTCGGGCTACGTGGACTGCTCCTCCCTGCCCATACCCCACTGCCCCACTCCCGCGGCCTGTCTCCAATCACGCCGGTATTTTGGGCCGATCTCCACAAGTCCATGTTGCTCAAACTCCTACCGATATCGACGCCGCCATGCACACCATGAGTCTCGCTGTTCCGGATCACAATTGGTACATGGATACCGGTGCAACTTCACATATGACGGCCTCCCCAGGTACTCTCTCGTCTTATTTAAATACGAGCAAAAATCATAATATCATTGTTGGTAATGGCTCTTCTATTCTGTTCGTGGTTTAGGTCAAGCATACCTTTCCTACCCTCATCCTCCACTAGCCTTAAACCATGTCCTTTATGCTCCTAATCTCATAAAAAATTTGATCTCACGTGCGTCGATTTACTACCGACAATAATGTGTACTGTTGAATTTGATCCTCTTGGTTTTACGTGAAGGACCTTCTAATGGGGACACTCCTTATGAGATGTGACGATGCACGGGGACCTATACTCTCTTCCGCCTTCTTCAACAAATGCTTCTTCCGCCTCATCATCCTTTGCTTGCTATTTCTCCTTCTATTTGGCATAATCGTTTAGGTCATCCGGGAGCACATGTGTTAAACTCCCTTCGCAATACTAATTCTATCGATTGCAAATACTTCCCCCTTCACCTATTTGTCAATCGTGTGTTTTTGGTAAATAAATAAAATTGCCTTTTTCCCCCTCTTTCAATTTTATGTCCCTACCCTTTGATATTATTCATAGTGACTTGTGGACATCTCCTATTTTAAGTTACGCAGGTCATAAATATTATCTCGCTATTGTTGGATGACTATAGGAAATTTCTTTGGACTTTTCCTATTGGCCATAAATCTCAAGTCTTTTCTACCTTTCGAAATTCAGTTCTTTTGTCTCTACTCAATTTCATGCCAAAATAAAAAGTTTTCAATGTGATAATGGTCATGCCAAAGGATGCCTTATCCGACCCGAATTGGAAATGGGCTATGGCCGACGAATTTGATGCTCTTTATGGCCGACGAATTTGATGCTCTTATTAAAAATAAGACATGGGAGTTAGTACCTCGTCCTTCTAATGTGAATGTCATTCGGTCTATGTGGATTTTTAGGCATAAAAAGAATTCCGATGGTTCTTTTGAGCGGCACTAAGCCCGTCTTGTTGGTGATGGCAGGTCACGAGAAATTGGTGTTGATTGCATTGAGACTTTTAGCCCCGTCGTCAAACCTGCCACTATCGGGACAGTTCTTAGCATTGCTCTCTCCAAATCTTGGTTCATTCATCGGTTGGATGTCAAGAATGCTTTTTGCATGGGAATCTCGGTGAAACTGTCTACATGCATCAACCACTTGGCTTTCGTGACTCCGCTATCCCGATCATGTCCGCCTACTTCGGAAGTCATTATATGGTCTCAAGCAAGCTCCACGAGCACTGGTATCGGCGTTTTGCGGATTACGTCGCTAAGATTGGCTTTAACCATAGTCGGTCCGATCATTCCCTCTTTATCTATCGGAAAGGCTCCGACTTGGCTTATATACTTCTATATGTAGACGACATCATTCTTACTACGTCCTCTCGATCGTCTTCGCCGAGTGCATTATGGCCCTTCTTAGTTCCGAGTTTGCCATGAAAGATTTGGGTCCGTTAAGTTATTTTTTGGGCATTCTTTGTCACTCCACATGCCTCTGGTCTCTTCTCGAGCCAACAGCGGTATGCCAAGGACATTCTCCACCGTGCGGGCATGACCTCCTACAAACCTGCTCCTACACTGTTGATACCAAAGGCAAACTCCCGCTTCGTTGATTCCCCTACTCGGATCCTAAGCTGTACCGCAGTCTTGCCGGTGCCCTTCGATACCTCACATTTACACGACCCGACATCTCTTATGATGTGCAACAGGTTTGTCTTCACATGCACAATCCCATGCAAGCTCATATGGCTTCACCGAAACGCATCCTACGGTACCTTCAGGGCACTCTTACTTTTGGCCTTCACCTATATCGCTCCTCTATATCGGATCTTCGTTCATACACCGATGCTGATTGGGGTGGATGTCCTGATACTCGTCGTTCGACATCCGGCTATTGTGTATTTTTGGGTGACAATCTCATCTCATGGTCATCCAAGCGCCAAACTACTCTGTCCGGATCCAGTGCGAAGTCTGAATATCGTGGTGTTGCTAATGTGGTTGCCAAATCCTACGGCTCCGTAATCTCCTTCTTGAGCTTCATTGTCCCATTCCTAAAGCTACTCTCGTCTATTGTGACAATATCGATGCCATATACCTTTACGGTAATCTCGTTCAACATCAACGCACTAAACACATTGAAATGGACATACACTTTGTTCGGGAAAAAGTAGCATGTGGTCGGGTTCGGGTTCTCCATGTCCCCTCTCGTTATCAAATTGCGGATATCTTTACCAAAGGCCTTCCACGTGTTTTATTTACGGATTTCGGGGACGAGTCTCGGAGTTCGGCAACCTCCCGCTTCCACTCTGCGGGGTGTATTAGATATAATTATGGAATTGATTTTATTCTTGTATTATTCCTTGCCATTAGTTTAGGATATTGTAAATATCCTTCCCTTGATTTTAGCCTAAATTATCTCTTGTACTTTGTATAAGTATGATTGTATCATCATCAATGAAGGCAAGCAATTACATTCTATCGAGTTCGATAAACTAGTCTTAGAAAGAAAAAGAAATTTAATGAAAAATGTTTAGGTGGGATTCGGTTCGATTCTGGTCATTTTCGTTTTCAAATCAATTTCGGGTTAACTACTTTAGATGTCGGTTCGGGTATGAACTCATGTCATTCGATTTAGGTCATTCAAGTCGGATCACTTTTGTTTGGCATAGTTAGTGCACCAAGAAAGAAGTAGTCCTTGCAACAAGAAAAAAGAAAGTAGAATTCCAATTCAAGTTTCATCTTTGTTTGTGAATTTGCAGGAAGCGAACAAGCTTTATAGTGAGCTTGGTTACCTTGAATGTTAGGTTTTCATTAGGTCTAATCCGATCTCTGTGTTCCCCCTTCGCTTGTAGGCCACGGGGTTCACCTTATGCAATGATACATTGCATGGATAACTTAACTTATCCTAGAAAACAGAGAAAAACTAATGACAAATAGGTTGATTAGCTGACATTGCAATATTAACCAAAGAGTATACATGAAATTCAAAAATTAATTGGTCACATGGGTGGGCCTATAATAACCGCCCCTCAAATAGTCTTTTCCAATTATTCTAAATAAATTATAAGAAAATACTACAAACTGCTTAAAAGACAATTACAAAAGCCACCTATTTTAATGACCATTTACTAGTATTATGTATATATAAGAGGATAAATTTACGATGATCCTAGATAATCTTAGTATGCTAGATATCTAACAAGTAACAACCACCAAATTAATCAAAAGGGCATCTTTAATTCTTTATATGGAAAGGGGGAGGGTCCTTGAGCCTAGCATTAGGTGTAGTAAAGGGTCACATTCAGTAGAGCATGCAAATGTCTGAATTGTACAAATATTTATATTTTTTGTCCAAAACTCGAACACTTTATGCAAAAGGGAACCATAGTAGCTTTCCCAAACTAATATAGTGAAGATCACGAACTTCAAATCTATTGCTATTATTATTATACAATTCAAATCAAATCAAAGCCGCAAATTAATAAAACAGAGCTTTTAGTGGAAAAACAGAGTCTTGAATTGCAATGCAAGTTCATCCATCAGAACAGAAACTACCAACAAAAAAAAAAAAAAAAACTGAAGACCACAATTTGGGAATTAGATGATGCTTTAATTCTAGTTCAAGACTGAGTAAAGGCAGGAGGAGGTCCTCAACCTAAGCAGCCCCAGATTCTCTCCACCTATAAATATGAAATACGAATCGCTAATCATCATCATCATCATTATCGTTGTACTTAATATATAAGATTCTCTTTATTTCGAAGATTTTGCCGCCCGTTTTTCTCTGTTTTGTGACGGTTTTACTGTCTAAATGTCGTTTTCTGTCGCGGGCGCAATGTCGAAAGGGAAAACGTGGATGTGGGGGTGCTGTGGGGGTGGCGGCGGGAGTTCTGACCCACCGAACACCGGAGGGGATGTTCACCTTCAAATTCTGGATCGCTATGTAAGTTCCCTCTTGATTCCCATTTCCCCACCTATCAACTTCATTGCTAAGTGTCTCATTACAGAGTTCGTTCCGCCCTGCTTAGCCCAGAATTTATCAGCTGTACTATGATACACGAATGTGGTATATTACTGTCGTATAGGGACTGAGAGATGATCTAAATCCCGGCATGCCCTGTTAATCAAGTTTGTACAGTTAGGTCTTATCCTCCATTGTAGGAGTAGTCTCGCACTATGTAATTCTGACATAATCAGTTCTTTTTGTTTGTACGAATGAGGGGGGTGGGGGAGTTGTAAACCAACAGTTCCGTTTAGTTTATTTAAGTCTTTGTAGGGATTTTTATTAAGGGGTTTCTCTTGTTACAGGTTGTATTGGACAATGGCATCGTAAAATTGACGCTGTCGAAGCCAGGAGGAATTGTCACGGGAATTGCATACAATGGCATTGACAATTTGCTTGAAGTTCGAAATTCTGAAGACAATAGGGGTGCCCTACATATCTTCCTCAATTTACATACTATTGCAGTTTCATGAATATCCCGTTTAATGTTCTTAAAGGAAATTGAGGCTCTCGCTCTCAAATATGCATACATTCAACGAAAACTCGACAAGCTACTCACAATTGAGCTGTTTTCAAATCGTTTAATCCCCACTCATTTGATAAGCTAAATTGAACAATGCTTGTATTTGCAGGTATTGGGATCTTGTTTGGAATGATCCAAGCACACCAGGGGCATTTGATGTGTTAGTAACTCTCACCATTCTCGATCTTTTCGTGTTTTTGAACCAAAAAATCTATAAGCAATATCAAATGCGTAACATCATAAAATTCAATGAAACAACGGTTCTGGAAATCCATACTAAAAAAGTTTGTCAAACAGATGAAATAAACAACGCCAACATGATCAATGTACTTCATCATGAAGATTTAACATTTCGAGTTTCATAACTTGTTGGTTTGTTAATATGATGCAGGATAAAAGGAACAAAATTTGAGGTGATAGTGGAAAATGAGGATCAAGTGGAGGTATCCTTCACTAGACAATGGGATATATCCCTCAAAGGCAAGCAAGTTGTCCCCTTGAACATTGATAAGAGGTAAACATTACTTCAATCTGAGAACTCATCGAATTCACCAAAGTTAGCCTATTCTTTTCAATTAACTCTCTAACTATTTAGTTTTCTCCA
This sequence comes from Talinum fruticosum, assembly GCA_021018815.1. Lineage (NCBI taxonomy): Eukaryota > Viridiplantae > Streptophyta > Magnoliopsida > Caryophyllales > Talinaceae > Talinum > Talinum fruticosum. The sequence goes on from JAITYX010000019.1 coordinate 547,898, forward strand.
CTTCTTTTTTCCCATTCCTTTCAATTTCTTCCATTTTCACTTATTTTCTATCAGTTTTAATCCTCTTCCAGTTACTTTTGTGTCATCCAATTCGTCACATTTTTTAGCTGAACTAAATTACACCCAATGACTCTTTTCCGATCCAAAAGAACATGTGCCCTAAATATTTCATTACTTGGACCTAGACCCATTGAGGCATTTCATTCTTTGATTCATTGAGGTATTGATGTTGATAATGCAGGTTTATTGTGCTCCGAGGCTCTTCTGGTTTCTACACATATGCAATCTATGAGCACTTGGAGGGCTGGCCTACTTTCAGCATTGGCGAAACTCGGGTTGCCTTCAAACTCAATAAACAACTGTAAGATCAAACTAACCATCTTTGGAATGCTATAACCATCACTTTATTACAACAAACCATGTACCTTAGTGTAAATGGACATAAAGTGTAACATACGACACAAGTCCGGTTTTATTCAGAGTCAAGTCAAATTGTAGTATAGATAATAGATCGATATCAGAGAAACACACAATAATACAACTCAACTCATGATGGATGATAATGATGTGTTTGATTGGTTATGCCGAGTTGGATTAGATTAGCCTACTCGTTTGGCCACCATTCCAATTATGGTTCGATATGCTTATGAATTTCGATATTAGGTTTCATTACATGGCAATAGCAGATGATAGGCAAAGGGAAATGCCGTTACCGGATGACCGGATGCCAGGAAGATGCCAAGTTCTGGCCTACCCTGAGGCTGTTCTACTCACCAACCCTGTGGAACAGAACCTCAAAGGAGAGGTACTTTTAGTTCCCTTTCTTTACATAATCAGTAGTCTTTCTACAAAATGATGATAATTAATCAATTAATTATATGTACATTGTTTGTTTTAAGCAATGAAAGGTGTTTTTGCATATGTGTAGGTGGATGACAAGTACCAGTACTCATGTGATAACAAAGACATCCTTGTCCATGGCTGGATTAGCCCTGAGCAGGCTACTGGATTTTGGCAGATCACTCCTAGCTTCGAGTACCGAACTGGCGGGCCTGTCAAACAGAACCTTACATCTCATGTCGGCCCCACCTCCCTTTCGGTAAGTCAAGTGAATGATACGGTAGGCCTACCAAAACTGGCAACCTATCCTTAGTTGAAAAAACTTGACGATTATTTTTATATCTGAATAAGGCAAAATGTCGATCCAAACTTGAGAGTACTTACCCAAATTGGCATCGACTTGATGATGGCATGACCCAAAAAGGACTATTGTTGAAACTAGTTTGGTTTCGGTTTATAATGTGTAACTTGTAGTGATAATAGTTATGGTAATAAACATAACAGATTAAACCAATATAGGCACAGGAGATCGACTATCCACCAGAACGTGAGTAAATCTAACCCGATTTAGAACATTGGACTTGAAATTACTCGGCCATGAAATATATTGAGTCTAACATGACATAAACCGGTACTGGCCCAAGTAGTAGTTTATCGGGTTCATTGGACATGTGGGGAAATGATATAACAGTTATATATTTCATCGTAATTTAGCCAGAAACTGATGCAGATTTTGGTTGATTTCAGGTCTTTCTTAGTGCCCATTATGCAGGGGATCCTCTGGTGGCAAAATTTGATGAAGGAGAGCCCTGGAAGAAGGTGTTTGGCCCTGTTTTCATTTACTGCAACTCTTTGCCTAAAGAAGATGATTGGCATTTGCTTTGGGAAGATGCTAAGCAACAGGTACTAAAAACCCTTACTGCCTCTATCTTGACTGTCAAGATTATAAATGGGGTGGGAGGAAATTTTCTCGAATTTATTTTAAAAGTTTTCTGAATAAATTTTCGTCGAATTTTGATTTGTTTAGATGATGGTAGAGACTGAAAACTGGCCTTATGACTTCCCGGCATCGGAAGATTTTCCAACCTCCGATCAACGGGGCAATGTCAGTGGCAGATTACTAGTCCTGGATAGGTAAATTAATTTCAAGACATTAAACATCTAATTTTGGTTAAATTTGCCTTTGAATTATGTACAAATATTAATTCTCCTGTCTAAACTTTGTTTAGTTATCTTAGTGATTATTACATACCAGCTGATGGAGCACATGTGGGATTAGCCTTACCAGGAGAGGCTGGTTCATGGCAAACAGAATGCAAGGTAATACTTAATCCATTTCAAAATAGTTGTCTGAACAGAATGCAAGGTAATAACTTGAGTTCGGGTCATATCCGATTTGTTTTGCTACATCTGACATGTTTGTTTAAAAAAATTACAATCAATTTCCACACTTATAAATCCCCTTTTCCGTCAATATTTACAGGGCTATCAGTTCTGGACAAAGGCAGATGAAGAAGGGTATTTTTCAATATCCGGCATTCGAGAAGGGGACTACAATCTCTATGCTTGGGTTCCAGGCTATATAGGAGATTATAAATGTGATCTTGGCATTACCATAACCGCAGGTTATAAATCATATGTTTTTAGCCTTTTTTCCTGACCATATGTATTTTAGTCATCACACATTAATTTCAGAACTTAATGTTTCTATTATGGGTTTGAAAACCAGGATGTGATGTTCAAATGGGAGAGTTGGCGTATGAGCCACCAAGAGATGGGCCTACCTTGTGGGAAATTGGAGTCCCTGATCGAACGGCTTCAGAATTCTACACACCTGATCCCGATCCTAAGTTTGTTAATAGACTCTATGTCGATCATCCTGATAGGTAAGCTACCTCGTAAACTTATCACACCCTGTCATCTAATTTGAACAACTCGGGGCCAGAAATAGTGAACCCCACAACTTGACCGTACCTAAACCTAAAATGGCTCAATCTGACTTCGGGGATCAACTCATACATGATGCCATTGGAACTAAACCCAACCTGAATCCAAACCGGTTCAGTGAGCTATATATTTACTTTATCCGACTAAAGCAAGCACCAGGGTACATGACATTGATTCTAAAACTTTAGTTTTGAGGTTATTATATATTTACTGACAGAGGTTATACACTTATGTTAATCATCATGCCAGGTTCAGACAATATGGACTGTGGGAAAAATATTCAGAGTTGTATCCTAATGAAGATCTTGTTTACACAATCGGTGTTAGTGACTATCGAAAGGATTGGTTCTTTGCTCACGTTCCTAGGTACTCTTATGTTTTTATTTCTACTTCTTGAAATGCCCGGCTGATCTAGCTACAGCTAGAACTATTTACGTAAGCAGAGCGAACCATAAGCCAAATTCAGGTGGGGATGACACTTCTTGGCATGGACTGCCAAATCGAGCAAGCTTGGCGGGTCAGAGGTTTTATGTAGCACTAGACTAGTATGGCTGACCGGCCATGACCTAACCCGACCTAGTCCTATATGTATTTTCATTTTTCAGATTTCCGTTTGCCATAACTTCAAAAAAGGGGGATAGCTCTTACCTCCTTAGTAACAAAACCAAACATATTTTGTCACCCAGGAGAAAAGACAATGGATATGTAGGAACAACATGGAAAATCAAATTCAACCTCGACGAGGTAGACCAAAAGGGCACCTACAAGCTCCGCTTGGCACTGGCATCTGCAAGTCTTGCTGAAGTACAGGTATACAATCAATCATAAAGGTCTTTCAAATTCTTCAGTCAATATATGTTATGGATCATTTCTGCATCCGAATATTAATTCAAAATCTATGTCTAATACAGATACGAGTGAACGATCCAAATTCAAACCGACCCTTATTTACAACCGGTCTAATAGGGAGGGATAACGCAGTAGCAAGGCATGGAATTCACGGCTTGTACTGGCTCTATAATGTGGATGTACTTGGGTCGAGACTAATACAAGGGGAAAACACCATTTACTTGACTCAACCAAGGAGCCAAAGCCCTTTCCAGGAGATTATGTATGACTACATACGCCTCGAAGCCCCTCCTACTCCAAGTGCAAATTAACCAGAAATTTAATTATTTTTCTTAATCTTCCTCCCATAATTAACTTCATATTGTTTCTAGTCATACGGCTTGGTTATGTTTGATGTGTGTATGTCCTGCATATTCTTGTATTTGATTTGATCGATTAATTGATGATGTATGAAGAAGTGAGATACAAATTCTTATATAAGACCATCTCACATAAGAGTTATTGTTAGACAAACTTCATTAAAGGTAACCTTTTGAAGATTTTAATATGACTAATAAATTATAATATAGTGACTTCTTAGTTCGAGTGTGACTAATAATTCATGAAAAGTTGACTTTTATTAGAGTCACCCCTAAATAAATTATCATTCACCTTTATGTATTTAAAATCACTATAAAACTTTCCGTTTCAGTGTGACTTTTACGTGAGATAGTCTCACACAAGACCTACTAAAAGTGGGATAATATGTTCATTGTTGATTATTATACGTTTGTATCATCACATCTTAATTTCCTATTATGGCAAAATGTAAAGATATATATGTTCATCATCGGATGCTAAATTTTCCAAGAAAATCTTAAATTTTATTAAACTCTTTTGCGCATATGAGGCATAGTGTTGATTAAAATTATAGTTATTGCATAATTAAAAATAAATATTTATATTATCGAGGCTAATCATGAAAGAGGGTTTTGTACATTAGATTATGATATATTCTTATCTTCTTTGTCTTTTCTTTGTTTAACCTATTGAGTTTATGATATCATGCAAAAAGTTGCTGCTCCCTCCATCCCTTAAAGATTTTCCTAAATACCAAATTTTTTAATTTTGAATTAGCCTTCACGAAAACTCATTAAATACAATTTTAATTAATTATCTTTTATTATTTTTACTAGCCAATCATCTATCGGTAGAAAAATAAGATTTTTTAAAATACGCGTTTTTTTATATTTAGGAAGAATGGAACAGAGGGAGTACTTAGTAAGTTTTTGAGTCATTCATACCCCTAACAACCGGTTCCAGCAATTGATTAATTTCTGAAGAATCTTGACAAAATGCAAGGTTGGTTATAACTATTCCTTGAACAAATGAAAGAGTCCAAAGTCGTCATAAACTTAGTGTCACAGAGTTGCTTATTGCAATCCTTTTTAAGTCGCAAATTAACCTGTTGTGCTCACCAAACCTAGCTAACATATTATTTCAACAACTAAATTTAGATGCAATAATAGTTGCTTATTTTGAATTTACATCGCTTTATATTTAACTTCATGGATTAGGTCACGTCATATCCGAATCAAATTTAGGTATAGTATCAATACATTAGTCTAACATAAATTTGTCATGAATTATAAACAATAACATTGACCAATGAAATTATAAGTCAAATCATATTAGTTATCACCATATCTTAATTTTAAATAGACCACATGGTTTAAAGCTTATCTTTAAACGTGAATTAATTTTATCGAGTCTACTATAAATCTAACAATATAAAAGGACGGAAAAAAAGGGACGGTAAAATAAAGTTGAAAGAGAGTGACATTCTACCTGCTATTGGCATGTTCATGGGGTCTAGCTCAATTCCCAAGTATGGATGGTATAACAGAAGGTCATATGATATGATATTAATTGGCCAAGTCTTTTGCTTGAGTCTTCAATTTGTCCAACCATTGCCTATAATATGCATAGTTTCCAACTTAGATTGTCGTGTTGGTTATAGTCATTTTCAACTAACAAGCCAACTCCACATCCAACTTCATGTACTCTTCCCCCTTTTTTTCTCTTGGTCCCCATATTCCTATTAACAATTTTCCTAGGCCTAGTTATGGGTTAGCCATAAAATTTTGAGACCTTGTGGCAGCAGTTCACATGAACCTAACAATGCAACTTTAGTTATTGCCTGAGTAGAAGATCAAATTATCTCCTTAAATGGGTCGATTCCGGCTGGCCCGCCTCCTAAACAGAGTTATTTATGTTTTTTTTAAAAAGGTAAATGAAATAATTAACCGATAACCATTTTCGCAATGATTCTACCTAAACTGTCCTCCATTAGAATGGAGAGAAAATAAGAAGGAAAAGACAACCAAGTTATGAAAGAAGAAATACAAATGCCAAACTTGGTTACCCAATCTACGACCCAATTCCTTCTCGAAACGTTTGTTGGATGAAAACTTGGTCGTAGTTTCTAAAATAACATCGTGTACCTTGAATAAAAGTATGGATCTCCCAAGGAACTTGTATCTAACCTTTTATCGCTTTAATGACGACTTAATTATCCCTTTCAAGGACAATTGAGCAAAACTCTCTTGTCTGTCTTGTTCGCATTTCATTTCACATAACGGACGCTACGCAACCACCACCGACGTTGGTCCCAAATTAGACGTTCCGGCTTGAATAAACCTTCCATCCCAACTTCTAATTACAAATCTTCCAACAATCGACGATGATGACTTCGAGCAGAGCAATTTATGTTATACTTGCAGTGAAGTTACAACTTTATCTTTGTATGTTTGAATTGTATAAGATTTGATAATACTAATTAACTTTTATGTGTGTCTCTAGACAGGAGGACCATAAATGTCAATCTGTTCGGTTTAGAATCACGAGTCGATTCAATTCGTATTTTAAAAATTTATAATCAAATTTTACAACTTTCAATTAAAAAAATTTCGACATTTATAAACAAAAGATTCCAAAATAAATATGTAGATGAGTCCGGACTCTCAAGACTAAGTTGCTGAAAATCGAACATAAAACGTGTTCATATATCACATTCACGAACCATCTTGAGTAAAATTTTAAACAAGGAGCCAAAAATGAGAGAAGCCCGTGACAAAGGGGGCGTGTGTTTTAGGCGGATGATCAGAATTCAGCGGTCACGGACAACATTCTGTAATAGGAAGTGCACCAAAGCTTTGTAATCACGGGGGTCCACTTCTAATTTCAAAACAACAAAATTATAAAGTCACCCATTTTTTTATTTGTCTTTAGTTGGCCCCTCTTTCCTAACTTCCTAGTCTAACCAAATTCTTTGAAACTTGAAACATAAAACATTTTCCAATACTTTGTGTTTCTTTTTTTTATTTTCCCTGTTTTTGTTGGGTAAAAATGTAACCACCACAAATATGAGCCACCAAATGCACCAACAAAAACCTTTATTTAAATCAAATAAAATTAATATTATTCTTTTAGCTTGATAAAGGTGTAATGCATTTTGAATTACAAGTGTTTAAGATAAAAGTCCTTAACAAGTGCGTTTCGGAAATTCAAATTTGTTTTCTCCTTCTTATCGGGATGAGACCGCTACCACCTCCTTATCGAAAAACAATATGTAGTTTATTCGGTTGTAACAAACCAACATTTAGAAGATGTAATTTGGAGAGTAAATGTAAACACAAACATATTAAATTACCGCATATTTGACAATAATATTTTTTATATGCCATTGAGATACAAAAGTTGATGTAAGTATAATTGTATACATCTAAATCTCTCTTAATTTTATATATATATATATATATATATATATATATATATATATATATGGGATTCATATTGGACAATATTTTTTACTGATACACTTGAAAAAATAAAGTTACATAGAATAAGATTTAAAAATTATTATTATTATTATTAGCAAAATGATATATATCTCATTATAAGTCGTATCTTAAGTGTCTTTTTTTATATATAAAAGTACTAATGTCATATATTATAAATTGAAAAAAATGGTATAATTAAAGTATATAGTGTTACAACTTATTATTAATGTAATATTATTTTTATTATATATAATTTTTACAACTATAAAATTATAAATATGATAAGTCTCCACAAATAGAGTTGAACCAATTAAAGTATCATTTTGTTCTTGTACAAAGAAATATAAGGCGTATTTTGCTATAATACATGTATCATCACGCTTATTATTATTATTATTATTATTATTATTATTATTATTAGAGAAATGGGAAACTTAGCAAAAACAGTAACAATATATTGTCATTGTTGTTGGGCAAATGAAAAAGGCATGGACCAACTGAACGTCGGCTACCCGATTCTCCTCTACCATCTGCACAACACAATACAGAATAATACACACCATATCTCTCTCCCTCTCTCTCTCTCTCTCATGTTTCGGGGAGGCGGCTGAAAGGGGAAAGAGTGAAGCAGAAGAAAAGGTGAAATGACTGAAGGAATATATCAGCAAAATTAAACAACAGTACAGAATAGAAAAAGAGAGGAAGCAGGTGAAGATACAAATGCTTTAATTCTACCTCAAGGAAGGAACTCTCAAATTATAAAATAAAAACCCAACTTCTGAATCTCTCTCATCCCATCCCATGCACCCTACGCTCAGGTAATCAATTTCCATCATTAATTACTTTCCCAGCTTCCATTACAGGAATCATGTTTAATCCACTTCAATTTTGAAGTCGCAGTAGCAGAGTGAGCTCCTCCAGGCTCCCTTTTCCCCTCCGGAACATGTCCTGTTCCCACCATTCTCTTCTAATTGTAAGCTCTCTCTCTACTCCCTCTGCATATCAGTATACGCATGTTTGTGTTCACATTTCATTTTCTGGGTGGAATCATCAACTCTTTATTGATGACTGAGCCGTATTCTCTTGAATATGTACATAAATTCATGAGTTATTGATCATTTTAGTCACCAATGTCAATTCTGATGTTTTGTTAGCTATATTCAATATAATACATACCGCCCTGTCTGTCTGTCGGCAAAGATGCTTATAATAAAACTAAGATTGTCTACATTTGAATCTTATCAAATCTCGTGTAAACGGGACTCGCACAAATAATGTTGTAATTGTTGTTAAAAGCGTGCTAAATACATGATTATTGACACATGCATGAAGATGATGAACTTACCATTGTGTAAACTTACAAATGATGATATAAATAGTGATCCAAACAATTGAGGCTATTTTCAATCTCATACTATCTTATTCCAATTTGTGCCCCCATTATATGGCCTACATTATTGACTTTTATGTATGTATATGTACTGAAAACACAATATCAAACAACTTTGGTTTACATATATAACTAACTAACTTTGGCTGGCGCTTTATTGTGCTTTATTCTGTGCTTGCCGGCTAATGTATTAGAAACACCTGTAAATATCGGATGTGCTCCACCTATGGGTTAGGCCTCGGTTTAAAATATATATCACTTTAATTAATTATTTTTTATTTTATAATATCTGTCATTTTATAATTTTAATAATATATTAATAATTATTAGTTTAACAATTTTACTCTTATTAATTACGTTTTCTCTCTTTTTCCATTAATTTTGTTCCTTTCTAATGAAATCTTGGGCAACTTGATCTTTTAATACAAACTTTATCACAAATTTTGTATTTTCTTGGTATTCACTAATAACCTTAAAACGACAAGTATTTTATAACCAATTGAGTATTATACTAATACTATTTTAATCCACCTTTCAAAAGTATACTGTAATCTAAATTATAGAACCGATAATATAGCGTATTTTGATGAAGGGAAATAATTATTTTTTAAAGGGTTAGACCATGAACATAAGGAATTGTTTTAAAAAAATTAAACCAAATTAATCGTAAAACTTTTCCTTCTTGTATGATCCATTTAAATAAGTGTATGTCTAATTTGCCCATTTAGATAAATTTGTGAGTGGAGTCCTCATTAGTTGTTAGGTTATGACTAAATGGGCCCATTGGGCCCAATTCGACAACTGATTCCCACTTTCCAATTTATCATATTGGGCCTAAAAACTGTCCAGCCCAAAATAGTTTGCCTCCTCTTCTCTTATTTCTTTCTTGGAGTTCTCTCCATGACTTTTACCTGGATTGATTGTGTGTCACCATTTTGGTATAGAAGTAATATATTTTAATCGGGATAAATCAAAGATGACATGGTGAATTGTACATAATGTGATGTATATGGTTTTAGGTTAGATAAAGTCAAACAAAAACTAATATCTTCAATAAATACATGTATAGTTATTGTTTTGAAACGTTGGTTTATTAATGTTACATGACAAACTGAAATCCAGCTTGTTTTACCGATTTTTTTCTAATTCAGTTGAGAAAAATAAGCTATTATCCGACTTCAAACGCCTTTGGTTCAAGATCGAGTGAATTTGCCGGAATCATCAAGGAGAAGACAAAGAACACCTCTCATGTTCTTATAAGTTGACAAAGGACGACCTTAATTAATGTCCTTATAATTTCGGTAAGAGTTTACTATATCTTTAATTTTATTCCACTCAATTTATCTTTTCCTACAACTCCAACCTCTAATATCTACTATGAATCTAGACTCTAGAGAGTAGAAATTAAGTATACATATTTGTATTTCTATATATATAATTATAGAAAAGAAAACATCATTATTTCTAAAATACCCTAAATTAGAAAAATATTAATAAACCTCTTACATTTGAGGTTGACTGTTTTCAATAGTCATAATAGTTCTTTTCTTTCTTTCTTCTACCCACTTTCCCCTCCTAGTCACCCAAAAACTTGAACAATGAGCTAAGCTAGCAGTGTTTGGTTGTCAAGAATCAAACTTTTATCATTTCTTTTATATATCTGGTTAACTAATTTATCATTTCTTTTCACAAATATATGAATCAATATAAAAAGGGGAGCTCAACAGATAAATTCATACGAGTATGTCAGAAAAATATGAATAATATATATATATATATATATATATATATATATATATATATATATACACAAGGGGAAGGTATCTGAAAAAATCCAAATTGTGGTTGCCTAATTAACTCTATACATGAACAAAATTAAAATAATTATGGAGCATGACATTGTATTATTCCCTACGAATTGATCCCAAAAACAAATTATTTATTTAGGTATTTATTTCCCTTCTTGATTAATGAACCAAATCCAAATTTCCCATAAATGATAATAACTTGCCAAATCTCCCTTCCCATTATGTTTTGTTTTGGAATTTTCTAAATCCATTCACATTCCTATTTACTTCCACTGTTTTTCATGGGTCTATAAATTTGATTAACATTAATGAAAATAAGCCCCACTCCTTTTCTTTTTCTTTTTCTTTTTTTTTTTGCGTTTTTCGCTGAATAAATCTTAATTTCGACAGGGTCTCTTGATTCATGATGATTATCATGCAAGGAGCTCGATTAATCATCCTCATAAGTTTGATTTTGGTTAATCTTGGCCTAAATTTGCTTGCTTATTCTGATTCTTCAACACAAACAGCAAACAGGTAACATTTTTCCCCTTTTTTTTTATACAAATGAAACACAAAGACGAATGTAAGTAGGATTTGAACCGAAGTCTTCGTGACAACCATCAAAGACTTTATGAGACACCCGCGGGATTTGAATCAATGTAGTGGTGGAATATTTTAGTTAATGATGAATTTTTTTCCTGTTTTGTTACTTGAATTTGTAGGAATTTCACAGTCGAACAGAGATTGTATAGAAGAAATTCTCAAGAACTGCAAGGCCCATGTCCAAGGGTGCAGCTTCTGCACCAAGATAACCAGGTAACAAAGCATTCTCTTCCATTTTTTTCCCTGTTAGAACTGTTTGCTGTTTTGCTACTTACGTTTTTTCGATTAGCTATATGTAACTTTATCACTAGGTTTTTGTTTGTGGGTTAATACTTAATAGGGCCTAGCCCACTGGACCTCATTTAGGGCAGTCCAATCGAGCATCTTCAGGCCGAAGAAGCGGGGCGATTACTGTTGTTGAAATGGCTATAAATTATATTATAATTTCGGGTCTACAGTTATATATAGTATTTTATTTTAATTTTTTAAAATATAACCCTATTTTTATATCTCACATTTCAAAAATAAAATTCATAGTATAAGTGTTGCCTGTTCGGGGGCGGGGGATGCATACCTAGAAGGTGCATACATCCGGTGTATTCTAAATCCTTGCAATAAGATCGAAGAAATAATGAACCACAGATGAATACATTTTTGTCTTTTAGGAATCTTTGAGGAACCTAACTCAATCTCTCTGTAGATTGAGACACATTTTTGGGTATAGTTTTTGCTTAAGGGTCGGCTTAAGGGTCGGCTCTTCACTGTCTAGGGAAAATTAAAGGTGGATTCGGTTATTTATGTCGGGAGTTTAGATTTGTTTTATGAAATTTGTTTCGCTTTATCAGTTATTATTTTAGTTGTACGGTTACTTTTCTAACTTTTTGCCAAACTATTTATCAAAAAAAAAAAAAAAAAGATTGAATTCATTTCTTTCAAGAGTTGCTATGTAGCCAGGAGTAATTAGGAGTAGTGAAGTTATTATCAGATAGCAACTAATTCAATTAAGCTTATGTAAAGCAATACTCTAAAGAAAGATAAGCTTTTGGAAATGCTTTTTGACCATGATCGTCACTTCTTCCAATTCAAATCGGTACGCCATCCTTGAGCCGAGTCACCTTATAATTAACGATTTCTAGCCAGATATATGTCAACAAAGTCGTCGTCAAAGTCAAAGTTGTCATAGCCTAGTAGTTAAGAAAGAGGCCGTAATTACATCATACCTAAATTCCGATTTCTCCTGTCCCAATTGTAATATGTTGTGTTGCCTTCATGGCTCATATGAACCCAAATATATATACATTAGCAGAATTGTTTCATATTTTTAGTATTGTCCTATTTTCTTCTAAAACCATTTATCTAAATAGGTGAATGTATTAGAAACTTATAGTTGAATTATTACATACATGAATCGAAATTTTTTTCTTAAGAAGGTAATATGTCACGTTTATAGTTACCTTTACATGTCCCCTTTATAAGAGCTTTTATATATACTTACTTATGATAATATAAATAGAACCTTTGAGAGAAAAGTTAGCTCTTCAGAAAAGAAATTGTCGAAGGGTTTATTTGGATTACCCCTCTTTTAGTCTAGGTAGAAAAATTTGATCAAAAATCCATTATTAATCCCCATAAATTTGGTTATCTCTTGCATTTCTTCTTCTTTTTTTTTTTTTTTTAGTTGGGGGTGGAGGGAATAATAGTTACAAAATTATGGTGTGTATGAGATGAAGATAATTTGTGAAATGCAGATAGTGTTGGACAACGGCATAATACAAGTAACGATACTGAATCCAGAGGGAAGTGTGAGCAGAATTGAGTACAATGGCATCACCAATTTGCTTGAAGAACTCAATAATGAAACTAATCGAGGGTAACACTCTTACACTATTCAAATTAAGTCTCCCCTTCCGGCACCATGTTGTTTGAAGTCAACCTCGGATTTAGGGAGATTTAAATGCACGCAGCTACTGACACGGGAAACCGTCTTGAGAATGGACTAACTATGACTTACTATAATGTTACAGGTATTGGGATGTTGTTTGGAAGGGATCTGGAGTCACCAGAAAAAGGGAAACTTGGACAGGTACTTACAATCAAGCTCAATTTGAACTTGTTTTCAATAGTACAATGTATTCATATATATAACTAACCGAAGCAACATAAGTGGGTTCAAGTCATTCACATTTATTCTCGATCCATAAGTCAAGTCTAGATTCGAGTTTTATGAATGAAGATTAAAGTCTTATGAACGAAGAAAACATGTTTGGGTCAACAATAATATAATGCTCGAAATTTTCTTAGCTTCTTCATGAATGTAATGATATGTAACCTTTAAATGCAGGCTTGTGTGTACAGATCTAAAGGTTATCGTGGAAACGGATGAGCAAGTAGAGGTCTCATTTACCAGAACATGGAACTCATCTCTCTCTGGCAAACTCCCTCCTCTAAACATAGATAAAAGGTACTGATCTATCTAATTATGTCTATTTGTGAGTATGGTTCTTAGGTACCTTGGAATCGGTCACACGGTTTAGTTCCAATTTCTAAAAACGAGGAAACGGTCGTTCACTCAATCATTGAAGGCAGCGCACGCCGTCACAGCATGCCTCGGCACCTGCGCGGTCCATGCGTCGGCCTGCAGCCCCCATTTGGCCCGTCTTGAAACATGGAACAAGGAGACTGACATATGTGCGAATGCCCAGGATTGCTCACCCCTAATTATATTCATTACTTGAAGCTTTGTTTATTTTTTGGGTACTTCTTCATTACTAATTTAACTAGATATATCTCCCTCATTGAAAAATGGTCATGTGTTCCCCCCCACCATGTTTTTTGAGCTATGAAGGGAATGATAAGATTTTACTCATATTATTAGCCTTTGTTTAATCTGTGATGTTAATTATTTATGTAGATACATAATGCTTCGTGGTTCTTCTGGCTTCTACACTTATGCTGTTTATGATCGTCCGAAAGATTGGCCTGGTTTCACCCTAGCAAACACTAGGCTCGCTTTCAAGCTAAACAAAATATGGTAAGTTAAGTAATCAGATAATATTCTCGATCCAATTATGAGATCATTTCACAAAAGTTTATTACAGAACAACAAATGTTTAACACGTGTTTCAAATTTTTATTTCTAATTTATTGGAGTATAATTTATATTTTTGATAATGTAATCCTTAGATGATAATTGGTTTAAGTAAGACAAACTCCGTAATTCTCTGCTTTGAGATGGTTTTATGCAAGACGAACTCTTTTGACAATGCGGGTTAACGAACTTGTCCGGGCAGGTTTAACTATATGGCTATGTCAGATGATCGACAAAGGAAGATGCCTCTTCCCGATGATCGGTCACCGGAGAGAAGCCAAGAGCTAGCTTACCCTGAAGCTGTTTTACTAACCAACCCCATTGAGCCTGAGTTTAAGGGAGAGGTACATAACTGTCTATCTTCTCTTTCTTTCTTTCTTCTTTTTCTTTTACTACAGGTTTTGACATAAATGCCTATAATTTTACCCTAGATCTAATGACTTAGCCTAGTTGCCAAAAAAGATGTGCCTATGAATTGAATTTATCCGTGAGTTCATTCGACAAAATGATCAAAGTTCGAACTATATGCTCTATCAACTCGTTCTAACCCAATACAAAAATGGCCCAACCTGTGTAACTCAGTTTCGAAGTCTAGTCTTGATCATTTGTTATCAAGAAAGATACCACCATGGCCTGAAAATTGTGCCCTAAGGGCATAAGAAACGGCTTTTTATCAGGGATGAATGTTTATATTGTTCGTGTAATGCCACTTACTCTCTATGTAATTGTTTAGGTTGATGACAAATATGAATACTCGGGTGAAGCACAAGACATCCAAGTTCATGGGTGGATATGCCCCGATCCGCCCACCGGACTCTGGCAAATCACCCCAAGCAACGAGTTCCGTTCTGCGGGACCCACCAAACAATACCTTACCTCACACGTTGGCCCCACTTCGCTTTCTGTAAGTCCTATGAATTTTTTGAATTACAAATATGAATGTAGTAGCCCTTGCCTCTTAACTTGCCTACAAAACGACCTTAACATTAGGTGCTTCTGAGTACACACTACTCTGGTGCGGAACTGATGGCAACATTTGAAGATGGGGAGCCATGGAAAAAAGTTCTAGGGCCACTTTTTGTGTATGCTAATTCTGTGCCACAGGGAGACGATTGGCACCAATTATGGGAAGACGCAAAACAACAAGTACGTTTTAATGTGTAATATCAAAAATTAAATTCCATTATTGATCTTAAGCTTCTCAAAGCCAAGTAATACAAAAAAAATCATAACAGGTGAAGATTGAATCGAAAAATTGGCCTTACAACTTTGCAGTTTCAGATGATTTCCCGCCATCTGATCAGCGCGGAAGTGTAAATGGCACCTTAATAGTGTATGATAGGTCAGAGAATATCCCCCTCTATACCTCCATTTCTTGGCATTGTCACTTCCTTTAATTTGTGTGGGTTTTTCCTCTAAAGTTTGTATCATTTTAGTAAACCGCGCACTGCTTTCACTACCAGGTACCTTAAAACAAATACATCAGCCTGTGCAGCATATGTAGGGCTTGCTGCACCGGGAGACGTTGGATCTTGGCAAAGGGAAAGTAAGGTAAAATTTTAGTTCGTTGTATTTGTTCGTGCTAGCAAGAAATCATATTCTCATATATAACATAATAACTAGTTTTGCGTGTTTTAAGTCCGATTTGGAGTGTTCACGTGGCCAATGAGCTCGTTTGGATTTAGTTCGTCAACCGTATATGTGAAGTTGATCGACAACAACTTGAGCCAATTCCCAAGAAAATGATTATGGATTTGGCTAAAATCTCTAGTATGGCCTCTAGGTAGGCTTTGATCAAGCTATGGCCAAACTGGTCCTATAGTCCGATCTAGGTTAGGTTCCTAGATGGTTCGAACCGAGTTACAACTTTTGATATGCTCGGCTCTTTTGATCATAGTGCTAATGAACCTAGGTTTTGCCCATGTATATGGATCCGACCCGCTACTGTTTGTCAAAATTAAACATCTGGAACATATTTTTCTGAAAGTTGCAGCAATTAACACTTGAAAAGCAATTAAGCAGTTTTTGATCACTGAACAAATAGTTCTCATCTTCCATCCACATTTGTTCCCCATCGCACATTTCAGAATTCCTAACTACATCTGTGTGTGAGATTATACATAGACCATTGATCTCAGTAGTTGTCTCTTTTTCCTTTTAGGGATACCAATTTTGGACAAGAACAGACGACGAAGGTCATTTCACAGTCAACAATATACGACCAGGGGGCTATGATCTCTATGCTTGGGTCCCTGGTTTCATTGGTGACTATAAGTACAATGCCACTCTTAACATAACAGCAGGTAATATTGCACTGTTTGCAACGGATTATAACTTGTGGTTTAAGAGTTAATCAACATACTAATTATGTATTTAACTTGAAAACCAGGGGCTGTTATTGATGTGGGTGACCTTGTCTATGAACCCCTAGAGATGGACCAACTCTGTGGGAGATTGGAATCCCTGATCGCTCTGCTGCTGAATTCTTTGTTCCCGATCCTGATCCAAAGCTCGTGAACAAGCTCTATCTCCATCATGACAAGTATGCTTACCCATTTAGCTATTGTAAAACTTTCGAAACTTGCAAGGAAATTGTCTCCCTAAGCTTCAAACCCTAGTGGAGAGGGCAGAATTGTTGAGTGCTTGCCAATGAGCCAACACCCACTTGGTTTAAACATAACTAGCTTATGAATGAATGTTTTTCTTGACAGTTGAAAACTGTATTTTGTGTAGTGTAAAAGATACTAAAGTAGGTGTTCTTATGCTTTTGTAGGTTTCGACAATATGGTCTATGGGATAGGTATACAGACTTGTATCCTGACGAAGACTTGGTTTACACAGTTAATGTCAGCGACTACAGGAAGGACTGGTTCTTTGCTCAAGTAAATAGGTAATACACTTCAACTTTTCGCACTTTCTGTTTCTAAATTGTCCGACAAACCTCCCAAGCAAATGCAGTTATTATCGGGTTATCTTTTTTAATCTCTTTATGAGTGAAAATGCTTGTACCATAAAGATTGTTTACATTTAGATCTCCATAGATCCTGCATAAACAGAATCCAATACGGGAATAGTGTTGTCGTTGTTAAAATGAATCTATATGTCATAGCAACTCATGAATTTTAAACATGTCTACTCCATATCAAAATGTAGTGATTTGTTCACATTTTTGCAGGAAGGAAAACAACACATATCAAAGCACTACATGGCAAATAAAGTTTCAACTTGATGACAACTTCACCAATAATGGAACTTATCACTTGAGACTAGCACTTGCTTCAGCCACTAGTGCTGCTTTACAGGTACTCTTTAAGTAAAAGAAAACTACATTTTAGAGAGAGAAACACTTGTTATTTTACTCCAATCTCTAACAAATAATAATAATAATAATAATACCTCGTCATAATTTGTTTGTGGATTATCAATATAGGTACGAGTAAATGACCGACATGAAAATCCACCGTTATTTTCTAGCGGAGTAATAGGACACGATAACACAATTGCTAGGCATGGAATTCATGGATTATACTGGCTGTACAATGTGAGCATACCAGGTAGCAAATTTGTTGTAGGGAACAACACAATTTTTTTGACACAGCCAATGGGTCTGAGCCCTTGGATTGGTATTTTGTATGATTATATTCGTCTTGAAGCTCCTACAAATTAAAGGGTAAGTAAATTCATTCATAGAAATTAGTTTTGGGAAATGGGAATTGAGGATTATTTTTGTTGCTTCGAGATCCCCTTTGATATTCCATTTTCTTCTTTTCTTTTTCTTTTTCCTTGTCTTTTCCCACCTAGTTTGAATAGATTGTACATCATTCAATATATGGGATATTATTTCTTTTTGTAAAAATCTTATGAAATAAGTACACATTCATGTCATTGATTTTTGGTATGATAGGATTTCATTTTGGACAAAATTTTCAGGTTTTTTAATTTTATTTTTGGTATGATGCACTTCTATCATAACATAGCTATTTCACCCGAGTTAAATTATTGGTAAGATATATATGTGGACAATTGCATGGATCATAAAATTAAAAATTGACTGAGGATAATATGACAGATAAGTCAAACAATCAATAAGAAGAGAGGAAAAGATTATGCAGATATCGAAAATATTAGAGCTCTTATACCTTATTGTGTATTGTTATCATTGAGTCATGTCAAAAATGATGGAAAATACGATTAGTCATTTTAGCTAGACCAGATCCGAGAGTTGGGCATGTGTTTCACATGCTTGATGTACCAACTAGCATCTTCATGCTTTGCAAATTTGGATCTTGCTTTATAAAATTTATCGTTGATTTAAAAAAATACAATGAATAAAGAATAAGTTATATCCTAGTATTCAGAGGACATAATATATACCTTCCTATAATAATCACTTGCGTTAATTCTAACAATAAGTGTGAATTATTTGAAACTCTAACAAGTACATTACTTAACACCAACAAGAATTGTCAAGAGGTGAGTGGTCATCCAAGACTCCCCACCTAGGTTCATTTTTGAGGAATTTGTATGTTGGGGATAGTAAAAAAAGTTTGACATTCCTCCCCCACCCGACCCAATTAGCCCTTTGAACTTCCCGTGAGATAAGGGGTTCAAGAGGATGGACTTAGTTACCGATTAAAAAAAAAACTAACAAAATTTACAACTTTAAATAGATGCATTTATTATAAACATACCAACAAAATTGTACCAATTCAACACTAACAACATATAACAATTCTCATCATAGAAATGAAGAATTTAATTTTTACAATAAAACTAATTAAAATAAGTAAAAGTACTTTCACTATCATTCTTATCGGGTACATTCTGAAAAAAAATGTTGATAATATAATTTCACAATAGAAATATCACATTATTTATTATATAAAAGACCATGATTATTTATTAGGGTCCACAGAGTGTACCCTTATTAACCATAACTCCAAGATGAATGTGAAATTGTTTGTGTATATGTAGGGCTTTTCTTGGAATTGCATGAATTCTTAGGTTAAAATATTAGTGTATATATTTTTGTTATACCCCAATTGTCATTTGGGACCCAATTCCATGCTTTTTGCAAAAGTTTGATGCAACAAATCATGCATTAATCCCACCAAATTGAATTTGGCCAATATATGTTGGACAAAAGCTATTAAAAGTAATGGGGGAAAAAAGAGTCTCCATGGGACTCTAATGCTTGCTTTTGCTCATTGGGATTGAGGGGAGAAAGTTCAAGAGATCCATGAACCAATTTAGGATACTTTAACAGCTAATCTAGCATTCAAAGCCACCGATGATTTTGTTTATTTTTTTCAAGGATGTATTGGTTTTGTAGGATTATAATGCTATGATAAATTTTAATATTTAAAAGTAATACTGGTAAATTGTATGATATTTCAATTTGTATCTAGTAGAATTTTATATATGAAATGTTATATTGATCAACATTTGGTCATATTTCATAATTATAATTTTCTATGTATTTAGGACTCACTAGCACTTATCAATATTCATCAGCACTCTTCAACATTAATCGACACCGATCAGCAATAAATACTTATGATAAATTGAAAAAACACGCACTTAAAATTTATTGTTTTTATCTTTTCTCATGCTACATAAATAGTTGCAAAGAAAAACTTAGTTACTGTTTGTTTGGTCCAAAGACTTTCATCTATACTTGCATCCATCGTCAAACAAATTCCCTCATGAAAATTCTCCTTGTGCATTCCATTATCATGCTGCTCATAGAGTACAACAACTGGTAAAACCGACCCGAATCGAATAGGTATAACCGAATGACCTAAAACCCAAGTCGAACCGACATCCAAAACAGATTGAAATGATTTTGACTTGAAACCCGAAAGTGAACCGACCCAAAATCTAATGAACTCAATTCAAATCCGAACCGAAATGACCCAATCCAAAACCGGACCAACATGAAATATAATTGACCTAATTAAGGCCTCGAACCCGAAATGATCCGATTTGAATCAAACCTGAACCGATATAACCCAAATAAAAGTGACTTAAACCAAAACCGACTCAAATGCGAGTTTGACCCAACCCACATTAGATGGGTCTCTGTAATTTTTATTTATTTTTTTATGGGTCTTTCACGATGAACTTTTGTGCTTCCAAGTGGTACAATTTTGATCGACCTCAAATCTTATTTAAGCGGATCCATACCAATGAATGGTGGTAAACCCGATAGTCTTCTATATGGCTCTCTAAACCATACCCGAAACCATTCCCGAAACTTACTTGAATCGACATTAACCCAACCCGAACCGAAAATTACTTAAATTAACTTCACTCGAAGTTGACCCGATCCGAAATTAACCCGAACCAAACCCGACTCGAACGAGATCGACCCGAAATTGACTCGAACCGAACTTAACTCGAACCGAACCTAAATCGAATGACCCGATTGTCGGGTCTTGTACAAATATCATGTATATGTACCAGCTAGACTAGCATGTTGTAAGCTTTTATTATAATTTTTTAAGGGTAAGTGTGGGTCATTTGATTAGGCTCGTATCTCGGGATTAATTTCAATTGGATTAGAAGGCCTAAGGGAGTTAGGGACCCGGTCGACAACGCACCCCAACCTGTTTTGGACAACTTGTAAGGAAATTTTCTCTTTTAAAATTTAAACTCGATACAAAAAGTGAAAGTATGAACTGTTTACTACTAGGCTGACACTCGCTTGCTGAATTTCTATTATAATTATATTATATATATAGGTGCTTTAAAATCACTTACAAATACTAAAGTCAAAAAGAAATTAGCTTGATGGCTAAAATTCAAGTGTCCGCAACGGCTCTTTAATCCATTAGCGGGGGATACAAAGTAGTCTTGTTTATTATACTCCTCATATTTTGGTCCAATCAAACTCGTTCACTAGATTTGATAAAACTAATTTGTATTCAATTACTTGACTGGAAGTTACCATACTAAAAATAGAATATGGACCCATTTGCCCAATCTATTAGGGCTATTTGACATAGACTTGATAAGTAAGTGATCTGATTTGATACCGTCCAAGTCGGGTCATATTTTGAAGTCAATGATATTTTGGTTCGGATGGATTTATGTTGGATAATTTTTAGTTTAGGTTGATTATTAATGTTTGTATAAAATGATATTTATACTAATATTTATAATAATTTCCATCTTATTTTAGATCTTTCAGCTATAACAACTAATCTTTTCATCCCATTTAAGCAACAGTTATGATAGGCATAACAAATAATCATTTCAACTCATTTTATTTATAATTATTATAATAACTTATTTTAACGCCATTTCGAACAATATCTTTAGTCCAATAACCTTATTATACAAAAATAACCAACTTTATAAGAAATTTTGTGTTAAATTTTGTTCAATTTCAGTCAATAAAGTTCCAAACCTATTTTTACATTAGCCTATTTAATTATAAATGAACCAAATATGACTCCAAATTGTTTACTTTAAATTTTAAATTTTGGATCAGTTCCGACAAATATTCAAATCCAATTGAAGCATGAAAGACATTAAAAGACGAAAAGGGTGTTTGGTAAAGAGCTTTTTGTCCTCAAAAGCTCTTTTCGGGCCAATTAACAATTTGACTTTAGTCAAAAAGATAATTAATCTATTTGGTGAAAAACATTTTGGAAAAGTTTTTTATGATTCAATATCTGAAATACCATATTGTCCTTACGACTTTAACAAAATTACAGTAAATTCCTTTAAAAAAGAAAATCTTATTTAAGTTACTTTTTTTAATGTTAATTTTTAAATTACAAATAATCTCTATTAATTAGTCTATCATAATTTGGAAGGACAATTAAACTCTAGCTCGTAGGTACCCGCCCTAACCTACCTCTAATGAGATGGATTTAAGTTAATTTTAAATAGGATGGTATGAATTTGGGAGTCATTGTTAATAACTAGGTTGGGATGGGGATAAAAAGAAATGTCTCATTGTCATCGCTAATCATAAAAAATAAATAGTTTTGTCATATAAATTTTAAATATTATATTAAAAATAAAATTAAGTCAATAGTCAATAAAGTATTTTCGTAACCAAAGTTTGGACACAAATATAAATGTACTTTATATATCATTAATATTAATAAGAAAAATAAAATTATAATAATAAAATTATAATGTTTAAATAGATAGTGATATTGAGACATGGGTATAAATAAAATTTTACCAAACGATCTTATTAAAAATAACTGATTTTAATAAATAATTAATATAAATACATAAGTTAAATAACTAATATAAATACTAATAACAGCTTAAAAGCTAATATAGGGCCGAAATGTTTAAAATAAGGGAAATTTACCAATGGGTGTTGGGTCAATTTTCCAAAGACTTAAAACACTGAAAAGACATATGAGTGTTACTTTGATGCTTACACATGTCACGCACATGACTCACTTAGAAATGATGAATTACAATTCTACCCTTTCTAACACCCATTTGTCTGTGTAATTCAAGAGGAGGAGAGAGAGAGGGGGAGAAAGAGAGTGAGATACGGACAAAGACACAGAGCAGGAAATAGAGGTGCTTTCGGTGAAGAGGAGGGACAAAGAAGAACAAGTGCACGGTGAAGGTCGAAGAAGGGAAATAATACAAGGAAAAAGAAGAAGTAATGACAGCAGTAGAGCAACATTTGACATGGAGCGAGGAACTTGTGTTAAAATTGGTAAGTGTAGAAATTGATTCAATTTTGGTTTGTTTGTAAGGGTTGGTTGCATAATGTGTTTGGGAATGGGATAAAGTTGGTTGAAATTAGACTTAACTTGTCGAAAGTGTGTTGTTGTGGTTGTGGAAGGATTTTATTTTTTCAATGATTTGGTGTGTTTGGAGTTTATAATTTGTTAGGAAATTAAACTGGAGGAAATTCATTTGTGTGTTTAGTTTTGTTGAGTTATTTAGGTTCTGGATTTGTAGTGTATAATTTGGTGGGAGGTCACTGTGGGGCAAATTCTGACTCATTACTATTTAGGTTATCCCTTTTAATAATTGTTGTTATCCCGGGATGTCCATGAGAGTAATGTGGTATTACCTAAATTGAGTGTTTGATTTGTAATGAATAATGCATGTAGTGGAGTCACATTATCCGGATTGTAGATGACCATGAGTTTGGTTATGTTATGTATTTGAGTTATCCTAATGCATTGTGTTTGATATCTCAGGATGGTGACTTTGTACTTGCGGTATTACTTGGTGCAGCTTGGTTTTTAGTTAGCTTGGTTGGTTTTACTCTTGTGAGGTTTGATTAAAAGATGATTATGTTTTTGGTGTTTTTGTTATAATGTTGCATAACTTTGTTGGTATTATTGTTATCGTTTGCATGTAATTGATATTTGATATTATACGTAGTGTTTATTATTATTATTATTATTATTATTGTAGATGGAACTTCAAATTATTGGTGGAACGGTTTGCACATCGAAGGAGTTACTTGTGTATGTGTCGGTGGGCATATACTTAGAAGATGGAGTAAGCAAATTAATGAAGTATGTAGGAGGGAGGGAGGAACCATTGGGCGGATACTTATTATTGTAGATGGAATTTCAAATTGTTGGTGGAATCGACACATACTTCCTCCAACAAATGCACGATCTACTTGGACGACCAAAGGTAAAGAGGTACGAATCTCAAACCGAAGGGTTAAAAGTTAAGAGGTGCTCCAAATATGGCGAAGGTGGACATTACAAGAACACTTGCATGAATGCGCGACTAGACTTTGATTCAGATTACCCAGGTGACTTTTTCTCATTTGAAGACTTGTTTTCGGTGAACACCGAACCTGATTTTGGAATGAATGCTTGTGTGATTGTTGGCAGAGGCGTTGATTATTGTGTATGGATGTATGAATAGATTGTCCTATTGATAATGTAACATTTGTATGCAAACAAGTAGGTTTTGTATGCCTTCATGTATGGATGTATGATGTTGGTTATAGTACATGCAGTTTTGGTAATTAGTTTGATTGTTGTCATTGTGAAGCACATTATGTGGAGGTACTTTAAGTTCGGACGTCATTCGATTAAATAGATTAATGAGGCTCGAGACCACACTTGAAAGTTTTTAAATCACTTACCTACACAAAATACACGGTTCGAAGTCTCCCCATGACTAGTGAGGGTGATGGGAATGTTCGGTACAAATATTACGTCATTTATACCCTTATTTACTTAGTTTTTGACTTGTAAAATAATTTAATTTTAGGATTTTTACTTGTTTTTCTTACTTTTGTAGGTAATAAATCAAATCGAGACAATAGCAAAAAGTTTGAGCCAAAAAGGAAGCAAAACGAGCAAGATAATGGTGTGCACAGGGGCGATGCGAGAGTCGCACAGCTGTGCGAACCGACTCGAAGCTATTCGAAGTCGCACGGGGCCGTGCGAAGTTGCACGGCCGTACAACTTCCCGGCTTCGATTTTTCTCGGTTTTACAGGTTATAAAAGGATAATTTTGGTTCTAATAGGGGAGGCTGCGTTTTTAGGGTTTTTAGGGACCTCTTAGGGTTCTTACTTAGCCAAAATAAAACCCCATTAGGGGAGATTAGTGTAGAGATTTGTATAAGATTTTGGGATTCAAGTCTTCAATTTCAATTCAAGCATAAGTTTTCTCTTTCTCTCTTCTTCTTTACTTCTAGTTTAATACTTTGATTGTTTAATTTAGTTTCAAGATTCAATTTTTATTAGTCTAGATGTTAATTATAGTTAGATTTGTTACTTGTTTTCATGCTTGAGTTTAATTATCTAGTTTATGTTCTTGTTCAAGTCGGTTTATGTTAGTTTGTTCTTTAGTGTAGTTTTTATTTTTGTTTCATGTTTTAATGTCAATTAGTTGTTAAAGTTGATTGCTTTGGTTGTGGTTAACCTTCCTAATGGATAATTAATCTTGTTTAGGCCTTAACCCAACTAGTTTATGCTTGTTGTTTGGGATTGTTTCTCATGCCCACCACGTATTCGATGAAATGCCCGAAAGGGATTTTCATCTTGATTTTTGGGTAATTAGTCTATCACCGAAAGGTGGAGTCAATTTACTAGCGTGGGTAAAGAGGATAGTCGGGATTTTGGCATGAAAATAGCCCGAATCCTAGCTAGGTCCATAGGTTGCTTCTCTTGTAGTCGAATTGGTTTAACCCCACGAAAGTAGGTGGTTAGAACAATTAGATTAGCTCCCGACCCTCGAAAGTGTGGCTTGAGTGGCCTTTGATGGTGCAACCGACCACTCCTAAATGCTTGCATAGACTTGGTTAGGTGTAGGCTTGTCTTGATTAGTTAGTTTATTAAGTGGTAAAATCACAACCCGAGTATTTTATTTTTGTTACTTTCTAGATTAGTTTAATCACCATATCTACCTCATCCGTGTTGATTCGCCTAGATAGAAAGTTTAGGTTAGCTTTGGTATTTGAAACGCAATTCTCTGTGGACACGACCCGTGCTTGCCGGCTAGCTACAGACTACACCGTGCACTTGCGGTATTATATTTCTCTCAACAGGGAACTTATGGTGCTCAAGCACGGGCTATCCCACGACCTATGGGAGTGGACGTGGTGAGTGTTTGTGGCCACTACATTCATTGCTGACTACCACGGCCTTTCCCATAGGTTGTGGGGGCACCCGTTGTAGGTGGAAATGGCTTCGGTTTTTTTTTTTTTCAATTTCTTCCGTGTTTAAAAATATTTCGTAAACTTAGTTCTAATATTATTTCCAACTCAATTTACCGTCAACTAAAAAGTTGTTTTTTCTATAAATATTTACTTTGCGGGATAATATTATTTCCAAGTAAATTAGATATATTAGTTAAATATCGGTTAACATAATCATTTTAGGAAGTGAAACTGTACAATCACAACATACGAACATAACTCTGCAAACCTAACTGATAGAAAGTACTCTTAAATCAAAATGTGCTCACTATGCACATTTCCAAGTAAATTAGATATATTAGTTAAATGTTAGTTAATATAATCATTATAAACATGTATATATTGAGTACCAATACAATCGAAATGTGTTCACTATGTACGGTAAATTATAATTTGATTTCATGAAACCCATAAAAAAAACCCCAGTTCACATGAATACCAATATAATCGAAATGTGCCGAAATTATAGAATGATCGCAACTTAAAGAGTCACCCAAATCAGGAAATGGAAAACCGGGACTCTTGTGGGATGTCTTGTTTCCATTGTTTAGGTCTCGCCTTTCACTTTTAGGATCGTCTACCCAATGGATTGCCCGATTTGTCTGTTGTGAAAAGCTCCGACTTCAGTCCCTGGATTTGTAACGAGGACTTAGTTGAGATTTTTTCAAGTAGCATACTATATATTCAAAGAATAATTTCAATTTTCAAGCATTTATAATAAGCTCGGATTATTATCCGTACATCCGCAAAAAGTGCTTGTATGGTCAAGATTGAGTCCGGTTCATTTTCAACCTATGCCATACACAGAATATTTGTCGGGCTAATTTCGGTTGGTCCAACTTCAATTGAGCCCATTTGAGTTCGAGTCAAAACTAGGTATTTAATTTCGCGTCCAATTTTGTGTCAATTAATCAAATACAAGTCGGTTTTTTGTAAGTCTAGTGTTCTTAAAGGCGGAAGATGAATACACAAAGGGTATACCTTAGACACTTTTCTCTCTATGACAGCATCAAAACAATGAATCACCCTTAGGGTATACCTTAGACACTTTTCTCTCTATGACACGTCAAAACAATGAATCACCCTTTGCCTCTCTGTCTCCGATTTAACCTGGGATCCATCCACATGTCTAATGTAATACTCCCGCCTCCCAAAAAAAGGAAAAAATTAGACAAAACCCTTTTGCAAGGTTAAACTAAGTCGCATACAAGCACATCAACCATGAAGAAAATTGTTACATGATAAGCTTCAGGCCCCTCAGTGTCCACACTTCCATGGAAACACAACATACCGCATATCGGTTAATATAAACACAATATCGACTATAGAAATTCAGATCAATAATTGTACAGAGAAATTAGGGCAAAAAGGAAAATTTCCAAAATTTGGCAAAATGTAAATAATGGACCCATCCCAAGCAAGTTGGAAGATGGACAACAAAGAGAAGATAATTGCATTATGTGCCTTAATTAAATGCATTATTCAATAAAAACCAAACACTCAAATGCAGGTAATACTAACCATTCTTAGGGATAATGTATACAACAATGCACACACACAAGTACTTATCCTCTAGCGGACATCCCGGGATATTACTAACCATTCTTAGGGATAATGTATACAACAATGCACACACACAAGTACTTATCCTACCACCGTTACACCTCCCACCAAAACCAAAGTAGGATTCATTCCCCCATACTACAAACCACTCTCTTCAAAAACAAAAAATTCCACAAAAACAATCAACATGCAAATTTATAACCACCACCCTTATCGTCCATCCCAAGCCAAATGTTAAGTAATTTCTCAGTAAACACAATCACACTCTCATAGAAAACCATTCAATTCAATTCCAAACGAAATCGAACCATTTATAAAATCCCTAAAACGCACAAATCCATACACCATAAAAAAAAAAACTTTTACAATTGCACCTAATTGCCTCCAATTTACCAACTTCGAGTCATTTTAAAAGACATAAACACCACAATCATTACAAAACTAAAAAAATACCCATTCAACCTTCACGGAAAAACGAAAAAATTGAAAACTTGCCTAACGTAATCGAGTTCCACCTCTTCTTCAAATACCTCGATGAAATGCTTTCTTTCTTTACACCGTGCGATTAACACCAAACCACGGTGGCCGTACCTCAATTGTTGTTTATTCTTCTACTTCTTCTTCGTCGTCTTCAAGAAGCTTGCTCAATACTCTCTTCTCGCTCTCTCATTCTCGTCTTTATTTACCTCTCTCTCTCTCCTCCTCTTGAATTACACAGACAAATGAGTTTTAGTAAGAATAGAATTATAATTCATCATTTCTAAGTGAATCATGTGCGTAACACGTATAAGTATCAAAGTAACACCCATGTATCTTTTAATTGTTTTAAATCCTTGGAAAATTAACCGAACACTCATCGGTCAATTTGCCTTAAAATGAAAGAGATGATGGAAAAAAAGGGTGAGGACAGCAGGGCACGTGAAGGATACGTGCTAGTTCCAGCGAAAAGGATGTCAGCGCCTACCGACCGTGGTCATTCCCGCCCCCTCTCTCACTCCTCTTATTCTTCATTTGATTTTGGGGTCTCCGTAATTAATTCCTCCCCCGATTTCCTCTCTGTCCACATCATTACTCTCTCTCTCTCTCTATCTCACCCTTCTTCACTGATATAAATTTCAATTTCATTTGCATTTCATTTCGCTCACAGTCTAGTCTCCCTCTCCCTCCTTGACTTGATTCTATAAACACACAGAAAGCGACACTCTTCTAGTCTGCTATATATTCTCCTCTCTCTCTCTCTCTCTCTCTCTCCCTCCCTCCTCCCTCCCTCTCAGCTCACAGCGGCCGCTCACTCTTCAGGTAAACCTCTTCTTTTCAAATTCGAAAATTTTGAATTCATTTTGTCAGATTCATTCATTACTTCAACGTTTTCAAATCCATTCGAATCGCCAATTTCGCAGAAATTTGCTGCGCTTTGAGTTGATTTGATTCACTGATTGGGTTGGATTTGAAACGGTGAGATGTGGACTTGTAGTCATTGTATGGTTCCGATCTAGGGTTTTGTTTGTTCGTACTGAGTGGTTTCTGTGCTCGATCTGCTCAGATTTGGATAGGAAAAGCAAGGAAATTGAAGATTATCATCCAAATGAATCTTCTTGCTTTATCAACCATGTCGAATTCTTCTAAATTCTTATGTAGTATTTCTGTACTTGATGCTTTTCGCCAATCTAGTTATCAATTTGTGGTTATCGCCTATTCTCTTGCACCTATTTGTATTTGGATCAGGTGTAGATCTTGATATGATTATCCAGGTAGAAAATTGCTGGAATTAATCTGTGTTTTTGGTTGTTGTTTAGGTGTTTTATTAAAAGGTTGAAGTGAAACTTGTATTATTCATTTCGTTGGGTTGTCCTCTGATTTTTGATGTGTCTGTCTTCTTTGATTCAGCTCTCTGATCACTTAAAAGGAAATCTTTTAAGGATAGAAGCCCTTTGTTTTGTTTGGGGGGTGTCTGTTCATGCAGCTAAAAATAGGTGTGATGAACTATACATAGTTTTATCATAAAATCTTCCAACTATAATGACGAAGCATTTGCCTTCTTCATTATCATAGCAGTATATTCTATCCTTGTTATGAACTCGATCATTCCACATCTCAGTTCGTTTCTTAACCTTGGGCAATGGCTCTCCTTGTTTTATTCAATTTTTTTCTTGCTCTTCTTTCCTCATGTTGATCTCAATATGTAGTTCAAAAGCAGTCCTCCCCCGTTTAAATAAGTATGTGCAATACAAGCTCCGTATTGGACGGTTGATATAAATTTATGGTGTGTGAAATTGTGTTGTGGTTCCATTTTGCTTAGAAGTACAGTGTGTTTCGAGTGCTCATTCAATTCTGAATGGGGTGCTTTCTTTGAAAAATCATGTTCTTGAATGCATTTGGAATTGTCTGAATTATCCTTGATGGTTTGGTACATAGGATGCAATAAGTGCAAGTTTAGACTAGGGTAGTGGACAAGCTAAATGTATTTAAGTGATCTAAAGAAACTTTTAGTTAAGAGGATTAGAGGATAAACTAAGAATATAGTAGTGGGGATGAAAAGATATCTGTGATATGATATTCAGCATTTACATGCTCTTATTATCCCCCTCCCCTCCCCCAACAAAACAAAACAGCCTTTCCTTCAAATTGCCATTTTCATAGTTAATTTATCTTTTGGGTGCAGTTTAAAGCAAGATGGCTGATGAGGAGATTCAACCCCTTGTTTGTGACAATGGAACTGGAATGGTCAAGGTTTGTTGTCGGTTCTCCTCTTTGTTTATTGATGACTACGATGAGTATGAATGCTGATTGTGATTGTTAACAATGTGAAAATCATTTACTGCCAGGCTGGGTTCGCTGGCGATGATGCTCCAAGGGCTGTCTTCCCAAGTATAGTTGGTCGTCCCAGACATACTGGGGTCATGGTTGGCATGGGCCAGAAGGATGCGTATGTTGGTGATGAAGCTCAGTCTAAAAGAGGTATTCTGACCTTAAAGTACCCAATTGAGCATGGTATTGTAAGCAACTGGGATGACATGGAAAAGATTTGGCACCACACCTTCTACAATGAACTTCGTGTTGCTCCAGAAGAGCACCCAGTTTTGCTTACCGAAGCACCCTTGAACCCCAAGGCTAACAGAGAGAAGATGACTCAGATTATGTTTGAGACATTCAATGTCCCCGCCATGTACGTTGCCATTCAGGCTGTTCTTTCTCTCTACGCCAGTGGTCGTACTACAGGTCGGTAACTATTTCATCTTGGGGTCTATGCTTATCTGGGTAGTAGTTTTTCTTGTCTAACCATTATTCTCGAAACAGGTATTGTGCTCGATTCTGGTGATGGTGTGAGTCACACTGTTCCTATCTATGAGGGTTACGCCCTCCCCCATGCCATCCTCCGTTTGGATCTTGCTGGGCGTGATCTCACTGATTATCTCATGAAGATCCTCACCGAGAGAGGGTACATGTTCACCACCTCTGCCGAGCGGGAAATTGTCCGTGATATCAAGGAAAAGCTAGCCTACGTTGCTCTTGACTTTGAGCAGGAGTCGGAGACTGCCAAGAGCAGCTCTGCAGTAGAGAAGAACTACGAGCTTCCTGACGGTCAGGTGATTACCATTGGTGCCGAGAGATTCCGTTGCCCAGAAGTCCTCTTCCAGCCTTCATTGATCGGTATGGAAGCAGCGGGTATCCACGAGACCACCTACAACTCCATCATGAAGTGTGATGTGGATATCAGGAAGGACCTTTATGGTAACATTGTGCTCAGTGGTGGTACTACCATGTTCCCTGGCATTGCTGACCGTATGAGCAAAGAGATTACTGCTCTTGCTCCCAGCAGCATGAAGA
The DNA here is from genome assembly GCA_021018815.1 of Talinum fruticosum. NCBI lineage: Eukaryota > Viridiplantae > Streptophyta > Magnoliopsida > Caryophyllales > Talinaceae > Talinum > Talinum fruticosum. The sequence continues at coordinate 579,279 of JAITYX010000019.1, forward strand.
TCAAGGTGGTTGCACCACCTGAGAGGAAATACAGTGTCTGGATCGGAGGATCTATCCTCGCATCTCTCAGTACCTTCCAACAGGTAAACCTCTTCCTAATCATCTATTGATGTTTAGAGGGATTGCTTTGTGGACATTGTATTAATGGTGTGCTTAAAAATGTTTTTTATGCAGATGTGGATATCCAAGGGTGAATACGATGAATCAGGCCCATCAATTGTTCACAGGAAATGTTTTTAAGATAAGTTTGGTTCCAGTGTTCAGTTCAGAAGTCGTATTGTTTTCTGTTTTTCCCTTGTTTCTCTCTTTATTTTACCTGAGCTTGTTAAAACTAGTATGTTGTATGTTTTTATTTGATGAGATGAGATGGAGGGATTTTGTTATGTGTTTCATATGACACAAGACACGGATTTCCAACCCCCTCCCCCTCTCTTCCTACCTCTCATCCTTTCTCCCCCTTTCTTTTTTGTACCGCATTGTGGTAATTGAGTCTATGTTACCGACTCGGCCGTGATATGTTATTTCCATTGATTTAGAAGTCTGTTGAAGTTGATTATGAGCCATTCTGTTAAGATGTTGGTGTACACACTCAAAAGGCGACTTGTTTTAATTGCCCTTGTTTTTTCAATTGCCCGATGATGAAGCTATGATTCTATGTGTATGCTTAGTGACCATTTTCGACCTTTCAGAAACCAGATCGGTTTCTAATTTCAAAAAATTTTAAAAAAACACCAGTTTCCAAAAATGAAAACGTGACCTGTTTTGATAATAGTATTCAAGTGCTCTTTTAAAACCTGATTCGGTTACCAACCTTCTCTTGATTGATTCAAGTGCCCTTTGCTGTTTTGAGTTTAAATTCGAACTTAGAAATTCAAAAGGCAGACATCAAGCTGATCTCTAATCGCATTATCCCCTTATTTTCTTTCATTTTTGGTGGCTAATTAAAGGTAAACCTAGCCTTTATTGTACCTATAAACATCACTCTTTTCTACACGTTCTTGTTCTCATTCCCATCATTTTCGTTTCCCATAAATAGCCATCAAAAATTCACCAAGTACCGACCATCATGTTGCCGAAATTCCGATAAATTTCTGAGTTCAAGTAGGTCACCTACTTCCAATCATGCAACTTTTTAATTTCATGTTTTAATTTCATTATTATTTTGCTTGGTTTAAAGCCATGTAATTTCATTTAATCCAAATCCACCCGATGTAATAGCTTAAGTATTGCTGCATGTTTCTGTTAGATAGATATCTTAAGTATTGCTTTTCTGGATGCCTTCTGTGTTTATTTTTACGCAACTAATATGCTGCATGTTTGAGTTTTAAGACAACTTCTAGCTTTCCTATCTAATTAGTGAAGGTTGTTGTTGGACAGATAGTGTTTAGAGCAACCCTTCTCACACTGTACCTTCACCCCGAACACCGGAACATTGATGCAGGTCAATGAAGTCTTTTGTGAAAACCTTTTCTCTTTTGAGCTTACCTTGTCGACATTGTCCCTTTGGTTTAAGCTCGATTTGAAAAATAAAAATGTTTCTGTTAGATTTTCATACAAAAATTGATGGGTGGCTCTTCTTTGCCTTCTATTGTTTTGCTTCCATCTCAGTTTTTGCAAAAATGGACGTTCTAAAATCAAAAATTCAATTGGGGTCTTTGACCCATTCCGCACTAGCCAGAGAACCCAATCTGATTTTCGCCCTGGGAACCCAATTGGCTTCTTGGCCTGAACCGGTTTCGGCTTTGTGTCCAACTAATCTTTGTCGTTTGACCCCGAAAACCAGTTTGTGGTTCTGAATCAGGGCATTCCATTATGTTCTCCCATCCGGTGGCTCAATAACGGTTTTTAGAAATTAAAGAATTTCATTAAAGGCACTTCAAGCCAAAAAAAAAAAGAAAAAAAAAGGACACTTCTATAAGTAAGGCCCGTTTGGTATGCAAAATTGGAATGAAATGAAATTAAGGAATGATACCGATGGGTTAGGTATGGAACTTGAATATTCTCTTCAAGTGTTTGGTAAAAACAGGAATAGAATCAAGTTCCAGTTCTTGTTGTTTGGTTGTTAATCATGGGATAAAATTAAAATTTTTATTTTTTAAATTATTTTATATCATTGTAAATAATAATAATAATTATTATTATTATTATTATTATTAAATATTATTATTATTATTATTATTATTATTATTATCATTATTATTATTATTATTATTATTATCGGCATCATTTGATTCAATAAAAGTTGAAGCTCGTTAGCATATTTGCTTGATATTGAGTTTTATATTCATTTAATTTTTTTAAGTAACTATCTTGTAATTTTTTCAATAATTAACAAATTTTATTTATAATTTTTAGTAAACCTATTTTCAAACTCGTAATGTTCTATCAAAAAATATGAAAAAAAATTATATATAATAAATAAATAAATAATAATAAAAAACAATAACAAAAAACATACCCCAACCTAATAACAAAAATAATAACAATAACCAAAATAATAATAATAATAATAATAATAATAATAATAATAATAATAATAATAATATAGCAAATAGGTTATTTTTTTTTAATAATTATAAACCGATCCTCGATGAATTTGAGAATTGATTCTCTCCTATTTGGGGATTCAAATTCCTTTGTTTTAAGGTGAACTTGAAACTCGTAAATTTCAAGTTCCACCTTTAAAATAACCGACCAAACAACTAAAAAGTGAACTTGAAACTAGAGGAATCAAGTTCCATTTCGGCTTTACCCAACTAAGATTGTGATGTCTAACTTGGTCTTGTCATTTCATTTTTCTGCCTTCTTAAAAAATGCTGATTGAAATCTCAACTGGTGGTGACTCGTATGTGGAGGTCGCTACGGCTTTTGTTTGGGTTGTGAAAGTTGTGGGTCAAGTTAACTTTGCACCGAGCTAGTTAGCCCTTAAGATGAGCATGCATAGGTTCGTAAAGGGGAGAGAATTAGGTTATATTTATTATATTTATTTTTCTCAGATCAAATAAATTCAGATAATTAAGTTAATTAATTTAAGGCAAGTCATATGCAGATAAATATTTATGATCATTTGCACCCAAAATAGGGTGACAAAAATATTGTGTTTCAATCGAGTTTCAATCAAACAGTGTGTGAAATTGGGACATAATTTTCACGATTGTACCTGTTTCTTTTCGAGTAATAAATTTGATAAGTCTAAATTCGGGTCAAATTGGGTTTGGACAATGAAAACAAGAAAGAACTTATGTCCAATTTTAAAATTCAGACAAATATTTTTGGTCATTTGCACCCAACTAGGGGTGGCAAAAAACAGTCGAGTTCTTGTCAAATTTCAATCAGATAAATTGAACTTCAAAATTTCGGATAAAATTCTCACGCCCGTATCGGGTTTTTTCTAAGTCGAACAAGCTTAAATTCAAGTCAAAATCTAGCTTGAGCAATAGAAATAAAAAATATCTTACGTCTGGTATTAAAATTCAGATGAAAATTTTATGTCCATAACCCATTTTTTTAGATTAACAAATTTGAATGACTAGACTAGATAAAATTTTGTTAGCGCTAAGCCGGGAAAAAAGTCAAAATTTATAACGAATGGGCTGTGGGAATCAATGGGTATGGACATGAGTGATGCTTCACTTTGGGGACAAGCTAAAGTCATAAATATTATTGTCTTTGGGCAGACAAACTGGACTTTTGTCTTAACTTCCAAACAATCTCTTCCACCCTTTCAATTTCCCTTCCAAATAATCCCACAACCACCACCACCACCAGTTTCTGCATTTTTGCTCATAATAATTTTTCAAAAAAATAGGGAGCTACCTTAAGAAAATTAAATTATATATGTGTGGTGTCAAATTTTTGGATGAAAATATAACAACAAATATTCCACCTAAAATGTTTGTTGGAAACAAACAATAATTTTATTTAGTTTTTAAAATTAATTGAGGAGGATAATGTGTTGACATAACAATATTTTCCAATGGTAGTTTAATCTGATAATTATATTGCTATAAATATTTTTTATTTTTTAGTGTAAAAATATATTTTTTTGTTCAGATGAGCCATTCAAAGATAATATTATAATACAATTATAATCTAATAGGAAAAAGAAGGAATTGAACTTGAAAAGTAATATACCTGAGGCCTCAATTATGACTACCAAGTCATCATTGTTCGTAACCGACTTAATTTCAATTGACAATTGACTAATTTCTTTACCGGAATTCATCAAATACAAATATGACTTTATTTCTTTTATGATAATACCATAGGAAACTCGACTATAGAAGAAGATCAAAGTGAATACCGTAGTTTAATCATGAGGAAACTACCTCTACATATTCATCACCATTTCAAACAAGTCTTGTATGTATCCATTTTTAATTGAACCTATGTATATAATGTTTTATATTGAAAAGTTTGAATAATACATTGACGATGAATATATGTAAAACTCTCGAAGAAAAACGGAAAAACATTTATAATTTGCTTTCTTTTTATAGGCAAACTATATATTGCACTAGGTTCAGCATTTAGGTTTGAATTCTATACGTAACTTTTTATCATTCCTTATGGTTCTTATTAAATCTTACCGCTACATCTCGCTGTTCATTACTAGCGAAATAAACAAATCTTTAAATATAACTAAGTAGAGTTCTGAGCCCCATAGAGAGGGGTAATTTGTTATCACCTATTGTTGACTCTATTGATTCTTACTACTTTTTTCCAATAATTAATTGTCATAGGCAAGAATGGAACAAAATAGTCTTGAAAATACACCCCAATCTCAAATAAATAAACACCTGAAAACACCAAAGTTAAACTAAGCGAATGTAACACCTAGTTCTATACAAAAAAAAAAAAATTGTTAGCTAATAAGCTAGTACATTCTCAACGCTTACTATCACCAAAGATGTAAACTCCGCTTGAGCCTTTATGAAATACTTCTAAAATACTCTTTCAATAAGACCATTGTGAAGAGTTAAAGTCCATAAATTGACGATATCTACATAATAGCTAACTAATAAACGAATGCTTCTTAGAACCTATAGTTAAAAACCATTGATGAAATAAGCATATCCTAAGATATAACCGAGCAAAGTTAGGATGTCTCAGTAACTTTGTTAGATCGGAGTCTCTCGCAACAATTCCTGTTGAAAGAATAGTACCAGGCGCAACACTTGAACCCAAGACTAGACTGTGGTGGCGGGTGGGAACACATAGTTTTCTGCTTTTTCTCAACTGGGGTCATTGAAAGGGGAAGTCTTTTTGGTCTGAAAGGAGTTAGGGAAGCTTTTTCTGAGAAGGCCAGCTGTGTAATGAGCATGAAAATGAATGAATGAACATGAAATAATGAACTCAAGATCGATAGCAAGCTACAATATAGTGGGTGACATCCAACACTTATATTATGCCTTTATAATTAAATGAATCATACCTTCTACCATCAATGCCTTTATGTCACAAAATATAAGGTTAATATACAATCTTACCCTCTTTCCAAAGGGTTCTCTTTTTTTCTTTTTCTTTTTTTGGGTCCTCCCTAGATCTGGCTATGTATATGTTGATGAGTTGGTACCCAAAGTGGCAAAGTTCTATGCAATGATGGCTGCCTTTTATGCAAGACACTTTGCTTAGCTCCTACCTTTCATGTATATATATTTTCTTTTCAGAAAAGAGAAACATCATATATAAACACACACACAAAAGAAGATTTTATACAACACAATCACAGTAACAACACACTAACAAGGAAGACAGAGGCATCAGACAAAATCCAAAAGAAAACAAGTACAAATAGGTCGGCCCAAAGGCGGACACTCAGTAAATCGGTTGCTAGTTGTTGATAGCATCGAGAAGAACAACTTGAATGAGATTGTTGATATCTCATATGTATATATATTTATGAATATGTATTTTGAGGGTTTGTTTGAAATAGACATTAAAATCAGCTACTATAGCTAAAATAAGTTCGAAATGAGTTGAAACAAACTGAAATAATTAGCTATTGGTATAGTTGTTATAGCTGTTATGAGATGAAATTAATTGAAATATTTAAGCTGTTATTACTTAAATGAGATGACATAATTAGTTGTTAATAGCTAAAATGAGCTAAAAGCAATATAAATGTTAGTATAAATGTCATTTCAAACAGACTCTTAACAATTAAGTGGGTTGAAATTTTTTTATATGACAAATACATATGGATAAATTGTCATATGTTTTTAGAAGTATATATACGATCTTACGAGTACACTATATGAGTTGTGAAAGTATTATTGAGTACGGCTTTCCTGAGTATAATAACCTTAAATAAAATAAATTTTTGATTGAAAATTTTTGCTTGATTTAACCCTAGGTCTTTGTTGCACGATATGAGCATAAGAATTTCTGTAACTTATTGTTTTCATTTCCAAATATGAGTAATTATCTTTAATAATGAATTAATTGGTCAATAGGAAAGATGAATATATGCAACATTTAAACTTTAAATTTAAAAGGGTGTTTGAGTAAGAAGCATATGAAACATAATATAAATCTCTTGGAACAAGTAATTCAACGTTTTAATTAAACTAATTTATAACACGTGTAATATTTCTATATTAAAAAAATTTAACAAAAAAGGTTAACTTCATTACCACATGTGAAATCTATCTAAAAAGTAGGTATGCACAGCCTAAAACACTTGCACTACATTGATTGACTACCACTTCTCACACCTTACAATTTTTTTTAAAAAAATTTGATCAGTATTCTCCTTTTATCGAAATAAAACTGTCAGTCGTCTATTTTAATTAGTTTAGTTTAATTTAAAATCTCTTTATTTTTATGGCGATCTATTCTATTAAATTGTGTCACATCATGTTAGCATTATTTCAGCTTGTAATTATACAATATCTGTAATTTCTAAACCTAACCTTATATATATATATTTTTTTTTGGTGCTCAATTAAAAGCCTTATATGATCTTCAAGTTTAAGTAGGCATCTAAAAGAAAATAACAACACATGAACCTCTTTTTAACATTTGAAAGCAATGCAATTGTAGTGGTTGTATCCACAACTTCCCCAAAATGGAATTAGATTCTAAAAAATATGAAAATGAATTAAACTTTTCTCTTTTGCTTCTTCTTTTACCCATAATATAGATATTAATATTTATAAAATAAATAAAATTTATTTTAGATGTGTATTCAACTATTCCTTGGAAAATCTATGTGCCTTTTCAATGCCTTTTTGGAGCTAGACCCACAATGATCTACCAAAATTTCCTTAAGAGGGTGAAAGTGTCTACTCGATTGATGTATGTTTGGTTTGTTTCAACAAAATATTCATCATAAACTTACCAATGAATGAATAAGAACAAGCCTAGATCTTGGCCGGTGTTACTTTTGTTGCCTTTCTCACTCTTCTATGAGTATTTAGTATCATCCTCGCTTAGGTGAGTCCAAATGATAAAAACAACACTCCGCGATGAAGAATAGTTTGTATGAAAAAGAAATTACGTAAATGTTTTTTCATTTCACTCATTCTTTTTAACGTGGAAGCAGCTCATCTACTCAACTTTATGAACATATAGTAATATCACAAAGTAAATATTTAAATTGTAGATATAATCCAACGGATAAGATATAATCGAGTTTTTCTAATTCGTGTCCGATCCTTATCTCATACCTTCTAACATTTCTTCCATTAGGGCCTCGAAACACATTAACATAATCTTACATTTACCTAATATCTTACATAGCTAAAGAAATATTTAAATAGTAATATGTTAATACTGAATTTACTGTTTATAAACCGTCGTATTAAAAATGTAAAGAATCTAAAACTCGCAATTAGGAGACAAACAACAAGAGGGGGATTTTGCTCCTTTTAGTTCACGAGCCTTCTTCCATTTAGAAAAAGATGAGCCATGAGAGGCCATAGACAATTAGGAATCTATAACTAGACTACCTAATTAACCGTCCAAAAAGAGAAGGGGAAAGCGACCAATATTGACTAATTAAACCATAGTTAACACAAGAGTAGGCGGGTTTGTGGGATAATCAAAACTAATTAATCACATGATTAGACTAGTCTAAATGTCCAAATCTAATTTCATCATCTTTAGGGTCTAATTAGTCTTTGATTACCATGGGATTTAAGCAACTTGTGTTCATTGGTAAATTAAAACCCATCCACACTTTGATTATTATTACATTTTTCTTCTTGTGATTTTGATGCCTCGGTGATTTAAGTTAAATTAAAATATTCTTTTCACGAGTTACTTATTGATTGGTTCCTCTATCCCTTAAACAACCGTGTAACGAGATACTTTTTATATTTATATGGAAAGATAATTCGATAGGATTATATAAATTTACAGCAAGTAGGTTATATTAAATTTCAAATCTCGAGGCTTATTAGTTACTCTCCTAATTTATTAAATAAGAAAATGAAAAGTCATCAAAATTCGAACCTTGGTGCGGTATTGATGAACAAATGACACATATGCCATTAAACCAAAGATCTTTGGTATTAATAGGATTGCTTATATGTGCTTAGAAGCTAATATCCAACTTTTTTTTTAAAGATGTATGTCGTAATTCAAATATATTAGAAGATAGAAAATATATTTTGAAGGACATATGTGCTAATTAGTATAAATAAAATTATACAGAATATAATTTTTATGTAAATTAAATGTCCTACGGCATATCATAACATAGTAATATGATTTTTAAATGAGACTTTATTGTTAGTATAGTATCATTATTATTACATGTATAAAGTGGTTACGGTTAACTAAAACTACCTATTACGAATCTGTTATAGTTAGTATTTAATTATTACGAGTTGTTATGAACTGTTAATTGTTATAAACATCAAATTAAATAAAAACTTAGATGAAATTATCGTTGATTTTGTGTGTTGATTCTTGAACAAAATTAACAAATAAATCCAAATATCTTAAAGAAAAAATTATGCAAATAATTTATTTTTTTTGAAGGGGGAGGGGGGGATTTTGAATAATTAACAAGACGTGCTTCCACATTCTGTAAAAACTTTTACATGGCACATCAGAACACCCCAACATTCTGTCAAAGTTCTCCAAAAAAAATGTCAAAACTCAAAAGAACCCACAAAACACAAATTATTAAAAGGAAAATCCCCACAAATTATTAAAAAAGATGGACAAAAGAAAAAGGAAAAAAGCTGACCACGTGGAAGAGTACGTGCTTCCAGCTCATGTGATGTCACCGCCCTCTCTCCCTCTCTCTCTCTGCCCAACTCTTTTCTCTCTCTCCTCCCTGTCCAAATCATTGTTTTCCAATTTTCTAATTTGTTTTTACTTTTATTTTTCTTTCAAAATTTTATTTATTTTTTAATTATTTAGCCTTTTAAATTTGAGTTGAATGTTCATTTCATCTGCATTTCATTTCGCAGCCCCCGCTTAACATAAAGCTTAGCAAGCCTCCTCATTCAAACGCCTCTTCTCTCTCTCTGTCTCTCTCGATCTCTCTCTCGGACACACACTCTCTCTCTCCTCTCGCAGCCTCAAAGTTTTTCGCTCTTCAAGGTACGAAACTTTGCTCTTTTAGCGCCTTTTGATTTCAGATTCGTTGAGAAATTCATATGTTTTGCTTCAACTTTTGCTGGATCTTTTAGCTCCGTTGCCTTTAAGCTTGAAATTCTTAGTTAATTGATGTTTCTGTGCTCTTATCTTACTTCTTTGAGTGAATCTTGGCGTCTTGGGGGTTTGTGTATCCCGATCTAGGGTTTGATTGAGTTGATTTTTGTTGATTCTGGTTTGACTTGCTCGATCTGGTGAAAAATTCTTACTTTTTGCTCCTTTTGTTGCTTGATTTGCGATTGTCAAAAAATCTAATTAATGAAAATTTTTTTGAGTAGTGATTGATTAGTTAGGAGTTGGTTGATTTATCCATTCTTGGGATTTTGATGGTTTGTTGTTGTCTTGCTGTCATTTTCGATCTCCCTCCATTTGCTTGATTGATACGCTCCCTACCGTGTGATTAGTTCTTGATTGTGTTTTTTTAGACTTTGGGGGCGGGGGTTGATCATGTAGTAACGATTTGAATCTGAAATTGATAAGGCTCTGTTGATCCCCTTAGAATATTAAAGTACGCTTTAGGTGGCATTTTGTTTGTACTAAATTCCTTAATGTAAAGCCAATTTCTATCTGTATCAGAAGATCATTCTAGATTGTAAGGGACTTGATATTGACATCACAAAACATATTACGAGTACTTTTTTATGAGTTTGTTCCATTGCTGCAATTCCAGCCGACTAGCATAGTTATATAGTTTGAGAAAATATGATTAAGGATTGTCAATAGAAGTTAGAACATGAAGAGGGAAAGGTGCTAAATAAATCCATTCTCCCTTAGGGATTGAAGTGCCAAAATGTAATGCATTTTGTTTCAGATTCTGGAGATTATGACCAGGGACAATGTTATAATTGATTTATTTAGTGGATTAATTCCAGCTCTAGTTCACTGTGAGTCGATGGCCAGGGCAGTATTGGCCTGACCCAATATTGACCCAATTTAAATGACTTGCAGACTCAATGCATACCCATCCTTGTCACACCGCTGATCTTTTTCTTACTTCCTCAATGAGCTTCTGCATAAATTTTCTGAGCAGAATGACTTTATTAAATCACTAATCTATTTTGTTTATTCTACTATCAGAAATGTGTGATCATGTGATGTTAATGGACACTATTCTGAGTTCAATGTACATTTTGATTCTGAGCTGCAATTTAACTTGTGAATATAAAATGGAAACCTCTATCTTGTGGCAATTGTTTGAGAAAATTAAGTTTATTGGCATAGGCGAAACAATTGTTTGACAGGCTATTGGTCACTTAAATACGATATCTCATGTGTTTATACTGTGGATGTTATTTTATGATGTTACCAATGTTTTATGCCGTGTCTAAACTTGTTTTTGGTGGGTCTAGGTGCAGACCACTATACCAGATTATGAGGACTTATAACTTTGTGTAATGGTTTATTTTGATTGTTTGTGCATTCAGTATAAACCAAAATGGCTGACGGAGAGGAGATTCAACCCCTCGTCTGTGACAATGGAACTGGAATGGTCAAGGTTAGTGGATGCTTTGTGTTGTTGAGACTGTTTTTAAAATTGAATTCAAGTTAACTGATCAAATTTTGCTATGTTTTCAAAGGCCGGGTTTGCTGGTGATGATGCTCCAAGGGCAGTCTTCCCAAGTATCGTTGGTCGTCCCAGACACACAGGTGTCATGGTTGGTATGGGCCAGAAGGATGCATATGTTGGAGATGAAGCTCAATCTAAAAGAGGTATTTTGACCTTGAAGTACCCCATTGAGCATGGTATTGTGAGCAACTGGGATGACATGGAGAAGATTTGGCACCACACCTTCTACAATGAACTTCGTGTTGCTCCAGAAGAGCACCCAGTTTTGCTTACCGAAGCACCCTTGAACCCAAAGGCTAACAGAGAGAAAATGACCCAAATTATGTTTGAGACATTCAATGTACCTGCCATGTATGTTGCCATTCAGGCCGTTCTTTCTCTCTACGCCAGTGGTCGTACTACAGGTCAGTAGCTATTTCCTTTTTCTGGGGTCTGCTTATCAAGATAGTAGTTTTTTTGACTAACCATTATTCTCGAAACAGGTATTGTGCTCGATTCTGGTGATGGTGTGAGTCACACTGTTCCTATCTATGAGGGTTACGCCCTCCCCCATGCAATCCTTCGTTTGGATCTTGCTGGGCGTGATCTCACTGATTATCTCATGAAGATCCTTACTGAGAGAGGGTACATGTTCACCACCTCTGCCGAGCGGGAAATTGTCCGTGATATCAAGGAAAAGCTAGCCTACGTTGCTCTTGACTTTGAGCAGGAGTCGGAGACTGCCAAGAGCAGCTCTGCAGTAGAGAAGAACTACGAGCTTCCTGATGGTCAGGTGATTACCATTGGTGCCGAGAGATTCCGTTGCCCAGAAGTCCTCTTCCAGCCTTCATTGATCGGTATGGAAGCAGCGGGTATCCACGAGACCACCTACAACTCCATCATGAAGTGTGATGTAGATATCAGGAAGGACCTTTATGGTAACATTGTGCTCAGTGGTGGTACTACCATGTTCCCTGGCATTGCTGACCGTATGAGCAAAGAGATTACCGCCCTTGCTCCCAGTAGCATGAAGATCAAGGTGGTTGCACCTCCCGAGAGGAAATACAGTGTCTGGATCGGAGGATCTATCCTTGCATCTCTCAGTACCTTCCAACAGGTATTCTTCGATTATATAATGTAACTTATTTACGTTCACTTCTCATTTCATTTTTTGGGCATTTCACTGATTGCGTATGTCTCAATTTTTTTTTTTTCAGATGTGGATCTCGAAGGGTGAGTACGACGAATCTGGTCCATCAATTGTCCACCGAAAGTGCTTCTAAGATAAGTTTTGCGATTGTAGTCCTACATAGTCTCCTGTTGTCCCTTCATTTTTCTTTCAGTTTGGTCAAAAAGTCAAAAAACTATTAGTGTGCTTTATGATATGATTTGATTTGATTTGGGTTGAGATGATGAGATGGAGAGGATTTAGGAGCTTGTGGTTTTGTTTTTGAGGGGACCAAAGCTTGAAAATTTCTATTGTTTGTTGTATCTATTTTCGAGGATTATGGCATGTAATCTTTGCGAAACATTTACCCAATGTTTTTATTGCATTATATACTCGGTACTATTTTTCTGCGTCACCTTGCTTGTTCCCCCAAAGCTCGATTACTTGTCATACTTTCAATGCACTAGATCCTTGAGTGGCTATAGACCTTGATGTTTTCGTCGTGAATTTAACATGAACGGTCTGCTATTTTGTTCTGCCGATTTTTTAATTTTTTGTGGTGAATGACGCCTGCAATGGGTCTACTGTCTTCTTGTTCTGTTATTTTGAGGTGATCTATGACTATAAAGTTTGCGGATTATTTTTGGTCCTGAGTAGGAGGATGAGTGAATTGATGTAAACCATGTTTTGACTTGGTGGAGGAGAATGTCGATAAGGAGTGGGTTTTTAATTGCGAGAGGAGGAATATATGGACCTGACAGTGATATATTTGTAGGCATAAGATTGTGGTATTTGAAGGCTAGAAAATTGTTGGTTATGGTCTGTTCCTACATCACTTTCGACTTATCTTAGCTGGGGATGAGTTTGTGGTTGAAAATGGGTCCAATGTTATGGGTCTTTGCCGACTATGGGTTTGTTTTTGGCATACTAAATTAAGGCTGGCGGCTTATGTTGCTGTCAATTATATCATTGGACACAATCAACAAGGGGTTTTTTTTTGGTTCGAACATGATATAAATAATATAAAGCAAGACCCTGCCCCTTCCCCTTCAATTGTTTTTTGGCCACCACATTTTTCCAGGATCCGGGTGATCCAGTAGAGCCAACCATAATCTTAGTATCATACTAGTCATGGTGAATGTTAAGAAAATTGGATAGTGGTCCAGCCATAATCAACGAGTCATAATCCAGTAGAGCCAACCATAATCTTAGTATCATACTAGTCAGATTAGCTAACCATAATCAACGTTCAGCACATTGGACCAAAAAGACCCAGTCGAACCTGACCTGGGAAACTTGGCCAACCGCCGACCTGTGATCAGACTGAATTTTCCCAGTTCACTTGGTCAAACCGCCGAGCCATGATCCGACCGGGTTTTACCAGTTCACCTTCATTTTCCCTTTGGTTTGAGGTTTCAGCCACAGGCCAGCGGCAATGAGCGAGCAAACCGTAGCCCCCACTCTCCCTTCTGTTCTGGTCTCCAACTTTTCCGCTTCATGCCTGGTCTCCAACTCTTTGACCTACACCAACTGGCATCGACAAGCCGAAAAAAAAAAATCAAGGGGGAGGCGGAGATGCATATATTAACTTCTTGTATTAAAGTCCTGTTTGAAGTTGCATAAAAAATATAATAAAAATATAAATAAAAATGAATAGAAACGAATAGAAAAGTATAATAAACGAACAACAACGAGTAATAGAAAGGAGAATAAACAAACAGAAATGAACATAATAAAAATACATGATTTTTATGTGATTAAAGAGAATAAACAAATAGAAATAAATATAAAACAAAAATATATCATTTTTATGTACCTTCGAACAAACTTTAAGAGAATGCAAAAAGAGGAAGATGCTGGGGGAGGCAAAGAGGGGGAGGGGTAGATAGGTAGATAAGTTAGGGTTTGTTTTATCGAAGGCTTAAGAGCTAAAAATGGGATATATTTCATGTACTTGAATTTGAATTTCGGGTAGGAAAAGATTAAATGAGTTTTTATCTCTTTAATAGTTTTATAAAAAAATTAGTTTTTTTCTTTTCTAATTTTTTATTTTGTAGAATAGACAATTTATGTCTCTTTTTAATTGAAGTTTTGTATAATATTTTTCTCAAATTATGCTTCTTAGCATATAGATATTGTAAAATAAAGAACGACCGTAGGAAAAATAAAAATAAATTTGCTCAAGACATAACCGGTGATGACAATTTAACCCAATTTAACGGTAAACCAGTTTAATCGGTCTAACTCTGGTCTAAACGATCCGAATGTTTGACTCATTAACCTACTTTCTTGACCGGATTGATAATAGATCGATTCTTTAACATTTGATCATGGTTTATGACTTTCCTAAGAACGAGATAAGATGTATCAAATCGATGTATATATCATTGCACAGAATTCGTATAGTATAAGTTTTAATTTAAAAAATTAAAAATTAAAAATCTAGTGTCAGTTGAATTTAAAATAGAAATATTGAAAACTACAAATTATTTAACCCTGGGCTGGCTTGTATCGTCTGATACATGCTATACAATACAACCGGTGCAAAAATGCATAGAGATTGGCCGGTTTACTTCCAGCCATGGTTTCAAATCTAAGTTCAAAGTTAAATTTTAGATAAACACTAAAACTAAGGTCTTATTCAACAACCGTTAAAGTAGTGTTTGTAGCATCCTCAATTAACGCTTTTGTAACGTAAAAAGATAAATTTTTGACATTTAAAGATAGAGTTTCATATTTGAAATTATTTGTACACTTTCATATTAATTTATAATAATTAACTAGTCCAATCGTTAAATTTAATATACATTTTTCTTTCGATAGTTCAATTAGCCAGTTATTACGGTTAAATTCTTTCACAAATTAAATAAATTTGGGCCCTTTTAAAATTTAGGTCGGGGATCTAGTTGGGCCTAATTCTGCTTAGACTTTATCAATTAATTTAGTTAGGACCCTTCCTTCGTTTCTGCTATTTTGGGCTAAAAGATCACAAGGATCTTATTCATCTATTCACATAGTTAAACCTAATCAAGCCCTTTGATTTTTCAATTTATCTATGATGATAGTTGGCAAAAGTTCGAGTCCCGGTTAACAAATCAGTTATCAGACGAAAAACTTTGTTCAATGTCCTTTTTTTGGGTCGTATAATTCGAATAAGTCTAAATTTGTATTAAAATTAGATTCGGACAACAAAAATAGAAAAATTTTATATCCGAATTTAAAATTTGTACAAAAATATAATGATCGGATCCCGGTTCTTTTAGTATGACAAATTTGGATAATCGAGTCGGATGAAATTTTACCAACGCTAGATAATTTGGTACGTTTTTGATAAGGCGTGATTTTATGCATAATAACACTGAATACAATAATAGTTATGATAAAGTGACGTATGGAAAACGATAAGTATGACCTTGATGGCCATAACGAGCTAACCAAGATTATAATATGAGTCTCTTGGCAATACTGAAAATGTAATGGTTGAGTGTCTTCGATCAAGTATGTATGAACCAATGTGGCTTATATAAAGTCCCTTTAGCGCTTGAATGACTATTTTGACTATTTGGTTGATTCCAACGAATTCAAGACTTGTGTATGATTAATAAAATTAAAATATTAACAGATTTCAATTTAATGGTCAAGATTGAGATTTTGGGTAAATTAATTCTTAGGTTCGATTTTTCACTTCTCTATTATATTGTATTATATTTTATAGCTCATCTAGACCAAAAAATAAGGAAAAAGAAAATCTGACAAATTTTAACTAAAAGGCAAAGATATGATCTCCTAGGAGGTTAAATCAAAGCCTTGTCCTACATGACCATGATGAAATTGTGTTAGAAGGCACAAGTGAATCTTGATATGAGGAGTTGTGACCACTTTTAAAAAAATAAAATAAAATAGAGATAATCTTTTTTCTATATAAAAGGGCTAATTTCAGGCCGGATAAGAGAATGATAACTTTACGAATTTAACCTACATTACTCAATTTCTTCAGAAAAAAATATTATTCAATATAAAAAAATACATTATTCAATTTCTAAGTTAGATTTTAAATTATTGTATATACACATCAGTAAAAGTAGTGTTGTCAAAAATTCGGGTTCGAGTTAATTTCGGGTCGGATAATGTCCGAAATTCGATAGAAATATTTTGTCCGATATTAAATTTTTTCGGATAAGACAAACCTAAATTCAAATTCAAATAACAAAAATAAAAAAACTTATGCTTAAATTTAAAATTCAAACAAATAATTAATAATTATACCTAATTTTTCCCGAATTGGATAGACTGAAGTATCCAAAAAGACATAATTTTTTTCCCGTGCTAAGTGAAAGAAAATCAAATGTGGCTCAACCTACCCTCCCTTTTTTCTTCTTGACATTCACCTCAATTGTATCATAAAGTCAAATAAAAGTGGGTACTAACTAGGGAAATGGGAAAATTGAATGTCCCTCAAAAAAAATTTCAAAAGTAGAAATTTACTGAGCGGAATTAGCCACATAGTCCCTCCATTTTATAAAAATTAAATTTTTAAACAATAAAAATTAACAAGATATGATTTATCACTCAAAATTTTTATATAAATGGTTGCTTTTTTAACTATAAAGAGAAAATATTATAATTTTTAATAAAATTTTTAGAATTGAAAAAACAGATGCGGTGTATTTTCTTATAAGTTGGTGTTACATACCTTTTTCGATCACGCCTAAATAAATACAAGTGTAAAGTAATACTAAAAAATATTTTTTATTAATTATTTTTCAAGGGAGAACAAATTTAATTTACAACCTCTTAGTAAAATTCAAAAAATTGAATATTCAATTCAAATAAATTTTTTTATAGAATTTTCAAATAAGTTTTAGAAACGTGCGAAGTTTAGTTTGAAAAATGAAATGTTTTTCAGAAAAGCATTTTTAATGGTGTTAGAATTGGGCCAGGGGTAGGGCCAGCGAGGGTTGGGGGCCATGTGGAGAAGACACAACTGTGACTATCAAAAGTCTATTTATGGATCACATTTGCTTTTATCAGTTGTTTTAGAAGGTGACTTTTATTTTTATTTATACTTTTTTTGTGTGTGTATATTAGTTCCTCGTTTATTTAGGATCTATTTATTTCAATTGTTAAAACTAACGTTTATATCTAGGTTATGAACTGCTATAACTGTTATAATAAGTAATAATAATATTAATAATTTTTTTCTTAATAATAATAATAATAATAATAATAATAATAATAATAATAGTAATAATTATTACTATTACCATTATAACCGCTCATAACGGATATAACAACTTATAACAGCTTATAACCGCTAATTATAACAACTCACAACAGCTCATAACCGCTAGTTTTAACAGTTGAAACGGATATACCCTTAATTAAGATGAATTCTCGTTAATTTATATATAGGAATATAACTTTTTATTATATATTTTATCCGTTTATAAGATTGATAATTTCAATGAATATGACCCTATTTCATTTAATTATAAGGAGATGTAAGGAAGTAAGGAGTTGTAAGCAATTGTAAGATAATTATAAAGTTAGTTATAAAAAATTGTAAGAAGTTATAAGGAGATGTAAGACAAGTAAATTAAAGCTAAATGGAACAAATCTTATATCCTCTATGTTTTAGGGTAGTTTAGTAGGATTTAAAATTTTTATAAAAAGAAACTTTAAGATATGATCATTTCTAAATTAGTCATATACTTAAAGCCTGGAGATGTCCTGATGGAGCCTCGTAATGTTTTAATTGAAGTTTGAAATATACACACTCCTAACATTCTTAAAAAAGAAAAGAAGAATTATGCATATACTTATAAATTTATCAAACCAAAAAAAAAAAAAGAATAAAAATTGTTTCATTGAGGGAGTTATTTAAATGCCATTATTATTATTATTATAATTATTATTATTATTATTATTTTTTATCTTTAGTACTCCAAATCACCGAAGTTGATCTATTATTGGTTCATAAAAATAAAAAAATAAAATTCATATATTTATCATTGCATGTTGAACTACCCTATTTGCCTTGAAGAAGAAGCTAAAGGCCCCTAAGCCCTAACTTAATTTGAATGGTAGCTGAATTACAACACGGTCAAGTGAATGAACCACCAGCAGCTCAATTGAGTTGAGAGTTGGTTTACTTGTCTTGCTTTCACGACCCGTGCCCGTCATTATTAATGCTACTTAAATCACTTCTCTGCCTTATTTAGATGAGATCAAATGTTTCGGCATTTGTTCCTATTTAAGTACCGTCTTAAATTTATGTCCTATAAATTGATAAAATATACGATTAAATAGTATTATTGATTTTGATTGGAAATAGTTCAATAATTGAATTTCATGTACCTCGATTAAAGTGATATTTTATTCAAGTTGGATTTATTATATCACACAAAAATCTATTCTATAATGTTATGTAATACTTTGCCGATGTTGGGGTAAGACAAATTAAAGTCGAAAAATACGATTTGTGGTCGATTGATGCTATAAGTATGAAACCGAACGGAAGTATATTTACCATTAATTTTATCGAAATAGAAATTTATTTTCATATTTTAGCTTTATTCTTGTTAGAAAATTATCTTTGTAAATGTCGCATCACTTTCTATTAATCAAATTTCTCTTTTTATGAAAAAAAACTTTGTTATAATCAACTAATTTTATTAAATATCTTTACAAATAATTAATGTAATTAGCTAAAGCATAAATCTAATACAAATGACTGGTTATCAAATTGGGCCATTGTAATATTTCTGAGGGTGATAATACATTTCTTGTAGTAAGATACATATTAAATATCTTTTTTGCCCTAAATAAATATGTTATAAGGTTTTCAATTATTATATTTTTAAGAATTACATTTAATTATGAATTGTAACAATTTATTCCCTCCGTTTTAAAATATTGGTAACTTGTTATGAGAGAATACCAAAAAATATAAAATTTATGATAAAATTTGTATTAAAAGACAATGAAAAATGAGAAAAAAACAATTAATAATGACAAAACTGTTAAACTCGTCATTAATACATCATTGGAATTTTAAAATGACAAATATTATGAAATGAAAAAAGTTATTTAAAGTGACATGTATTTCGAAATAAATAGAGTAGTATATGCTTGTTATGCCATCGGGAACACCGAATCAACGTTATGTATGAAGATGTATCATTTACGTGATTTTATAATCGTAAAATATTGTGTATAAAAAGATCAATTAAAACAAATTATAACTTTTAATAATATTATAATTTTCAACTATACTATTTATTATATGATAATATAATTTTAAGTTGGGAAAAGACATAGAACAGATGTGTTATGTATATCTTTTCAAATTTATAAATGGCCTATAATTTTTAGTAATACTTTTTATAAAAATGCAAAAAAATTTACCCATCATGTTGGTTTCCCTTCCCAAAAATTCTTGATAGAAAAAAGGATGAAAAGTGTTGACAGAGAGAAAACCAATGCATTGCAGCTATCAATTATCACAGTGAGAGGGAGGGAGAGAGAGAGGAGAGAGAGCAGGCGAGTTTTATTGCATCCAGCCTGGTTTCTGAATTCTCTCTCTGGTTTCTGTTCCTCCCTCTGTGAAAAAAACACCCTCCTTTCCCCACTTCCAGATAAAAAGCTCTTTGATTTTGGCTTTAACTTTGCCCATGCCCAGATCAAAAGCTATGGGATTTTAGCCTTACCATTGCAAAATCTTTCTCACCCCTGAACAAAACACCTAAAGAAAACAACTAACTTCCACTTTCTACCTCTTCAGCCCCCTAAAACCTCTCCTCCCCTTTTATCAAACCCTTCAACAATGGCGGAAATTCTACCCTTCTGAAGTCCAGAGGAAAACATAGAGAAAAAGTGAGAGAAACAGAGAGAAAGAGGGAGAAAAACATAGCACATTCAATCACCCATGGCATTACAGACCATGAGGAACGAGACCCACTTTTTGTTTCTCTTCCTCTTCCTCATAATTCCAACGGCGTTCGCCGATCTCGCCGGCAGCAGATCCGCCCTTCTCTCTCTCCGCTCCGCCGTCGGCGGCCGTACCCTCTTATGGAACCCCTCCGAGCAAAGCCCATGTTCATGGCTCGGCGTTCAGTGCCGCAACGACGCCGTTGTGGGCCTCCATTTGCCGGCATTCTCTCTTAACGGCTCTATCCCAACAGGCATTCTCAAAAACTTGACTGCCCTTCGGACCCTAAGCCTCCGCCTCAACGAGCTCACTGGCGAAGTCCCCTCCGACCTCGCCTCTTGTTCTGAGCTCAGGAGCCTCCATCTGGAGGGGAACAGCTTCAATGGTGAAATACCAGATTCTCTCTCCTCTCTCAAGAAGCTGCTTCGCCTTAATTTGGCTGACAACAATTTCGCCGGGCAAGTTC